>BLSH010448322.1:911090-922735 GCA_018402905.1 Glandirana rugosa | reverse complement strand
TGGGGGGGGGGGGGGGGGGGTTGAAGCACGTTATTACAGCCAGAGGCTCTAATAGGCTTCAGAAAAAGGGTGGGCTCAGGGCGCAGCGTACTGCGCCTAAAGACCACCCAGTTGTGTGACAATAGCTAATGAATTTTCACTATTGTAACGCTGATTCTGCCTCCTAGCCAATCAAGAAGCAGGTCCTGAGATCTGATTCCCGATTGGCCAAAAGGAGAAGCTATTGCAATAGCTATAGCTATTGCTAGCAGCTATACCAGCCACTTGCGATAATCGCAAGCAAAATCCGACAGGCTGGTTATACCCAAACCGATCAATCAATCAACTTGGTACATTCAGCCTGCCCATACATGGTTCGAATCTCAGCCAGTTCTTGCTGAATGGACTGAGATTCAAACTGTGTATGGAGTGCCTAAGAGTTTTTCATCCCCGCGAAACTGACAGATTGCTCCCCCTGTACAGAGCTCAGTGTTGTGATTGTACACAGCCAATCAGCAGGTCACGGCCGTGAATCATTGGCTTGGAACTTGCTGACAGGCTCCTGCTGTGTATAATCACAGTGGGTGCTGGGTTGGGGGCACCCTAAACCCGGAGGTAGGCAGCACGTCACTTTGCCTACAGCGGGCTACAGGGTGGGCAATTGCCAAGTGGTTAAAATAGATTGTACAATCAGATTGCAGAGTGGATAAAAATCAGTGATTTTTTAAAAATGAATCCAAGTTCTGCAAGCTGAGATAACGTGCGCTGCGTTGATGCATTCACACAATTTCACAGTAACCATGAGATAAAACAAAGTTCAGGAATATTCCTTTATCCCATTGTTCTGCAAATCCTATGTACACTACAAACTGTATGATTGAATCGGTTCTGATATCACTGTATTACTAACCTGACAGCTTATTATTCTAAATAGGAAGCCTTCATTTTGTTTGAAAATATTAAAGATTCTAACTACCAGCAAGAATAAGTCCTTACATTTAAAGAGCACCGGTCATTTCAGATCCATCATGGCAGCACCTGTTAGCGGGCATCCACTTACCCGCTGCTGCCACGTCCCTCCCCTTGTTGTGTAACTGCCACATCACCAGCCGTCTCATTAAAGTGAATGGGGCTGTCGGTGAGTCACCAGCGGGTCAGAGGAGGAGCCGATGCGGGACAGAGATGATCGTTGCTCTTTAAAAATTTTGATTAAATCCAAGCCTTTTTAATGGGGATTTAAATCAAATCCACCCTGTCAGATTGTATCATTGTTGTTCACCTTTACTCTTATACAGAAGTAAGGACCATTGCTTTACTTATCCTATCACCATGGTGGGGGCTTGTGACATCACAGCTCTAGGATAATTTCATGGGTTGCATATTGTTGCAGTCCACAGATTTTCCTCCTGTAAATGACAGGTAAACTTTAACCGGTTCCCGACCGGCTCGTGTACATTTGCTGCTGCAGAGTGGCGCTGTAGCGAGAATCGCCATCTGTAAATCGTGGCTCGCTCATACGCAGCTAGCGGGTGGGAGCACGCCACCAGAGGTGCGCTCTCGTGCCCGCCACACTCTCCAGCAGTGTGCACGCGGCTCGGGCAGAGTTGATGTCCGCCGGCTACTCACGATTGCCGGGCAGAGAAGAAAAACGGGGGACCGCCGATGTAAACATGGCGGTTCCCCACTCTGGCAGGTGGCATGTAAGTGATCTATTGATCCCTGTCACTGGGATCAGTTGGATCTCTTATGCCCCTGGCAGCCCAGCCCCCTCACAGTTAGAACACGCCTAGGGAGCACAGTTAACCCCTAGATCGCCCCCTGCAGGTTAACCCCTTCACTGCCAATGACATTTATACAGTAATCAGTGGATATTTATATTTCTGATTGCTGTATAAATGTCATTGGTCCCAAAAAAGTGTCAAAAATGTCCGACATGTCCGCTGCAATATCACAGTCCCGATAAAAATCGCAGATCACCGCCATTACTAATAAAAAAAAAAATAGTAAAAGTGTCAGAAATGTGTTCTTGTGGTTTGTATACATGGCAACTTTTGCGCAAACCAAGCAATAAACGGCGATCGCATTTTTTTTTATCACAAATATGAAAGAGTATATATATCGGCCAAAGCTGATGAATACATTTGTTTTTTTATATATTTTTTTTTAGATATGTATTATAGCAAAAAGTAAAAAATGTTTTTTTTCCAAATTGTCGCTCTTTATTGTTAACAGCGGCGATCAGAAATGACGCAAAGGTGATCAAATACCGCCAAAAGAAAGCTCTGTTTGTGGGGAAAAAAGGGCGTCAATTTCGTTTGGGTACAACGTCGCACGAGCGCGCAATTGTCAGTTAAATCGGCGCAGTGCCGAATCGCAAAAAGTCTCTGGTCCTAATGTGGGAAATCCTTCCGGGCCTTAAGTGGTTAATATACACATGATGGACTTGTGTGGTTCTGTTGCACCATCCATTAGACTCCATCGCCACGTGGAGCTCCCAGAGGGAGAACATGAAATATGAAATATAAATCTCAAGTGGATTTCGCTTGGCTTAAATGTAGCTGGAGGAAAGCCTTAATGCTGTAATAAGTAATTGGATTAGTCATTTATATGCGCAGTACTAATGGATTAGGTAAAATCTTACACATGCACTCTACATCATTAACCAGGAAATGTAGTGTGTAATATTCTGCATGCCTGGACCTCCGCTCGTGTGTTCTGTCATTGCAGATTCCTATTCCTTCTTACAAATGTAATAGTAAACCCAATATTGTATTCTTAAAAAAGTGTAAATGTAAAGGCAAATAGTTTTTGTTATAATTGAATGGGGAAGGGTTGGGCCCTCTGTTGTGTTTTTATTGCTGTTTGAGTCTCCTCTCCATTCGTCCTGGTGACCATTTTCAGTGGATATGAAATTGCAGGAAAATCTTTGTCACCAGGACAAAAAGAGAGGGGAAATCTTTAAAGCTGAACACCAAGCATGAAAACTTTCACCGAAAGTGATTGTAAAGGATCATTTCATATACTTACATGCTCTGTGCAATGATTTTGCACAGAGCAGCCCCGATTCTTCTTCTTCTGGGGTCCCTCGCCAGTGCTCCTGGCTCCTCCTGCCTTCTGACTACACCCCAAGCAAGCTGCCTGCTGGGGGGGGGGCAGTCATGCGGGCTCAATCCCAAGCTGCACTGTGTGCGTCTATTGACACACACAGTGCAGCTTACCCCAGCCCCGCTCCCTCCTCACTGGATTTGAATGACAGCAGCAGGAGCCAAGCAAACTGCTTGCTAGGGGGGCAGTCATGCGGGCTCGATCCCAAGCTGCACTGTGTAAGTCTATGGACACACACAGTGCAGCTCGCCCCAGCCCCCGCTCCCTCGTCACTGGATTGGAATGACAGCAGCAGGAACCAAGCAAGCTGCCTGCTAGGGGGGCACTCATGCGGGCTCGATCCCAAGCTGCACTGTGTGCATCTATTGACACACACAGTGCAGCTCGCCCCAGCCCCCGCTCCCTCGTCACTGGATTGGAATGACAGTAGCAGGAGCCAATCAAGCTGCCTGCTAGGGGGGTACTCATGCGGGCTCGATCCCACGCTGCAATGTGTGTGTCTATTGACTCACACAGTGCAGCTTGACCCCGCCCCCGCCCCCTCGTCACTGGATTGGAATGCCAAGCAAGCTGCCTGCTAGGGGGGCGCTCATGTGGGCCCGATCCCACGCTGCACCATGTGCTTCTATTAACACACAGTGCAGCTCACCCCAGCCCCCGCTACCTCGTCACTGGATTGGAATGACAGCAGCAGGAGCCAATCGAGCTGCCTGCTAGGGGGGTACTCATGCGGGCTCGATCCCAAGCTGCACAGTGTGCATCTATTGACTCACACAGTGCAGCTTGACCCCACCCCCGCTCCCTCGTCACTGGATTGGAATGCCAAGCAAGCTGCCTGCTAGGGGGGCACTCATGTGGGCTCGATTCCACACTGCACCGTGTGCTTCTATTGACACACACAGTGCAGCTCGCAGCAGCCCCCGCTACCTCATCACTGGAATGGAATGACAGCAGCAGGAGCCAAGCAAGCTGCTTGCTAGGGGGGTACTCATGCGGGCTCGATCCCAAGCTGCACTATGTGCATCTATTGACACACACAGCACAGCTCGCCCCATCCCCCACTCCCTCGTCACTGGATTGGAATGACAGCAGCAGGAGCCAAGCAAGCTGCCTGCTAGGGGGGCAGTCATGCAGGCTCGATCCCAAACTGCACAATGTGCATCTATTGACACACACAGTGCAGCTCGACCCCACCCCCGCTCCCTCATCACTGGATTGGAACTCACTGGTGGCCCAGTGAGTTGGGAGAAAGAGAGCAGTGCAGCTGCACCATTTTTACCTTAATGCCACGTTTCTTTTACCTTTATGTCACGCGACCTTAAAAAACGCTCGCTAGCACCCGAAAAGCACCGCAAAATCACTGCTAAAACAACGAGCACGTTGGCACCATTTTAGCGGCGCTTCATTGTGAAAGGGGTCTTAAACTAATATATCTGCTATATCAATATATGGCACACCGACCATTGTAATGGCACAGGAAACTGCCTTAACCACTTCAGCCCCGGAAGGATTTCCAGCTTTAGGATCGGAGCCCTTTTTGTGATTCGGCACTGCGTCGCTTTAACTGACAATTGCGCGGTCCTGCGACGTTGTACCCAAACAAAATTTGCGTCCTTTTTTTCCCACAAATAGAGCTTTCTTTTGGTGGTATTTGATCACCGCTGCGTCATTTCTGATCGCCGCTATAAACAAAAGAAGAGCAACAATTTTGCAAAAAAACCCAAATTTCTTACTTTTTCCTAAAATACAAATCCAAAAAAAATATATAAAAAAACATTTTTTTCACAGTTTTTGGCCGATTTATATTCTTCCTCATATTTGCGATAAAAAAAATCGCAATCGGCGTTTATTGATTGGTTTGCGCAAAAGTGGTCGCGTTTACGGATGATCAGAATTCATTTTTGGGGTTTTTATTTTTTTTTTATTTTTTACTAGTAATGGCGGCGATCTGCGATTTTTAGCGGTACTGCGATAGTGGGGCGGACATGTCGGACCATTTTGACACTTTTTTGGGACCATTGGCATTTATACAGCGATCAGTGCTATAAAAATGCACTGATTACTGTGTAAATGCCATTGGCAGTGAAGGGGTTAACCTGCAGGGGGCGCTCTAAGGGTTAACTGTGTTCCCTGGGCGTGTTCTTACTGTATGGGGGCTTGCCTAGCTGGGGAAGGGAAGTGGTCACAGCCTTCACGTACAGGAAGGCTGTGATCACAGCCCTTCCCCCTCACACAGAGCGGAGGTCCGTGTTTACATACACGGACCTCCGCTCATTCGCTCCGGAGGGGCCATCGCGGGAGGCCGGCGACAATCGAAGCCGCCGCACCCGCTCCCTGGCCTTCCCCGAACACAGTGAGCGCGTGGGCGCGCCTCCGGCGGCGCGCGCGCGCCCACTAAACTCGTTCCCGCAGCCGCCATCGTATGACGGCGTTTTGCGGGAACGAGCCACTTTGCCGCCGTCAGATGCCGATCGGCGGTCGGCAAGTGGTTAAAGCAGTATTAAAAACAAAAATTTGATAAAATGCAGCCTACCAGTTCTTAGATGTGATGGCAGTTTTCTTTTCTTTTTAGTTTTTTTTTTTTTTTTGTTTTTTGTTTTTTGCTTTATTTTCACCTAGAGATCCAGCCAATAAGTCTCCTATTTTTTCAACTTCCTTTAACAGACCAAGCTGTCCAGCAAAAGTGGCAGTTTTAGACTGCTGAAGCAAAACGCTTATCACTGATAGGGGTGTTTACAATGATCAACTTTTATTCATCATGTAAAATCTTTATCCCAAAAGGAAAAAAAAAACTGTTGCTCTAACTGCTTAAAAAGTGTTCGCTTGAGTTTTAGGACTCATACACACGGACGTTTCTTAAAAAATAAACAAAACGTCGGGCCCGACGTCAAGGAAAGAAAAATTGCCGTTTTTCGGCGTTATGCATCGTGAGCGTTAATGAGCGTCGGCGTCAATAGGCATTTTTAAAAAAAAAAAATCATCCCTCTCCTATTTTTTTAACCCAAAAACGTCAGCGTCAAAAAAACGCCGGTTAACGCCGGTACCGCCTTAGTTGGCGTTTGTTGCCGTTAGTTGGTGTTAGTGAGCGGCGTCTGCGTCAAAAAACAACAAAACGTTACAGCCTGGGTTCTAGTTTCAGCTCACTAACGCCGACGCCATCTACAGCTCAAAAACGTTGACGTTTTTATGGGGCCAAAAACCTTCTGTGTGCATCAGCCCCCCCCCCCCAATACTTACCTGAGCCCCCCCTCGATCCAGCGATGTCCACGGGTGTCTCGGCGGTCCAGGACTCACCTTCCTGATTTGCTGTGACACAGCAGTGGCGCCTTTGGCTCCCGCTGCTTTAGATCAAAGTCAGACAATCAGGAGGGAGAAGGGGCCGAACCGCAGCTCCATGTCTGAATGGACACACGGACCTGCATCTTGACTTGGGTGCCCCCGTAGCAAGCTGCTGGCTGTGGGGGCACTCGATAGGAGGGAGGGGCCAGGAGAGCAGAAGGGGGACCCAAGAAGAGGAGGATCGGGGCTGCTCTGTGCAAAACCAACTGTACAGAGGAGGTAAGTATAACATGTTTGTAATTTTTATAGAGACTTTACAATCACTTTGAAGCTGAAGTTTAGGTGTGGCTTTGTTTGCATATTTACATTGGTTCAGCTTGGATGTGAGTATGTACAGTATGTGCTATTCCTGCGCTGAGCGGCTGCCCTTCTGCATAGTGAACACAGGAGGACACTTGCTCGGCACAGATGCATTTTCTCAATAAATGTGAAGCATTCTCTAAAGCCTCGTACACACGGGACGACGATCGTACATACGATCGTCGCAAATCATATGTTGGATAATGTAACTTGCATACTGACTGCACTACACGATCGTACGACCACAGAAAGAGTGTTCAGGTGCATGTAATTAGCATCCGGCCGTTCCTGACTTCGGAGCATGCGTGCTTTGCACAATACAACTTGTTGTACCAACTGCTCTGTACACACGGTACAACGGTCGTATGAGCGCTTGTTGGTACGACCAAGTTTTCTAGTTTGCTCATACAACTCCCTTGTATGACCGTCGTATGTTCGACTGTTCTAATCGCACATACGAACGATCGATATCGCATACAACGGTCGTTAGTACGACCTGTTGTATGCGATCGTCGTCCCGTGTGTACGAGGCTTTAGGCTCCATTTACACGGGAAGCTATATCAACCTCCCCTGTAAGATTTTTTTTGACAGCTATAAGCCGGCGTCTAAAACGGCTGTTTTGCCGCGTTTTGCATGCCGCGTTGACGTCTAGGAGCGTTTTTTAAAAATTTTTTTTATAGAAACGGTGCTAGACGCGAGTTACCGCGTTTTGGGGCGTTTAGCAGTTTGGCGTTTCAAATGCCTCTGAACTGGCGTTCCAAAAAAAGCCTTTAAATCCAACTGCCTGGAAACGACCTTAAACGACCCTGTGTAAATGTATTGATGAGATAACATAGAGGAAAGTTCAGGGGCAGCTGAAAAAAAACGCCCAACTGCCTCTAAATGTCCGTTTACCAGCAGCAGTGTAAATGAGGCCTAATTGAACAAGGTAAAGATTGTGACATTACTGCCTCACCAAGCTGGACCAATGTAACTATTTAAAAGAAAAAGTGATACCTAAATTTCAGCTTTAACTTCTTAGTGAAGTCCAGTGGCGGCTGCTCTATTAGGGGCGCTGCCCTATTAATCCATGCGCCCTTCCCTAATCTACATGCAGGGTGCCAGACACATGGATTTCAATGGGTTTTTTTTTTTTAAGCACATAATTAGAGCCGGAGGCTGTAATTGGCTTCAAAAAAGGGTGAGCTTGGGGTGCAGAGCACTGCGCCCTGAACCTACCCAGTTGTGTCCTGGCCAATCAGGAAGCAGGTCCTGAGACCCAATTGGCCAAGGGGTCTTAGGACTCTCGATAGGCTTGCCACCTCATCCCTTTAAACCCTATGGCTATAAACCAGGCTCTGTGGCTGATTTAGGTGGTAATTAAACTCACTTGGTGACTTATCTGCATTTAATTAGCCTCAGAACAACCTGTGTAATTCATATGTGTTCGGGTTTAAAGGGATGAGGTGGCAACCATAACTCCTGACCAATCGGGTCTCAGGACCCGCTTCCTGATTGGCCAGAAGGAGAAGCAATGGTCCAGGCTCTTTCTTTGGCAATATGGAGCAAGGAGCAGCATCGGCCTCCTAAGGTAAGGCCATTGATCGCTGCCGTCCGTCTGCTGTGGGGGGCACTGATCGCCACCATCCGCCATGGCGTTAATGTGAGCGAGGGGGGGCAGGTTTGCCTGCCATCCCCCCAAAAATAGTAAGCATCAGCCGCCACTGGACAAGTCCATTTAAAATCTGCTAGTGCATCTAACACTACCTTCTCCACAGATGGACAATGCTGCTGTCCAAGGGTGGCTCTATTGCCCCTCACAGTGGAGCCACCTTATGACAGGAAGGGTGTTACTTTCCAGATTAGGAGGTGAAAATAAAAGAACAAAAAGCCTAAAAAGAGAATGCAGCCACTACATTTAAAAAGTTACTCCACTTTTGTTGAGAAAAAGCAATCCCCTCTGTGCAATCAATGTATATTGCAGGGATTTTAACAAACTTTGTAGCAGATTCCTACCTTTTGTTGCGCTGAAAATAATAGCTGTTTGTTCCACCATGAACACATCCTAACACTAAGAGCCGGTTCACACTGCTGCGACTTAAGTCTCCTCCATGCATTGCAATGGAACCGTTCTAATAGGAGCGACTCAAGAAGCTCTGACTTACAAAAAGGTTCCCGTACTACTTTTGGGGCGACTTCAGGCGACTTGCATTGACTTCTATTACAAAAGTTGTTTGCAAGCCGCTCTGAATTTGTGGTGTGCGGGGTTGCACTGGGTCACCCCGCAAGTCGGATCGCCCCTGTTTGAACCGACTTTCAGCGCTACACTTGCTACAAACAGAGGGTAACTGTATACAATTAAAATTGAATAGTGATGAAGGAGGCAGGACCAGGTCTTTGAAATGTGTTCCTTATTGGCTCCGGCATCGTCAGCATTTGACTGCTTGAGTGGCGGCTACCCGGGGGCTTGCTGATACACTTTATTGTCAAAAGTATTGGGACACCTGCCTTCACACGCTCATGAACTTTAATGGCACCCCAGTCTTAGTCTGTAGGGCTCAATATTGAGTTGGCCCACCCTTTGCAGCTATAACAGCTTCAACTCTTCTGGGAAGGCTGTCCACAGGGTTTAGGAGTGTCTATGGGAATGTTTGATCATTCTTCCAGAAGCGGATTAATGAGGTCAGGCACTGATGTTGGAGAGAAGGCCTGGCCCACAATCTCTGCTCTAATTCATGCCAAAGGTGTTCTATCGGGTTGAGGTCAGGACTCTGTGCAGACCAGCCAAGTTCCTCCACCTGGTCATGCTATATACTCCTCTGGTGATGCTTTATATACCCCTCTGTTGATGTTATATACTCCTCTGGTAAAGCTTTATATGCTCCTCTGGTAATGCTGTATATACTCCTCTGGTAAAGCTTTATATGCTCCTCTGGTAATGCTGTACATACTCCTCTGGTGATGCTGTATATACTCCTCTGGTGATGCTATATACCCCTCTGGTGATGCTCTATATACTCCTCTGGTGATGCTATATACCCCTCTGGTGATGCTGTATATACTCCTGGTGATGCTATATACTCCTCTGGTGATGCTGTATATACCCCTCTGGTGATACTGTATATACCCCTATCTGGTGATGCCGTATATACTCCTCTGGTAATAAAAAATAAATTACAACATGGCTTGTGTAGCAATTGAATATGCTAAATGAATCTGTTTTTTTATTTGCTAAAAAAAGTGACCATTATTTTCAGCTGACACCAACAGGATTTAAAGAAGTATGGCCAAAGCTATTTTGGTTATACTTCTCGTTGTAGGTCACAGGAGTGCCATCTGTTCTGCACCCCCGTGTCCCATTTTCAGCTGACAATGGACTAAAGCTGATTTCACTCAGCTGATCCAGGCTCGGGAAAGACCCCAACTTTACAGTTGGGATCCACCCAGATGCCTGAACCGGCAGATGGGTCAGCCTCTCAGCGAGCCACTTAGAGCCTGAGCCAGCTTCTCCTGCCTCCTCCACAGCCCAGCGCTCCAGTGAGCCCTGGAGGCGTAGAGCAGAAAGCCGGTAAATGACAGTCACCGACTCTCTGCTCAGTGAAGACTGAGAACTAAGTTCTCAGTCTTAGAAGTGACGGGGGACAGATGCAGCATCGGATCGAGGTGAGTATAATTTTTTTTTTCTAAAACCCAAACTTGTCTTTTAAATATTACAGTCAAATGTATAAATTAGAAAACCTTATCTTTATGGTAAAGTGGAACTAAAGACCCCATACTCACCTCCTCTTCCAATGGTCAGAAGCCTATGTGGGGTCCCTCGCTGGCACTGGCTCCTTCTCGGTGCCAGTCTTTAACTGTCTTGATTGGCCAACGCAGGATGATATAGCTCTTTTGCATGTGCCAGCTATGTAGTAGATGCCACAGAAGACTGCAAGCAGGCAGGTGGGTTTATTTTTATCGCAGACATTGCATATCCCTTCTGCGATAAATAGCCTGCATGCTTATAGGTTTTTAATGTTGCCTTTAGTTCCTCTTTAAAGCTTTGTGAATTGAACCTAATGACCTTTATACGTTACACTGGTCCTGGAATATGTGTACATTAGGAAATGTTTATAGCATGCTCTCTGCGTTTTCCACCCACCAAAGAGACATAAGAGCTGAGGTTAGTGGATGACTGTGACCCACTGTGCCATGTGCTCTAATAGCCGTGTGTAACCTCATTGATGTAGAACTAATGAGAGCTCTGGAGAGGATTGACTTCATTGTGTCAAATGTGACTTCAGCTCTGTGCAACATCATTATATCACCTTTTCTGCTTGAGAGAAAATGATCGGTAAATGGCAGGCTCATGCCTGAAAGAGAATGTGTTTTTTTCAAGGAGTCGTAAGCTGGATGGTGCCGTTTCCCCGTACACCACTCTTAGTTATACAGTGGGGCAAAAAAGTATTTAGTCAGCCACCAATTGTGCAAGTTCCCCCCACTTAACAAGATGAGAGAGGCCTGTAATTTTCATCATAGGGACACTTCAACTATGAGAGACAGAATGAGGAAAAAAATCCAGAAAATCAAATTGTCTGATTTTTAAAGAATTTATTTGCAAATTATGGTGGAAAATAAGTATTTGGTCAATAACAAAAGTTAATCTCAATACTTTGTTATATACCTTTTGTTGGCAATGACAGAGGTCAAACGTTTTCTGGAAGTCTCCACAAGGTTTTTACACACTGTTGCTGGTAGTTTGGCCCATTCCTCCATGCAGATCTCTTCTAGAGCAGTGATGTTTTGGGGCTGTCGCTGAGCAACACGGATTTTCAACTCCCTCCAAAGATTTTCTATGGGGTTGAGATCTGGAGACCGGCTAGGCCACTCCAGGACCTTGAAATGCTTCTTACGAAGCCACTCCTTCATTGCCCGGGCGGTGTGTTTGGGATCATTGTCATGC
>BLSH010448322.1:885396-897123 GCA_018402905.1 Glandirana rugosa | reverse complement strand
TGACGAGATTTTATAGATTTTTATCCTGTAAAAAAATGGTAGTTTTTAAATTTGTACGTTATTTTTTTTTACATAGACGTACTTACCCGAGTCATTCGACCTTGGTATTCTGACTACTCGCCGACCACTATAAAATCCAATGTGTTTAGGGTGAAAACAAGGAAGTTCCTGTAAAATTGTATATTTACTGTAGTCATAACAACATACAACCGATTTAGGGCTCAAATTATAACGTTCGGAGGTCCGTCATTAATTAACGTCGTTTACGGTATCCTGTCGAGAATCAACGTAAAGGGAAAAAAAATGCTCCAGTGACGGGCTCATTTTAAAGAAGTTTTTGTTTATTACGCTATTGGAAGAGCTGTCCTATGGCATTTGCTGCAATTAATTACTGCCTGGAGGCTTGCAATATTAAACTCGGGATTTAGCCAACATACAACAATACTGATGTCATTTATATGTTAAAATGTCCTTGAAGGAACAAAAGTGGGATTTGTGTAACCTAAAATATCACCAGCCGCTCATCAGTCTTATGGTTCCAGCTTACTGAGCCCATTCATGCAGATACATTTTTTTTTATTGCATGTTTAAATTTTTGATGGTAAAAAAATGTCCTATTTTTAGATATTTTAGAGCAGTCATTTGTTTCTTAAAGATTATGTAAAGGTTCTTTTTTTTTTTTTTTAACCACTTCAGCCCCGGAAGGATTTCCTCCTTTAGGACCAGAGCACTTTTTGCGATTCGGCACTGCGCCGCTTTAAGGCTGCTTTCACACAGAGGCGTTTTACAGACGCTATTTAGCTAAAAATAGCGCCTCAAAAGTCCCCCCCCCAATCCACCTCAATGTGAAAACCCTGAGTGCTTTCACACTGGGGTGGTGCGCTTGCAGGACGTTACAAAAAGTCCTGCAAGCCGCATCTTTGGGGCGGTGAGGGGAGCGGTAATATACCGCTCCTCTACCGCCCCTGCCATTGAAATGAATGGCAAGCGCTTCCGAAGCGGCTGCACACCTCCTCGGTAGCGCTGAGCGCCGGCACTTTTAACCCCTCTTTAACCCCTTGTGGGGGGTTAAAAGCGCGGCGCTCCCGCCCGCATAGCGGAGCCATATCGCTGGTAAAACTCCGCTAAAACTTGCGGGTACCGCTTCAGTATGAAAGTAGCCTAACTGACAATTGTGCGGTCGTGGGGCGTTGTGCCCAAACGAAATTTGCATCCTTTTTTCCCCCACAAATAGACCTTATTTTTGGTGGTATTTGATCACCTCTGCGTCATTTCTGATCGCTGCTATAAACAAAAAAAGAGCGACAATTTTGCAAAAAAAAAAAACAATATTTCTTACTTTTTGCTATAATACATGTGCAAAAAAACCCAAAAAAAATGTTTTTCAGCAGTTTTGGCTAATTTATATTCTTCCTCATATTTTTGGTAATAATCGGCGTATATTGATTGGTTTGCGCAAGAGTTGTCGTGTTTACGAATGATGAGGATTAATTTATTGGGTTTTTATTTATTTATTTTTTTACTAGTAATGGCGGCGATCTGCAGTTTTTATCAGGACTGTGATATTGCGGTGGACACGTCGGACCATTTTGACATTTTTATGGGATCATTGCCACTTATACAGCGATCAGTGCTATGAAAATGCACTGATTACTGTATAAATGTCACTGGTAGAGAAGGGGTTAACCTGCAGGGGGGCGCTCTAGGGGGTTAACTGTGTTCCCTGTGTGTGTTACTTACTTTATTGGGGTTTGGCTGGCTGGGGGAGGGGAGTGATTGCGGCTCCCATACACAGGGAGCCTGCGCTCACACTTCTTCCCCCTCTCAGAACGGAGATCTGTCACTCTGGGGGAGCAATCAGGGCTAGCCGGTGGACATCGAGTCCACCCTACCCGCTCCCTGGCCCCCCCCGGAACACAGTGAGAGCGTGAGCGTGTCAGGTGACGGCGTTTCGCGATATTGCACCACATTGCCGCCATCAGTCCACGGCGGGCGGTCGGCTAGTGGTTAAGCAAACATGTTATACTTACCTCCTCTGTGTAGTTGGTTTTGCACAGAGTGGCCCTGATCCTCCTCTTTTGGGGTCCCTCAGTGGCGCTCCTGGCTCCTCCTCATGTCCAGTGCCCCGTTGGAGAGCCGCTCTCCCTCAGGACACCTGTGCGGGCGCGCTCCCGTTTTCTGCTGCTGCGTCCATTGACATAGACAGCAGGAATCGGCTTGGCCCCCCCAGATCCTGCGGATTTGATTGATTTGCTGCTATGAATCTATCCAATGAAGACCCAAGACACTGGCTGGAGTGGGTGTGCTCTTCCCCGTCCCTGGAACGATCGGGCTGAGGTAAGTAAAAGGAGTGCTCTGGGGGGGCTGCTGCAGTAGACAATAGAATGTTATTCCCCTTAATGTATAGAATGCATTAGGCCTCTTTCACACTTGTGCGATGTGTCCTGCGACTTGGGACTGCAAAGTTGCAGACAGGTTGTACCCCATGGTTTTCAATGAGCACCGTTCATATCTGTGTGACTTCAAGTCACAGCAACTTCAGAGTAGTCCCTGTACTACTTTGGTCCGACTTTGATGCGACTTGAGGTCCATAGGATTACACAGGCATTGCTTAAAGTCGCATCAAAATCGTGATAAAATCGCAGTAAAATCGCACGACTTTCAATTCGCACAAGTATGAAAGGGCCCAAGGTGAAAAACCTCAAGGGTTTACAACCCCTGTAACTCAAAAGACAAAAGCATGTAATATATTGCAGCTTATTAGTCCTTAGCTATGGTGGCTGTGTTTGTTTTATTTTTTTTCCAGGTTTTTTTATTTTTTCACAGTGATCCTTTCAATAACACTATTCCTGTCATTAGGTGGCTACGCTCACTCTCATTGCACTGTATTTATCGAGGAGCAAAGTTGTCATCCTAGGCTGCTCTGCTGATGTGAACTACAAACACAAGTTCTCCTTTGTTCATCTCCATTACATGGAGGCAGGGGTCTGTTTGTAGTTTACAGAAAATAGATAACAATAGAGATAAATCTGTTTTAGAATCAGTTCAGCTCTTGGCCTAAAAAGAAAACAAATGCAACCATCACATCTATGGACTGGCAAGCAGCAATATATTACATCTTTGCTCTTGAATTTAGATTCTCTTTAGCCACTTCCAGCCCGCCATATAGCAATATGACGACCGCAAAGTGGTTAAGTTGTCCTGATTGGATGTCATATGACATCCAGCAGGATAAGCCACCAGGATAAGCCGCTGGTGGCGAGCGCGGGGGCGCGCAGAGATCAGTGGTATGGTGTATCACTTTGGCACACCCCATCTCCGTTCTAGGTAAAGAGCCCCTGATGTAGGCTCTTTACCATGTGATCAGCTGTGTCCAATCACAGCTGATCACAAGTGTAAACAGGAAGAGCTGTATATATCGGCTTTTCCTCCACTCGCACGGACAGGCGCGAGTAGATGAGAGACGATCAGCTGCTCTCCTGACAGCGCATTGATTATCAGTGCAGACCCATGGAGGATGCCCACTTGAGACCACCAGGGATGCCCACTGGAGACCACGAGGTGAGCCCACCAGGGATGCCAATCAGTGCCCATTAGGATAGCACTCTGTGCCCATCAGTGATGCCTGTCATAGCCTCCTGATCGGTGCTACCTATTAGTGCCGCCCATCAGTGCCACCTATGAGTGCCCATCAGTGCCACCTATGAATGCCGATCAGTGCCACTTATCAGTACCCATCAGTGCTGCATATCAGTGCCACCTATCAGTGCTGCTTACCAGTGCCGATCAGTGCTGCATATATGTGCCTCATCATCAGTGCCCATCAGTGCCACCTCATCAGTGCCAATCAGTACTGCCTCATGAGTGTCCATCAGTGCAGCCTCACTAGTGCTCACCAGTGAAGGAGAAAGTGTACTTATTTACAAAGTTTAGTAACAGAAACAAAGAAAAACTTTTTTTTTTCAAAACTTTTGGTCTTTTTTATTTGTAGCGCAAAAAATAAAAAACACAGAGGTGCTCAAATACCACCAAAAGAAAGCTCTATTTGTGGGAAAAAATATATAAAAATGTTGTTTTGGCACAGTGTTGCATGACCACGCAATTGTCATTCAAAATGGGACAGCGCTAAAAACTGAAAGTTGGTCTGGGCAGGAAGGGGGTGAAAGTGCCAGGTATTGAAGTGGTTAAAGTGGTGCATGGCAGGTCTTGGATTCATGAGCAGGATGAGTTTATGTGTGAATATATTTACTGTTTTTTCAGCTTCCAGTGGAAGACGCTAGATCGCTGGTTGTCAACTTACACATTTTAAGGGGCCTGAAGTGTGATCCCTGACATCACCAATGTGTTGCAGATAATATTCATTGTAGGTAATGCCATAGAGGGCTGTCAAGTAATGAAAACATCCTAGAGCATCTCTTTTGAACTTTTTTTCCCCCCAAAGGAACCCTTAAAATAATTTCCAGGTCCTCGGGGAACCCTTTCTAAAATTAATTAATTGGCGGTCAGAAGGAACATTGATCCTTACATTGATTTTCAGTGGGAAAAATCCTTACATTGGTGGTCAGAATGCACCCTTAAAAACAGCTAAAACGTTCATTGGTGCCCTACTTCTGGCTCTGTCCAGTGGTGTTGGAGCTGGAATAATGCAGGCACCATAGGATGGGAAGTCAAACAGCCACAACTTTAGGAACCCCTAAAAACGTCTCGAGGAACCCTGTTTGAGAATAGCTGTCCTAGAGGAATTCATGGTGAGAGAATAAAGACATTTATAGTTTTGGTTGGAGACTGGAAGCATGTTGCGGAAGAGATCCATGCTGCTATCCCTTTACTGATCAATGCTCCCACTCCACAGACTGCTGGGGTACACAGGGCTAAACAGAAAGTATAATAGGGTTGCATGGGGTCCTAGGGCCATAAGTTGGTCATTAGGACACTAGATTTGGGCATAATGATTAACCAGAGAAATTAATATATTTACCTTTGTGGGCTTCAGGGCCATGTTAGAGAAGTCAGTGTGAGTTTTTGAAAGGTGCTAATGTATGTTGTAGCACAGTGTTTCTCATCTGGGGTTCTGCACCACCCTGGGGTGCCTTTTGGGCTTCCCCAAGGCGTGGAGAGCATGGGACCCAGTTTGCCCTGGATTAACGTCATGAGTTGCAATGGGGCAGGCAGGGTGGCCCCCAGCACCACGACTACCAGTGTTGCTTAAGGGCCACAAAAATGTAAGTATAGTGCCCCACTACAGGGTATATATTTTATATTTTATTAAACATGCTCCTACGGAATCACACTATTTGGACCCCTTCTTTTATACATGTTACACGCCGGAGGGAACCCGCTCTTCCCAGGAATCTGTGGGATAGTTCCCATACCCTGTAGTGAGGTCCTTGGTCCATAGGAAGTGCAGATCATGTCCTGGTGACCCCTTCTGCTGAGAGGAGCTTACAAATGGAGAGAGCCGTTCTGAGTTACCATTAGAGAACCCTCCACACCCCGAACAGGGCACCTGGGCTAGGTGATAAGCCAAGGCGTAGCTGGTAAGCTGCTATCTATCTCTGGTAGAGGCTTCACATTGGAATCCAGTGTAGTCACGTGGTGTACACTTTCACATACGATTCACGGTCCTGAGGATCTTGGAGTTATTGCACTTATGTTTTATGAATATTACTTTATATGTGACTGCATCTAATCATTTTTCAGGACTTTATTTTGCAAATGGATTGTGTGCTTTTTATGGTACCTGGATTAAGGACAGGCCTGGAGCTGGAGTAAGACATAAGTGGAAGGCCAGCATGACTGGGTTGCTGGGCAAAGAACAGAACGGAGGTGGTCTGGTAACTGGTGGTGTTTTAGGGGGCCAATTAATTGGGCTAATTATGGTGCAAGGTGTGGTCAGCCAGGGGGCTAGGTGTGGCTAGGAGGTTTGGGCTAAGGTGGGGCTGTAGAAGGTAGTCAATGAGAGCCTGGCAGCATCAGGAGGGTGTACGTAGCTATAAAGATAGAGTGGAAGGGGTTGGGCCCATCTCGGTATGGGTACCTTCCCTAATAAGGAAGTTGGGCTATCGGTCATCGAGCTGCATCGGGTGATACATGTGTGGTAAAAGTTTGTCCCTGAGCCGGTGGAACCATGGCTAGGGGCCAGGATTCGGTGGTTGGGGTGCAGCCGGTGCAATAGGAATCCTTCTTTCATTAACCTGAGACCGATTCAGATAGTTACGTTGGGTAATTGCTCACGTTTGCAAAATGGAACACGTTTTGGAATTATTGTTAATTTTGGTTTAATAAAAGGCTGCTATGGCCATTAAAATCCAAAAGGTGTTGCGTGTTTATTTTAAGAAAGGTTAAGTTAAAGTATATAGGGGTAACGGGTAGTGGTAAGTGGCAGTCGCAGCATCAGCTATACGCCAGCCATGGGCATATAACCTCTGTGATACGCACATCTATTGAACTTTGATGCCTCAATATGGGATACAATTTAATATTGATCGATAATCCCGTCATGTTCAATAGCGCAGCCTGGTGTCTATATTTTTGTTATTGTAAACCTGGTTGGGGTTTTTGGCTGTAGCTGTCCAGTATCTGTTCTTTTCTCACAAATTTTAATTTAATTGGTTTAGTATTGGCGCAATATTATTTTTACATATTTATATATTCTCCCACTGTATGACCAGCATTAGTTAGTTGTGATTTTTACTCATTGGGGTAGGTTGGTGAATTCCAGCTGTGCCTACATAACAAAAAAAACGATGCTCTGTGGGTAAACCTCTGGAGGAGAAAAGGGAAGAGTTACCTTTAATATTGTAAAAAAAGAAAATAATTGTTTTCAGTGGGAAAAGAACAGCTTACAGCGTTGAATTGGGAAATGGCCATTTTGATTTACATAAAAGTCTCTCCTGTTTTTCTGGGATGGCTATCAAGATTATGTTTTCTGTTGATGTGATTCAGCCACTTGCAAAGCCAGCGCTCTCTCTCTCTGATTGTATCATTTCCTAAAGGACAAGCCGTGCCGAGCTTTGTATGGAAGACACTGGCGCTTTGTTTGGGTATGATGGCGCTAATGCTCTGCCTCCCATCGGTTCACTTGGGAGCCGAAATGTCAAGTTGTGAGTTCCCGCTGCCAAGTGTGAGATGGAACACAATGACGGCTGTTTTCTGTAACACTTCACATAAAAGGACAGTTTAATGATGCTGGTCAGTGAATGCTTCTCCTGGGGGAAATTGTTGTATTTATGTGTACATGCCGTTCTAAAGGAACAAACTCAATTTAAAGTGCTCCTTCACTATTTACGAAGTCTTCTTATTGATATAGACCAGTGGTTCTCAACTCCAGTCCTCGGGATCCACCAACAGGCCAGATTTTCAGTATTATTATTTCAGGTACTTATATATAGCGCCGTCAATTTACGCAGCGCTTTACATATACATCGTACATTCACATCAGTCCCTGCCCTCATGGAGCTTACAATCTAAGGTCCCTAACCCACATTCATGCATATATATATACTAGGGCCAATTTAGACAGGCTCTAATTAACCTACCAGCATGTCTTTGGAATGTGGGAGGAAACCGGAGTACCTGGAGGAAACAAGGAGAACATGCAAACTCCATGCAGATAGTGTGGTGGTTGGGAATCGAACCAGCGACCCTTTTGCTGCTAGGCAAGAGTGCTATCCACTGCACCACTGTGCCGCCCTACATAATTATTAATATGGAATGTATTTTCCTTGCTAAAGAACATTATTTTTTATCTAATTGTTATGGGTAATGTTCCACTTTAACGTGCATAAAAACACATGTCAAAGCACTTCAACATGCTGTGTGGCAACACGGGTCAATCAAAGGCAATGCACATGCATTTTATGAGTATTACCTTGGGGAGATGCAGACTAGAATACTGCAATCACTGAGCAGCAAATGATATCACCTGTGATGTATTTCAGTTATCCTGCAAACCTGGCCTGTTAATGGGTCCCGAGGACCGGAGTTGAGAACCACTGATATAGACTGTTTAACCCCTCTGAGATGAGAGATCATTGAAGTCTGGACGCTCAAATCAAAATTGGTAGGCATCGTCATTTAACCACTTCAGCCCCAAAAGGATTTACCCCCTTCCTGATCAGAGCACTGCGTCGCTTTAACTGACAATTGTGCAGTCGTGCGACGTTGTACCCAAACAAAATTGACGTCCTTTTTTTCCCCCACAAATATGTTGTGTAATATTTCATATGCATATACATACACAGTTTTTTTAATATGTACATAGGTATTTACGCATTACATATCAAAATAGAGCTTTCTTTTGGTGGTATTTGATCACCTCTGCGGTTTTTATTTTTTGCGCTATCAACAAAAAAAGAGCGACGATTTTGAAGAAAAAAACAATATTTTTTACTTTTTGCTATAATACATATCCAAAAAACAAAACAAAACAAATTTAGGAAGGAGGACCCCCACCGTGCCACCATCCAAAATGGTATAGAAAAGGATTGAAGGAAAAATTCCCTCAAAAAATTGGTAGGACTTTGAGGGCAAACCATAGGCCAAAAATATAAAAAAATATAGCTTTATTGATAAATAGACAAATCTAATACATACATAACATATACCAACATATACAGACATCCAGCAGACCAACGTGGAGGCAACTCACAGAGTTCTTTATACTTGATACATAGAGGCTATCTCTAGACTGCTATATCTACTGTGTGTGTAGAACTCTACCTACAGTCTTTGGTTATGTGTATATGTTGGTATATGTTATGTATGTATTAGATTTGTCTATTTATCAATAAAGCTATATTTTTTATATTTTTGGCCTATGGTGTGCCCTCAAAGTCCTACCAGTTTTTTGAGGGAATTTTTCCTTCAATCATTTATATTTTCCCTATTTATTCATTAGTTTAGGCCAAAATGTAGTCTTCTACATATTTTTGGTTAAAAAAAAATCACAATAGGCGTATATTGATTAGTTTGCACAAAAGTTGCCGTGTATATAAACTAGGGGAATTTATTTATGGCTTTTGACTATTTTTTTTTCTTACTAGTAATGGCGGTGATCTGCGATTTTTATCAGGACTGCGATATTGCCGCGGACAGATCGGACATTTTTTTACACTTTTTTGTGACCATTGACATTTATACAGCGATCACAGCTAAAAAAAAAGCACCGATTACTGTATAAATGTCACTGGCAGGGAAGGGGTTAACCTGTAGGGGGCGATCTAGGGGTTAACTGTGTTCCCTATGTGTGTTCTAACTGTATGGGGGCTGGGCTGCCATGGGCATGACAGATCTAACTGATCCCGAATTACATTTATAAACGACGTATCGGAGCCAACTTTCCGCCATCTTTCTACGTGAGGCGGTCGGCAAGTGGTTAAAGCGGAGTTCCAGGCAAAAATAGAACTCAGCCTCAAACCCCCCCCCCCCCCCCTCGTTTTTGGATATTTTTTTTTTCCTTTTTGCCATGTTTACTGCGGGACTTCCATCCCATCTCGCCGCGGCGAGATACGTCACTTCTGGGGTTTTATCCAGCCACCCCCCCGATAGCCTTCCGGGACCTGTGTGTGTGCCAGAAGACGGCGGGACCATTCAGAAAGTGCCGTACGACTCTGAAGGTTGAAGTCTTTACTGCCGATTTCCCTTACTTGCAATAATGGCGCCTGCACCCGAAGCCAATGGACGGATCGGCTTGGGGTGCTCGGGCTCCCTGGACAGGTCAGTGTCCTTATATTAAAAGTCAGCAACTACACTATTTGTAGCTGCTGACTTTTCATTTCTTTTCCCCCAGGCTGGAACACTGCTTTAAATTCTTATTTTTGTAAGCACTTTCAGCAGCTGATTATGCAGGTTCTTTATTTATTAATAGAGTTGGGCGAACCGTTTGAGCCGAGCTAAAGTTTGGCCTGAACATCGCCTGTTTGCCCATTCAGCAAACACCGGAATTTGCGGGCTGCTCGGCAGGATGAACAGCTGGTTGTTAAGGAGCGGGGCCGGGAAGCCAGCCACTGTGTCCTTAACAACGGATGAGTCATCAGCTGTCAACGGGCTTCCCTGCTGACAGCTGAATGAAAAGAAACACATCCAGAATGCAGAAATTGTGGTGTGAACAGGCCCTGAATTAAAGGAGAAGCACAGCCAAAGCTCATTTGTATTATGGATCACCAGAGTGCAGTTCGTTCTCCATTCCTGTGACCCATTTTGAGCAGACAGCGAGCTAAAGTCCGCTGTCGGCTGATGTCACAGAGCCAGTCCAGGCTTGGGAAAGATGGAAACCATATAGTCGAGGTTCGCCAACATGCTTGGAGCGAGCCGCTGAGAGCCTGAGCCGAAATTACGGTGAAAAACCTTCTGCCCTGCAGCTGCCCCTAGAGCCCCTCCTTTTTCTTACCTGAGCTGATCTGTTCCAGCGATGTGCGCGAGCCCAGCAGTGCCAGCCGCTGTCTCCATCCTCATTGGATAGATTGATAGCAGCAGGAGCCCCTGGCTCCCGCTGCTGTCAGTCAAATCCAGTGACACGGGAGCGGGGACGTCAATGGACGCAGCAGCGGGACTCATGAGTGCACCTGCATGGGTGCCCCCAGAGAAAGTGGCTCTTCATGGGGGGAACTCGATTAAGCGGAGGAGCCAGGAGCGTCGACGGGGCACTCCAGAAGAGGAGGATCGGGGCTGCTCTGTTTAAAAAAAAACAAACCTTTAATCACGTTAAGTGGTGAATGTGTATGGATTATTATTGGAGTGATGCTGAACCTGAAAAAGTGACTATCGAAAAGGGCTAGTTCACACCAAAATTTCAGCATTCCGTTTCTGCATGCGTGTTCTTGATGAGTTCCAGTGCGTTTTTTCCAATCCTTTTTGTCTTCATCTCAACATGGGCATCCAGTGCGTTTTTGATGCGTTTTGCCATGTTCCAGATGCATTCCATACAGAAAAAGTGCAACATGTTCTACCTTTGTTGGTGTGAACTAGGGCTATTAGAACCCATGTACAACACTGCCCATGCAGTTTTGATGGAGAATAAAACTGCACTGGACTTTATCTGGTGTGAACATTGCAGTGCAATCAACAAAAAGTAGAACATGTTGCCTTTTTTTGTTTGAAATGCATCTGGAACGCGGACAAACGCATCAAAAAATGCACCAGAATGCACATGTGAATCGAGATGAACAAAGCGAAGAGGGGGAAAAAAATGCACTGGAATGCATAAAAAACACATCCAAAAACACGCATGCAGAAACACATCCAGAATGCAGAAATTGTGGTGTGAGCCGGCCCTGAATTAAAGTGGTAGTAAACTCTCCTATCATTTTCAGCCAAGGAAGCTGCCATCTTGGCCTCTGTTTAATCTACAACTGCCATGATGCTGCACATGTGATCAGCTATGACACCAGCCATTGGATGGTTTGACAGTTTGGTTTAGAGCACAACCAATGGGAGTGTTACATTTCCGGCACATGCCGGAAATGTGACTGGTTTTTAACCTGTTAAATGCATGGGTTTACTACCACTTTAACCACTTCCCGCCCGGCGCATTGACAAATGACGTCCGGGCGGGGGGTTCATTATCCTGACTGGACGTCTATTGACGTCCTCAGGATAATGCGCGATCGCGCGCCCCTGGGGGTGCGCATCGCGGCGATCGGTGGTGCCGTGGGTCAGTCTGACCCACCGCACTACCGACCGAGGTAAAAGGCTTCGATCCGAAGCCTTTTACCATGTGATCAGCCG
>BLSH010448322.1:870754-884938 GCA_018402905.1 Glandirana rugosa | reverse complement strand
GTAGCCGAGAGACGAGACGGGGGGAGTGAGTGACCTCGCGACCCGACACCTCCCACGACCCGAGTCCGAGAACCGCCGAGCGACTCTCCGACTCGGTCCACAGCCAGTTCCGTACGCCCGCCTAGGCCTAATATACCAGCGGTAGAAAGGGTTCGGACCTGGCCGAGACACTACAGTCGGCTGTCGCCTGAACGATTTTTGCCCAGCGTCCTCACATCTTGTTTGACGTCAGGCCACTATTATATAGTCTATATTATATTTGTTCAAAACTGACACGAAGGTGCCCATCAGTGTAGCCACGTCAGTGCCCGTCAGTGAAGGAGAAAATGTACTTTATACAAATTTTGTGACAGAAACAAAGAAAAATGTTTTTTTTTTTTTCAAAATTTTTCGGTCTTTTTTTGTTATAGCGCAAAAAATAAAAACAGCAGGGGTGATCAAATACCACCAAAAGAAAGCTCTATTTGTGGGAACAAAATGACAAAAAGTTTGTTTGGGTGCAGCGTCGCACGACCGCGCAATTCTCATTCGAATCGCAACAGCACTGAAAGCTGAAAATTGGTCTGGGCGGGAAGTGTCCTAAGTGCCTGGTATTGAAGTGGTTAAAGGAGAAGCACAGTCAAAACTTGTTTATATTATATCTGATATATTATCACCGGACTGCAGTTTGTTCTACACTCCTGCGACCCGTTTTTAGCAAGTCCGCTGTCGGCTGACATCACAGAGCCGGTCCAGGCTTGGGAAAGATGGCGACCATATAATCCGGATCCGCCCGCATGCCTTGACCGACACCTGGCTCAGCCTCTCAGCGAGCCGCCAAGAGCCTGAGCCCAGCACCCTCCACAGCCCAGCGCTCCAGTGAGTGAGGGGGGCAGAGCAGAGAGCCGATGACTGACAGTCACCTTCTCTCTGCTCAGGGAGCCCTGAGAACCAAGCGATCGGCGGTGCTTGATTGCTTGGTTCAAAATCTTAGAGCCGACGGGGGACAGATGCAGCATCGGAGTGATGCTGCATCCACCTAGGTAAGTATGATTCTGAAATAAAAAGAACACCCATACTTCTTTTTTAAAACTGTGTGCAAAATAATAAAATGACATATATGATGCAGTCTATTACTAGAATTAACACTGCAGATGTGTTTGCATCCCTGGCTGAGTTTGCACTCTTGCTGTCCTTGCTAGCCCTCCTCTGCTGATGTCTTTGTAAGCAACAAGTGCATATAAAGCGTTTGCACTATACTAGCACAGTGTTTCTTAGTGCATCATTTAGAGTGTATATCTTTTCCATATTATTGCATGTGGGAGAAACGTACAGGCTTAGCAGCATGCGGTTTTCTCCGCTAAGCCTGAAGGCGAGGGACTAATGACAATTTAGTGTTTAATAAAACCAGACTATAGAAAAGCTCCCCCTCTTTCTAAGCTGAAATGGAAAAAAAAAACACTCTTTAAACAAGAATACTGTATTATAGCGCATAATACTGAGCACGGCACAGCTGCTCACACAAAATAAGTATATTTCATTATTACTTGTTTTTTCTGTTATTGGAAGTGGGACCTTAAGCTACTTCCTAAAGGTGCGATAGAATTTATATATCTAATCAACATATACCAAGTAACAGCCGTAATTAGTTTCGTAAGAGGTATTAACTGCCTACTGGGATTTTAATAAAATTTCTATTCTGCGGCTTATTGTGCTTAATTGATAATGAATGCGAGACACAATAGACACAGGTTTTTATATTAATAAGTCAGCTTGTATAGTAAAAATATGATGAAGTATAATTATAGCATGTAATGTTTTCGGAATCCGTCAGAAATGTTTTAAGAATTAAAATGTAAATCTTAGTTAAATCTATCAGAGATCTGCTAATGCTGTTTAGGAAACAGTACAGCTGTTCTAAAGTTACAGAGTTAGTCTGGTTGTTAAAAGACACAAGCCCATCTAGTTCAACCAATAAAGGGGAAAACATATATACAATCATATATACACAATCCTATATCCTGTAAAGTTAGAACGTTTAATGTGCTTACTTTAGCCTGTTTTATATAATCCATTGTAACCAAAATTAGCAAATGCTATGCAGTGCTAGATGGCAGTGTAGGCAGGTGTGGGCTGCAGTATATCCACCAACCTGAAGGTGGCGCTGTGCCATTTCTTCAGGCTGGTAGGAGACCTAACTGTCCCCTGCTATGGGCTCCAGGCAGCCACTTGAGAAGGATTCGTTTGCGCTGTAGACCACGGACTGAGTAAGAATAGTTACTTGTAGTTATCAGGTGGTTCCGCAGTTGAATAGTGGGGTTGGACCCCTTTTGGGGATTTGGGCTGCTACCTTACTGGAGTGATGAGGCCATTATTTCAGCATAGACACTACCCAGATAAGGAAGGAGGAGCACCCTGTGTCCAAAATAATGTAACTTTTGATGGAAGAATACTTTTATTGATTATTTATTGCTATGAGGAAGGCTTTGTTGGAAACATGTTAGCATTTCAGATGTAGCACTGCTGTACGTGCCAAATAAAGATTCAACAGAAGAAGCATTTGAGTTGCCAGCATTTTTCCTTCCAAATCTTTTATTAAAAGTCTAAAAACGTACAGGTTGAATCAACGTGTTTCGCCTCCCTCTTCTTCAGGGTTGTTGGTAAGTGTTTGTGGATGGGGGTAGGCTCCACAGCGGGTCCTAAATTTTGTACTGTAGTTTGGCAGAGTGCCGGCTTGTGCGGATGCAGAGGCAGCCTGGCTGCTTCTGCATCAGTACAAGCCGGTTTTCTCCTAGCATTAGTACAAGCCAGAACTCTGCCTCTTTATCAGTACAAGCCAGCAAAACTACAGCCTGAAATTTAGGACCCGCTTTGGAGCCCACCCCCATCCACAAGCCCTGAAGAAGGAGGAGGCAGTTCCCCCAAACGCGTTGGATCAACTTGTACATTTTTAGACTTTCAATAAAAATATTGTATTCTTCCATCAAGAGCTGCATTATTTTGGAAACTGGGCACTCTTTCTTCCTCATCCAAGTAGTGTCTATCTTGAGGAGGATGGCAATCCTTTTGAATAAATAAAGCGCTAGTAAATTCATAATAAAAAATTTAAAATTCATAATAGAAAAAGTGTAATGTGCAGAATAGAAAGTGCTCAATAAAGTCCAATCTGAGTCTCATCCGAGGAACATAATATCCAACATTCAATATAAAACCCCGTTAAACGTTGTGCCGCCATGTAAATTGGCTAAAAAAATCCGTGACTAATACACCACTTATCAATATAAGATGTGCGCTTACCACAACTCAATGGCCACTTATTATGGGGGGTCACTGTAGGCTTTTATCTCATATATTCCTTAGGGTCTGGGATCATCCTTAGGAGGGGCAGAGAACCTCCCTCAACTCTATCCAGATTGACAACTCTCCAAAGTCATTTGCATTAAACCCATAGGAGATGAAAAGCCAACATAGCGTGAATCCATAAAAAAAAATATGATTTAATAAAAAGTAATTCACTTACATCACAGCAAAGGTAATAGGCACATAAAACCACTGCTCAGACAGAGTGTAGCATACACCTGGAACGCAGTAACGAAAACTGAAGCCGTAGCCCGACCGGTTTCGTCCTATTTCAGACTTCTTCTGGAGCAAGTCTGTCCCAGAAGAAGTCTGATGTAGGACGAAACGGTACGGCTACGGCTACGGCTTAAATTTTCCTTGCCACGTTCCAGTTGTATGCTACGCTATGTCTGAACAGTCGTTTTATGTGCCTATTACCTTCCCTGTGATGTAAGTGCATTACTTTTTATTAAATCACATTTTTTTATGGATTCACGCTATGTTGGCTTTTGGGAAATAGCTATTGGGAAAAGGAACCCTTCCAATGTGAGAGAGCTGGAGCAGTTGGCGAAAGAAGAGTGGTCCAAAATTCCAGTATAGAGGTGTAAGAAAATTATTGATGATTACAAGCAGTGATCAATTCCAGTTATTTTTTCCAAGGAGTGTGCCACCAAATATTAAATTAAGGGTGCCAATAATTTTGTCCAGTCCATTTTGGAGTTTTGCATGGAATGTGTCAGATTTGTAATTGCAACAAATTTCTGGGCGAAGTGGTGCATTATCTGACAGAAATGCAGGGGTGCCAAGATTTTTGGCCATGACTGTAGCACTGCGCTACTTTAACTGCACGTCATGCAACGCCGTACCCAAATGGAATTTATATCACTTTTTTCACACAAATACAGGCGGTCCCCGAGTTACAAACATCCGACTTGCATACGACTCCTACTTTCAAATGGAGGAAGACAATAGGAAGTGAGATGAAATCTACCCCTAGGAAGGCAAATTCACTGTAGGAGTTATCACGGGAAAAAGGCGTCTCCACTGAAAATTTATCACTAATCCTTGTTTCTACAACAACCCAAAATTTTCCTAATCCGGTTGTCACAGGGACTGAAAGTGAGCAGGGGCACAGACAGCAAAACAAACATTACAGGGGTGTTAACCCTTCCCTATGCTATCCTAAAAAACATACATTTTTTTTGGCTGGAGTTAAACTGTACAAAATGTACCTGTTCCAACGTACATACCGTGATTCCTCGAAAATAAGCCCAGGTCTTATATTAAATGTGGCAACCAAAAACACAGTAGGGCTTATTTTCAGGGTAGGGCTTGCCAATGTGCTGTGTTCTCCCCACCCCCCCTGCCTGGCAGGAATCCCCAGTGTGCACAAAAGTAATAGTGCATGCAAACTGTTAGAATCCTCGCCACCACAGCAGCATACAATGTACAATGTGTGCCTCTGCAATCAAATCTGTAGTCAAATACCTTGTCACAATGCCGTTCGGCACTTCCATAGCCTGCCTGAGATGTCTTCCAGAGCTCCCAGCATTGCAGAGGGAGAGGGGCAGAGATCCCCTGCTGACAAGCAGGAGAAGAAGAGACCAGCTGAGCGGCGCTCTGCGCTTCCATAGCCCACCTGAGATGTCTTCTGCTCTCCCAGCATTGCAACGGGAGGGGGGCTGAGATCCCCCGCTGACCGGCAGGAGAAGACTGTAATAAAAAGACTCCAGCAGTCCACATCTGCCTTAAACTAGGGCTTATTTTCGGGGTAGGGCTTATATTACAGCCCTCCGCGATAAACAAGCTAGGTCTTATTTTCGGGGTACGTCTTATTTTCGATGAAACACGGTACAAATTCAACTTAAGAACAAACCTACAGAATCTTGTTTGTAACTCTGGGACTGACTGTAGAGCTTTCTTTTGATGGCAATTGATCACCACTGTTTTTTTTTTTGTTTTGTTTTTTGCGATACAAAAAAAAAGACCGCAAATTTTGAAAAAGTAAACCCAATATTGTTTACTTTATGCTATAAAACATATCCAATAAAAAAATGTAATTTCATAATAAATTTTAGCCAAATTGCATTCTGCTACATGTCTTTGGTAGAAAAAAAATCCCAATACGTGTATATTGATTGGTTTGTGTGAAAATTATAGCGTCTACAAACTATGGTATAGATGCTAGAATTTTTATTTATATATTTTTTATACTACTTATGGCCGTGATCACTTATAATGGGACTGCGATAGTGCGACAGGCAATCTGACACTAATTGATGCTGGGGGGGACTGACTGACATCACCAGTGACACTAATACAGTGATCAGTGCTAATACTATAAACTGCCACTGTACTAATGACACTGGCAGGGAAGGGGTTAATATCTAGGGTGATCAAGAGGTTAAATGCGTGCCTAACAATGTGAACTGTGTGTAATATGTGCTGCTTTTACTAACACATATTTGTGTTACTTTTTGTTACTTATCCCGGCAAAGCACCTGTGGAAGCAAGCAGTGACGTACCAGTATGCCGCTCTGCCTGCACACGCCACCCTTCCGCAGTACATTGTGGGTGGGTGGTCCAAAGTGTTTACAGGAGATATGGGTGTGCTCCATAACAATGGATCATGTGTCTTATGTAACAAGGAATTAGAGTATACTTATTACAAGGGGTATGCTATATTACCAGAGATACTGAAAAGAAAGGTTTGGGACTTTGAGTGAAGCACAGGGAAGGAACCAGATGCTGATCAAAATTTGATAAATAGTTTATTAATGCATTATATAAACCACATATTGAAGGTCAAAAAGTTATTAAATATATTATATAGACACCATGACAACAGATTATACATGGAAGAAAAACACATAAGCCGATGATCTCCAGAAATACATCACATAAAATTCTTGGATGATTAAAAAAATATATGCATGCATCTGTGTAAGCTCTACATGTTTCGGGGATAAAACCACCTCGTCAGGAGCGGATGCATGCAGGGTACAATATCTATAAAACAAAAAGATTTAAAATGCGTGTAAGACTCGTAGTATCTGGTAATTAACCCCATAAAAGGGGAATGTGTATGTACACATCCAGAAAAATTGGGGAGAAGGACACGGAAGGGGAGGACAACCCCAAAAAAGGAGGTCAAACCTCCCTACTTACATGTACAATGGACTAAATATCTCCAAGCGTGGGCTGCTAGGACGTGTGGGAGCCGCACTCAAACTGCTCGCTCCAGGAGCTGAGGGGGCGGAGGTCCCAGGGCCAACCAAGCCCCCAAATCACCATAGGGACAGGCCGCCCACACTGACTGAGTGGAGGGTGTCTATACCCAGGGCTCCAAGAGATCTGTGAAGCAATATAAAGATATGGGGTATAAAATGTCTGTGTATATAGAGTATTGAAAGTCATAAAGACAGAACCCATAGGTGCTGATATAATGGAGCGAAGGGTGAATTGGAAGGGGCAACCACCGGGGACAAGTGAAGGGCACAGAGTAAAAGCATAGAGGGGGTGCATGTGAAAGGAAACTTCAGCATGAAGTGAGTAGGGCCAAAGGGGCTAACAGAGGAAATGTGAGGATAAAGGTGAGTGTCGTCATAGAGAAAGATGCTAGACCATGAATACCTGCATATTCCTCAGTGCAAATATTGCCAGAAAGGGTGTAGTGCAGAGATCCCAAACAGCAGCTGACAGCCAGTGGAGCAAGCCGAATCCACATGGGGATGAGGGCCAGCCTGATTTAGGCACCCAGAGTCCCGCTCCTAGCGTCATGCTGGTAGGCTCAGGAAGAGGAGGGCCCCTGCCTGAGCGGAAGACCCACCCAAGGAGAAGCAGGAGGCCCCCCAGAAAAGAGCCAGCCATCCTGTGGAGATGGCTGGCTTACCAGAGATAGGGAGGCATCATGGGTCAGAATGGTGACGTACTATGAGGGTTTCATACTTCTGGGATGCCCACCGTCAGCATTTTCAGATAAGTTTGAAAGGGTCTTCTACTTTAAAGACTGTAATGCTCCAGCACTGCTTTAAATCCCATTGATTATATACTATATTGTCATAAGTATTGGGACACCTGCCTTTACACACATGAACTTTAATGGCATCCCAGTCTTGGTCCGTAGGGTTCAATGTTGAGTTGGCCCACCCTTTGCAGCTATAACAGCTTAATCTTTTCTGGGAAGGCTGTCCACAAGGTTTAGGAGTGTCTATGGGAATGTTTGACCATTCTTCCAGTAGCACCTTTGTGTGTCAGGCACTGTTGTGGACAGGAAGGCCTGACTCGCAGTCTCTGTTCTAATTCATCCCAAAATTGTTCTATCGAGTTGAGGTGCAGGCCAGTCAAGTTCCTTCACCCCAAACTTGCTCATCCATGTCTTTATGGACCTTGATTTGTACACTGGTGCACAGTCATGCTGGAACAGGAAGGGCCATCTCCAAACTCTTCCCACAAAGTTGGGAGCATGAAATTGTCCAAAATCTCTTGGTATGCTGACACCTTAAGAGTTCCCTTCACTGGATCTAAGAGGCCAAACCCAACCCCTAAAAAAAAACAACCCCACACCATAATCCCCACTCCACTAAATGATTTGGACCCATACACAAAGCAAGATCCATAAAGACAGGGATCAGCGAGTTTGGGGTGGAGGAACTTGACTGGCCTGCACAGAGTCCTGACCTCAACCCACAGAACACCTTTGGGATGAATTAAAGCGGAGACTGGGAGCCAGGCCTTCTCATCCAACATCAGTGCCTGACCTCACAAATGCGCTTCTGGAAGAATGGTCAAACATTCCCATAGACACTCCTAAACCTTGTGGACAGCCTTCCCAGAAGAGTCGAAGCTGTTATAGCTGCAAAGGGTGGGCCAACTCAATATTGAACCCTACGGACTAAGACTGGGATGCCATTAAAGAGGTATTAAACCCTGATGGGTTTTACTATCCTCTTTATTACCCTGCAATGTAAAAGCATAATGGGCTAGTATGCATTGCATATTAGCCCATTATGTGGCACTTACCTGCATTGGAAGCCCGCAATGTCCCCTGTGCTGGCCACGTCCAATTTCTGCCCGTCTTCCTTCCAGGGCCGCGGACTCTGGCTATGTGACTGGCCGTAGTCACGTGACGTCAGCCGCCAATTGCGGCATGGTCTCAGTGAAGAAACGGCATGGAGGCCGTTTCTTCACAGCGCATGTGCCCGATGATGTGGGCACATGGCAGTACACTGTATATCGATATTCAGGGACCCTACAGGTAAGCCTTATTATAGGCTTACCCGTAGGTTAAAGTGGTTGTCAAGGGTTGACAACCACTGTAAAGTTCATGTGCATGTGAAGGCAGACGCCCCTATGTTTGTTAATATAGTGTAAGTTTACTGTGCTGGGTTACACATTTATTACACTTTAAAGTACTTATTTATTGAGAAGTTCCATTAAGCAGTTGATTTATGAACTCAGGAGCTCTTGCCCATAGCAGCATGCCAGGATCCATCTTTCATTCAGGCATTTTAACAGTCAAGGAGATTTAGTTGCCGATGCTCCGTTCTTTTATTGGTTTTTAAGAACCGACTTGGGTTACTATCAGCGGTGTGCAAATATACATTTTAAATGTTATTCTGGACAGCAGAGATGAGCGCAACTTGAGTGTGACGGTCCTCGTAGGTCATTGTCACGGACGTGGTACTAAGTGGCAGCACCTGTTAGTCTGTTGGTCAATTATTTATGAGAGGCGTGAATGGCGGAGCTGAAATATCTTTCTCACTTTTTAATATTTATATCTCACGAGAAAGGGAAGAAATGGCTTATTAAGCCGCTGATGGTTTCAGGCTATCAATGTTAGGTGAGCCCTCATTATTAGGTGCGGTTTTGTCTTAGAGTAGCATTACGCAGCTTTATAATGTGTGGCACACTTTGCCATTCTATGGCCGTGCCCAACTAACCGAGAAGCTGCCTTTTTTATTGTGTCTTTGTTGATACGCAGTTAAAAAAGAAGTAAAACTAATTGAAAAGGAGAAATAAAACTAATGAAAGCAAAGAATAGATGTGATTCCAAACAATCCAATAAGCATTTTGTTATACTTAAAGGGGTTTTCAAATTGTTACAATCTACTATTACAAGGTATGTTGAGCGTTGGCTCGGGGTTTGGTAGTTAATTAAGTCTGTTGATGTTTTAGTTAAGAGGCTGCTCTCTCTGATCCGATGGGTCTAAAATAGAAGCTCCCATTTTGACAGCAGTGAAGAGAGCTTCTGGTAGAGTAAAGAGAGCCAGGTGTTCCATATACAGTCAAGTTCAATTTTTATTCATCACAAGAGTAAAAACCAATGGCGGCTGGTGTTTTTGGGGGGGCGGCAAATGATCCACCTGACGCAACCCCCCCGATCGGCTGGCCGGGCCATGGGCGGCACCCCCCCCGGTCGGTCAGTCAGTAAGTCAGGGCCCCGCACTTACCCCATCTTCCACAGCGCTCTGGGTGGCGGACGGCGTCAGCTTCTCTCCCGACTGTTCTCTCTGGCTGCTTCCTTGCTTCCGCTGCGTCTTCTCCCTCCATCTCCTGGCAGCCAACCCAATCGGATCTCCTTTCAGCCAATTGGGTGACAGGTCTTATGACCCGCTTCATGATTGAGCGGGAGGAGAATCAGTGTTACATTAGCAAATATTCATTCGTTATTGTCACACAACTGGGTGGGCTTTGAGCGCAGTGCTCTGTAGCGGAGTCCACCCATTTTTGAAGCATATTAGAGCCTCTGGCTCTAATCGCATGCTTAAAAAGAAAAACAACCCCCATTGGAGTCCGTGCATCCGGCGCCCTGCATGGATAGGGTGGGGGCGGCACCCATGCAACCCAATGGACGGGCCGTCACTGGTAAATACTCTAGTCAATGTGTTTTGGGTGCTTAACTGACTCTCATCATCAGGAGAGTAGTAGTGACATGTCATCAATTTAAATGTGAGCAGCGCTTAATGCTGAACACCAGGTATGATCTTTATTGCATACTAATGTAGCCAGGAGCTGGCTAATATTGCCTTTCTTACCAGGAGACACTTCGCAGCACTTGCTGTAGTGAGACTGTTCATCTCTAGTGCTCAGCTTAGACTCTAGGTCATCACATCCTGCCAGCAGAGTGCATAATATCAGGGAGTGAAGCAAAGCATCTTGGGACCTGTAGTCCAAGGTACCAGAGTTTACACTCAAGTCAGACTGTAATGCACTACAAGTACCAGCCGGCTGAGAAGGGAGAGGAGAATGCTGGGAGAGGTAATAAAAAGCCTGCACTAGTCCGGATCGCTCCCTTGGGACCAAGGCCTGGATCTGCAAGCAGTGCTTTGGTGTCAGACAGTGGTGCGGCTGAGTTGCGGGCTGTACATCAGGCAGCAGGGTGCAGGAGCATCCACTGCCATTCACTCCTAGTCGTTCAGCAGCAGCTAGGAGGCCGCTCTCTTCCTATCCACGCTAGATCCAGCCGAGCTTCAGCCAGACTCTACAGAGGCCTGTTGCAGAGCCCTCACGGCACTCTTTAACCACTTCAGGATTTACCCCCTTCCTGACCAGAGCACTTTTTTCGATTCGGCACTGCGCCGCTTTAACTGACAGTTGCGCGGTCGTGTGACATTGTACCCAAACAAAATTTACATCTTTTTTCCCCCCACAAATAGAGCTTTCTTTTGGTGGTATTTGATTACACAGGGTTTTATTTTTTGCACTATAAACAAAAAAAGAGGGACAATTTTGAAAATGAAACAATATTTTTTTCTTTTTGCTATAATACATATCCCAAAAACAAATGTATTCATCAGTTTTGGCCAATATATATTCTTCTACATATTTGTGGTAAAAAAAAAACGCAATTGGCGTACATTAATTGGTTTGTGCAAAAGTTGCCGCAATTACAAACCATGAGCATTCATTTATGGGGTTTTTACTAGTAATGGCGGGGATTTGCGATTTTTATCGGGACTGCCATATTGCGGCGGACAGATTGAACATTTTTGACACTTTTTTGGAACCATTGACATTTATACAGCGATCAGAGCTATAAAAAATACGGATTGCTGTGTAAATGTCATTGGCAGGGAAGGGGTTAACCAGCAGGGGGCAATCAAGGGGCTAACTGTGATCCCTAGGCGTGTTCTAACTGTGTGGGGGCTGGGCTGGCAGGGGCATGACAGATCTAACTGATCCCGATGACAGGGATCAGTGGATCACTGTTATGCCCACTTATGTAAACATGGAGGTTCCCCGTTCTTCCTTTACAGAAGCCGATCGTGGGTCATTGGCAGACATCGAGTCTGTCCAACCCGCGGCCACACTCACGCAGAGTGCGGCGGGCACAAGAGCGCGGCAGTGCGCTCCCGCCTGCTACTGCGGCTGTGCGGAATGCCGTTTATAGACAGCGATCTGCGCAGCGGAGCCAATTTGCCGCAGTTTATGTACGCGAGGTGGTCGGCAAGGGGTTAATTCCAGGAGTCGCTAGGACTGGTGAGCGGGCACTTGCCCAATGACAAGGGACACTGCATGCAGACACCATTGTCACCATTGTCTTGTTCTTTTACCTAAGCCTGTAGGACCTTGTGCTATACTCACTCCCTGCTGGGCAGTGACAGTTTTCATCCTGCTTCAGGACACCACAAGCATACTTTACACTTACATGGGTCCATCTTGGACCAATGTAAGCATTGTAGTAGGGTGACCCCGTGCTACTCTGTGAATTGGTGGTTTGCGCCATATTTTGGGAGAAGCAAGCACACTAATGGCTCAGGTGTGTGCTGGCTTCATAATAGAGCCACCGTTCTTGCTGCGGAACCAACTTGCCGCCGTTTATGTACGCGAGGTGGTCGGCAAGGGGTTAATTCCAGGAGTCGCTAGGACTGGTGAGCGGGCACTTGCCCAATGACAAGGGACACTGCATGCAGACACCATTGTCTTGTTCTTTTACCTAAACCTATAGGACCTTGTGCTATACTCACTCCCTGCTGGGCAGTGACAGTTTTCATCCTGCTTCAGGACACCACAAGCATACTTTACATCACCCTGGTTGCCAGAATATCTCAAGTATATAGTTAAAGGGATTAATGCTATTGGTGCCATAAAGGCCCTAATTGTACTAAAGACTAAAAGATTAAATTGTCTGCATTGAATTAAATACAGTGTTATACGTTTCCTGGACCTGTGGTGTTGGGAAGGGAGATGTCTGACATGAGTGGGTCATTCCTCTGCCCTCCACCTGCCGGGACCCACAGTGCCCAGTTCAAGCAGATTCTGTTGATCCTGTGTAAGTGTTCATTACACAGTATATTGCAATCCGTTATTGTTTCTTTTGACAGTGCTTTTTACCATCAGGGTTTATTGTCTTAGTAGACCTTCTGCAGGTGGCAGGTCTATGTTTACTAAATTCTAATGCTCTTTACACCTCAGTAAACAAGATTCAACTGTTTCATTTCAGTAAGTGTGTCTCTGACCGTCTTTGGTCACAACAAAGATGCCTGAACCTAGGGTGTCAGAGGTGGTGGAGGACTTTCAAGGTCAGGGCAACCAGTGGTGTACAAATCCTTTAAGCGGCCCTCACGGGGATATCGCTACACTTACATGGGTCCATCTTGGACCAATGTAAGCATTGTAGTAGGGGGACCCCGTGCTACTCTGTGAATTGGTGGTTTGCGCCATATTTTGGGAGAAGCAAGCACACTAATGGCTCAGGTGTGTGCTGGCTTCATAATAGAGCCACCGTTCTGAGGGAGGTCAGTGTGTCTGAGGGGAGCCAAGTGAGATGCTGCTGTGCATCAAGGTGCTCAGGTTGGGTCAGAGGAAGGCCCAAGCCTGAAAGGAAGTCCATGTGGGACGGGAGCAGCCAGGAGGCTGTAGAGAGACTCCAGGAGCTAGGAAACTGCAAGGAAAGATGCAGAGCTAAAGTACAGCACCTGTGCATAACCCTGGGATTTGTTTCATGGCCAGGAAGACCAAAAGGTATTTTATGGTCAGGAAGACCATGCAGAGGTACTTGGAGCAGTAAAGCTGCCACAAGAGAGCCAGGAGGGTGAATGGTATGTCTTTGCAGTGATGGCGAGAACCCCCTGCGTGGAAAGAGCTGTCTGTATGAACTTTGACTTGCTTTTAAATAAAAGTGGGTTGCCATGCCCTAAAATACAGTTTTGGACTGCCAAAACTTATTGTAAACGCACCTACCGCTAGAGTTTAATCACCCCAATCTTACAGTATACATCTCTCATACCTGAGGGACTGCTAGGGAAGCTTATAATCACTGCAGTAATCTGCACTTTTTACAGCGACATCCACAGGGTTGCCAACCGCCAGTAAATTTACTGGCAATTTGTAAAAATCAGTGATTTTTACAACTGTCTATAAATATCAGGGTCTGATAATTTGTCATGCTGTGCTGATATTTTAAGTCTAAACCAGGCAAATTACTTGATATGGGTATTGTCAGTGTTTACATGTTGGCTTTAACCACTTGCCGACCGCCGATCGGCATCTGACGGCGACAAAGTGGTTCGTTATCGCAAAACGCCGTCATACGACGGCGGCTGCGACAACGCGCACTGTGAGCGCGCGCGCGCCGCCGGAGGCGCGCCCGCGCGCTCACTGTGTCCGGGGGGGTCCAGGGAGCGGGTGCGGCGGCTTCGATTGCCGCCGGCTACCCGCGATGGCCCCCCCGGAGCGAATGAGCGAAGGTCCGTGCATGTAAACACGGACCTCCGCTCTGTGTGAGGGGGAAGGGAAGTGATCACAGCCTTCTCGTACATGAAGGCTGTGATAACTTCCTTTCCCCAGATAGGCAGTCCCCAATACAGTTAGAACACGCCCAGGGAACATAGTTAACCCTTAGAGCGCCCCCTGCAGGTTAAC
>BLSH010448322.1:790000-801767 GCA_018402905.1 Glandirana rugosa | reverse complement strand
TGCCGAGGTCGCGCCTAGACATAACGGTCCTACTGCAGGTACCTTCAACAAGGGACACATGCGAGGGCCGCGCGGGGACAGGCGAGCTCTGGACGCTAACGGACTGTCTCGACGTCTCGCCCCTTGGCGGCTACATTTGTGCGGCCAAGAGGCAAGACACTTCACCCTGTACTGTCTAGATGACTAGGGACAGTGACCCTAGTCAATCTAGACAATACAGGGGGGTGTCATTCTTGTGTGGGTCCCTTTGGACAATTGGGGAAGTGACGGGGGACGTCCAAATGGGGAAGTGACGGTTACTGTAAATATGTCATTAGTCACCTGTAAATTTAAAGACTAGCGGACCAATGACATTTATACAGCGATCAGAAATTTAAATGTCCACTGATTACTGTATAAATGTCATTGGCAGTGAAGGGGTAAACCTGCAGGGGGCAGTGAAGGGGTTAACAGGTTTCCCTGGGTGTGTTCTTACTGTGGGGGGACATAACAGATCTAACTGATCCCAGTGACAGGGATCAGTAGATCTGTCATGTCCCACTTCACAGAACGGAGAACCGGCGTGTTTACATCGGCGGTTCCCCGCTCTGCAGCTCTGTCAGGCAATCGCAGGTCTCGAGCGGACAGGGGCGCGCCGGGAGCGTACACAGGGAACAACTTCCATGGACGTCATCCTGGCAATACAGATCCGCGCTGGAGCCGTACTTCGGCAATAGCGCGGATCTGGAGGGGTTAAATACACTAACAAATTTTGCAAGTACATGTATCATTTAGAAAATATCAATCACCATATATAAAGCCTCTTTGTTCTAGAACAGTGGTTCTCAACTCTGGTCCTCGGGACCCACTAACAGGCCAGGTTTGCAGGATAACTGAAATACATCACAGGTGATATCATTTGCTGCTCAGTGATTGCAGCATTCTAGTTTGCATCTCCCCAAGGTAATACTTAAAATCTGGCCTGTTAGTGGGTCCCGAGGACTGGAGTTGAGAACCACTGTTCTAGAGGGTCTTGCTGCTGTTTTTAGACTCTGCCTTAGTTTTATTTATACATTTTTTATTTCCGTCAGAGATTAAGTGGTGGATTCGTAAGTCTGATGTAGTATTAATTTATACATTTTTTCTCCATATCCAGGTATTCAAGAGAAAAAAATAGGAAGGTGTAAACTCTAGAAGCCTGTGCATGGTTGACAAAATATGCTGAGCTTAGATTAATATTTAACTAACAGTCTTTGAAGTGTAACGGATCTATTTAAAAGAGAATGTTAGACCCCATTTGTTTATTGCACCTAAAGCTACACCTTGATCTTGTTAAAATGCATTTTTAATGAATCTCTTGATTTTCTATCTATGTTTAAATTCAAATAAAAGCTAAAGATTGAAAATGAATGTAACTGTGAAGTTTCCCAGGCATTAAGGAAGCAGGTTTGGAGTAGTAAAATAAATTGGCTAGACTACTCTTAGCCTGCCTTCCTAAAGTAGAACTCAGGGCAAGCTATGGACATTCAAATATTTGCAAATTCCCAACAAGCAGTGCATTTGCTATATAAAAAAAAAAACCCATCTTACTTCTGTAGTTGCAGATACTGTGTATAAATTAATTCTCAAATTTAAAAAAAATAAAAAAATAAAAACTTAAAAAAAACCCATTGACTTCTGTATTTGAACAACTATATAGAAATTAATTCTCAAAAAATTAATTTTTTGTAATTGTGCATGTGCAAGTAGAATATTCATTGTCAAATATGTTAGTTGGTTCATGTACTGTAGACTACTGTATATATATGTTATAAGAATATATGAAAGGCCAATGAAAATACATTTTTTCACACAGTGCATTGAGTGCATTTGAGCGGATTGACGAGATGTTTAATAAATTCAGAATGGCTGAGAGCGCTGACCAGTGTGCTCTAGCGAAGGGCCACCCCCCTGTCAGAACACAATAGCTCAGCGGGGGAGATCACTCGGGGATCTTCTCGGGGATCTTCTCGGGGATCTTCTCCCGAGCACTTCAGTTTTTTTTTGTTCAGCCTACTGGGTTCAACAAAAAAAAACTGCTAGTGTATACTAGGCTTGTGTTCAAGTTTAGATGTAATGTTCCTAATGAAAATATAGCATAGAGCCAAATGCACCTGAGAGTATTTAGACATAAAAATATGCCTTGCATAAAATCCTGGGGTTTTTCCATAGCTGGGGAGCTGCAGGTGGCGCATAGAAGTAAGCACCCATACTTAGAAATTCTGGGATTTGGGCAATAGGGCATACGCAAATGCATGCAGTTTATGCCAATAAACTAAAGCCATTATTACCAGTCTGCCACCCCTCCTGCTCCCAATGCTCACTTCAAGCCACCCTGGGCCCCATTCTTTATATTTCTGCCACACTCCCACCATCGCTATCACCACTAGACCTTGTCTCTGTCATTCACCACTCAGCTGCAAAACCATAGCTCTCACCACTCTGCCCCGCTTCCTCAGCCCTCTGCCTCCACCCCTTTCTCTTGGCACTTTGCCACCACTCCTCCACCCTCGCTGCCACCACTTTTCACTGCCCCGCTCACAACTCTATAGCCCCAACAGTCTCACCATTCTGAAGACCCCACACACTCACCATTCTACAAGCATCTACTGTATCTCCCCCCCCCCCCATACCTAGCTTCCCTCTCTACCACAGTTGTCCCCATGCCAAACCTTGCCCGCTTTGGAATGGGCACACTTTTTCTAGTTTCTGTATAAAAAAATGATGATACATGAATACCAATGAGGTGTATGGGAATATCAATTTAACCACTTAAGGCCCGCACTATAGCCGAAAGACAGCTAGAGCATGGGCTTAAATTGCTGGAAGGGCATACATGGACGTCCTACCATGCTCACGCTGCCCGCACGCCTCCTGCTCGGCTCATCACAGATCAGAGTAAAGTGCTGATCCCAGCCCTTTACCATGTGATCAGCTGTCAGCCAATGCAAAAGAGAAGGGAAATTTATTTTCAGCCAATGACAGCTGATCACATGATGTAAACAGAAGCCGGCAATCATTTTTTTTTCCCTCACACTGACAGTGTGAGGAAAAAACAAGCCGATTACCAGCTTCTGTAAAAGAAACATCGGTCCCACACAGTGCTGCTAACCAGTACCCAACAGTGCTCTTAACCATTGCCCACCAGTGCCACCTACCAGTGCCCATCAGTACTGTTAACTAGTGCCCAGTGCCACCTACCGGTGCACACCAGTGCCACCTATCAGTGCCCATCAGTGCCTCATCATTAGTGCCACCTATCAGTGCTGCCCATCAGTGCCACCTACCAGTGAACATCAGTGTCACCTATCAGTGCCACCTCTCAGTGCCCTTCAGTGCCACCAATCAGTGCCCACAAGTGCGGCCTCATCAGTGCCCATCAGTGCTACCTATCAGTGCCCATCAGTGCCACCTTATCAGTGCCTATCTGGGCAGCCTATCAGTGCCCATCAGTGCCACCTATCAGTGCCGCCTTATCAGTGCCTATCTGTGCAGCCTATCAGTGCCCATCAGTGCAGCCTCATCCGTGTACATAAGTGAAGGAGAAAAATTACCTGTTTGCCAAATTTTATAACAAACTAGGATTTTGAAACTATGGGGTTTTTTCAAAATGTTTAGTCTTTTTTTTTTTGTTTAGAAAAAAATAACCCCAGTGGTAATTAAATACCACCAAAAGAAAGCTCTATTTGTGTGAAAAAATGATAAAAATTTCATATGAATACAGTGTTGCACGACCGCGCAATTGTCATTCAAAGAGCGACAGCGCTGAAAGCTGAAAATTGACCTGGGCAGGAAGGGGGGTATAAGTGCCCGGTAAGCAAGTGGTTAAGGTGCTTGTGTTTCTTCAGCAGTGTATTGCACATCGGCGGAAAACCGTGAGCTTCCTTCTTAGTGTTTAAAAGCAGATAATGGCGTTTGTGATTTGAGTATTTACCGGGAGCTAATTCTATAAATAACTAGCCGCTTAATGAAATGATCAATATCAAGAGTTTCTTGTCTAGTCTGTTAATAAACAAGTCTGTAATCGGTGCAAGTCATCTAAGCCTTGTCTTGAATATAAAGGAATAGATTTTTACCGAGTCTACACACCTTGCTTGTACAGCTAGAGGTCTGCAGCATTTGGATTTACAAATGATTTGGCTTTCTGAGATTTTGTGTTACAGACATCTAGGGCACCAATAGATATTCAAAGGTGATTGGATGTGAAAACATGATCCATTTGGTACTACGCCAGGTTCTCGGGCAGGGATGAACTATCCTGTTTGAAGACTTCAGTGCTGTTGCAGCTCATTAGAAGAAGGTTCACTCTATCTGACCTTTTGTGTGCTAACTGATGATTTTACATCTGGGTAGGCGCTCTTCAAAGGTGAAAGTGAATAACACAATAAAATAATAAAACAAAATGGCAAACTTATTTTTTTTTTATCGTTTTGGATAGAATAAGGGAAGGTAATAATGTTATAACCCCTGTGAGTTTTTTATTTTTTATTACCTGCATCCCATTGGGAAGATCGCTCTTCACTTTTGTCCCATGGCCAAAACAGGTCACCAGAAATAGTGCCATGAAAACAAAGGTGCCAAGGCATTGGATCAGTAAAGTGTCAGAATTTATTGTACACAAAATACCCCAACATTTAGGCCAGGGGTGTCCAACTCAATTTCATCCCGGGCCGCATCAGCATTATGGTTGCCCTCAAAGGGCCGGTTGTATCTATAGTCACCCACCATCAAAAGTGTGCATGCGCGCTGACCTGGTTTTCTTTACAGGGTAAGAGCAGTACTTCAGATAATCATCATAATTGATCATGGAGTGTAACTATGCAGGGTCCTGAGGCCCCATGATATATTGCTTCCTAATGTATATTTTTCTGTTTATAGTGAAATACCCTGTACAGTAAAGCATAAAGTCTCCCGAAGAAGCCATCTTTCTGGCGAAACATGTTGAGCAAATATTGCTGTACAGTATGCTTGGATTGCACATGATCTTTATTTAGAAAAATTACTTTTAACAGAGAGTATAGTACCTTTTTAATGTATTCAATAAAATTTGTTACATTTTAGAAAAATATGCCGTAGTACACAGTGTTTGTTTGGCACCTTCAAAGTCCCCATTCCTTTCTTCTGTATACTCGTCAAAAGTCAAGAGTCCCCCACCCTCACTTACATCACAGTGCGCCCCCTTACTTTGTGCTGCTGCCAAGAAGTGGCTGGGGGCGGAGCTGGAAAAGCAGAAAGTGCAGGGTCCTGAGGAGGACCAGAGGAGGGATGGAGTCAGCTGCTGGAGTCTGCTGAATGCTGAGACCAGGGGAGGTGGAGATGAAGGGGTGCTCGGCTGCACAGAGAGGTACATGATCTGTAACAGGAGTTCTGTCCTCTCTGCTGTCGACTGCGGATAAAAGGTGGGGGTGGAGATGAGGAAGGTGCGGCAGCTGAAGGAGAGATGTAAGGGCCACATGAAATGACCCGGAGGGCTGGATTCAGCCTGCGGCCTTGTGTTTGATACGTATGATTTAGGCAAATGGAGAGCAGCACCGAGGGAAAGGGTGGTAATCCTTAGCTCAGCAACACAGACCAAGAGAGAGATCGGCAAGCTGGAGGATGGTGAGCGAGGGCCGCCAGAATCGGACCACAAACGTCATCTGTATTGGCCTCCATCTAACACTAAAGACAGCAACCAATGTTAAGGAGAAAGTGGGCGGGCATTAGAGCTGCACAATTAATCGTAATAAAATTGCAATCTCGATTCACCCCCCCTGCAATCTCCATCAGGCATTACTGCGATTTTCAGTGCAGTTAATGGAGCCCGACTTGCGGGGCGACTCAGCGACTTGACTGTAATAAAAGTCAATGCAAGTCGCCTGAAGTCATTTCTAAGTCGGAGCGAATTGAGTCTCTGGGCAGCCTGCCAACTCTGGGCAGAGAGCCAAGTTCTGAAGTCACTTGATAAAAGAAGCTAGAAAGAAGCTAGAAAGATACAATGTAATTACTTAAAAGGAATGAACTCCTTGTATAGAAGATGTTCCGTTTAACCATTTAAAGACTTAATCTTTTCTGATTTGCTGCTTACAAATAAAAATCCAGTATTTTTTGCTAGAAAATGACTTTGAACCCCCGAACATTATATATTTTTTTAGCAGAGCTCCTAGAGAATAAGGTGGCGGTTGTTGCAATATTTTATGTCACACGGTATTTGCACAGCGGTCTTTCAAACGCAATTTTTTGGGAAAAATGACCCTTTCAAAAAAAATAAATAAACAGTGCTGTTAGCCCAATTTTTTTGCATATGTAAGATGTTACACCGCGAGAATCGTGATCTTTATTCTAAGCAAAAAAATCGTGATTCTCATTTTGGCCAGAATCGTGCAGCTCTAGCGGGCATATGCATTTTTGGGTTCAGCCTCATTTTTAGAGACAGCCCACTATATGCTAAACAACAAGCTTTATAGCCAGCAGTAAGGGAAACACAGGCATTGTTGTGGGAATGTAAGAAGGAGAAGAAAGCTGGCAAGCAGGGCGAAGGGGGATTACACAGGCAGCAGTGGAGAAACCAATGAAACTGAACATCCATTGCCACAGTATCATACATTACTATGCAGTAGTAATAAAAAAGGAGGGATCATCCATTGGAATATTTCCCTTCGATTCCTGTTCTGGTGACAACCAAAAATTTGGGATTTTCTTACATGTTCATGTAGTGATCATAGCCTACAGTTTACTCTCGGTAATAATGGACAAATAGAGAGACCGAATCTCCCTAAGGGCACCATTAGGCTCAATGGGAGCGCAGCGCAACTGGGAGCCGATGGCTAGGGGTGTGGTGCAGGATTGTTATACTAAATCACCCTTGCAATTTAAAAAAAAAAAAAATGTATCTTTATTAGTCATATAGATACAGCAACATTTTGGAGCTCTTACATGAGCTCCGTCATCAGGCAACTGTGAAGAGAGCGTCCAGCTTTCACAGCTGTCGGTGGTGCAGATGTATCTTCATTGGGAGATTTTCCTCTCCCTTTCCTGTGACACTGTCAGCCTTTGTATTGCCTAAAGGTTCCACCTCTCATTGGGCAGGATGCCAGGGAGAAGCTACTTAATGGGGAAACACTGACTTTGACAGCAAGAGTGATGCACTTATCCAGGGATAGCCACGGAGCAAGACTGTGGCAGACATTTTCCAAAGTACAGACCTTAGTGAAGGACACCAAGGTACATTTCAAATTACAGTGGAACCTCAGATTGTGAGCAACGCGGTTAACGAGTGTTTCGCAATACGAGCAGTTTTTAATTTTTTTTAATTCTGACTCGGTTTGTGAGTGGTGTCTTGCATAACGAGTAAAAATTTGCCTTTTTGCATGCAATACCGCATGTGGCCGGGTTTTCGGGGCACTGGTGAGCCTCGGAGGCGGACAGAAATTCTCGGCATTCCTCAGAAATACCGAAAGTGTAAACACTTTCCGAGCATTGCTGAGTGATCCCGATGTTTCAGAGGCTCACCAGCCCCCTCTTAAATCTGGCCACATGCGGTATTGCATACACCAGGCGCCCTTGGAACTGTGGCCACCTACAATACTGTATAGACAAGCAGTGACTGTGGAACGAATTAACTGGATTTTGAATTGTGAATTTCCTATGTGGAAACATGCTTTGATATACGAGTGCTTTGGATTACAAGCATTCTCCTGGAACGGATTATGCTCGTAATCTAAGCTTCCACTGTAAAACAATAAAAAACACTCTGTCTACTCTCTGGCCTAGTTCTACAAGTACAAATATGTTTAAAATAACATTTATATAAAGACTGCTTATGGTATACTGTTATAAAGTGTTTAAAATATTTTCAAAATTCTTACCTTTTTATATTTTTTGGTTGTATTGAGACGCAGCAGCAGCAGCAGCAGCATTAAAGTCCTTTGTAGACGTGGATGAAGTAGCAATACGCAAACATGGATCCCCCTTTAGAAAAGGGTCCCCATAGATCCCCATTTAGAGAAGGGTAACCATAGATCCCCCTTTAGAGCAGGGTCCCCATAGATCCCCCTTTAGAGCAGGCCAGGGTCCCCATAGATCCCCTTTAGAGCAGGGTCTCCATAGATCCCCCTTTAGAGCAGGCCAGGGTCACCATAGATCCCCCTTTAGAGCAGGGTACCCATAGATCCCCTTTTATAGCAGGGTCCCCATAAATCGCCCTTTAGAGCAGGGTCCCCATAGATCCCCATTCAGAGCAGACCAGGGTCCCCATAGATCCCCTTTAGAGCAGGGTCCCCTTAAATCCCCATTTAGAGAAGGGTAACCATAGATCCCCCTTTAGAGCAGGGTCCCCATAGATCCCTCTTTAGAGCAGGCCAGGATCCCCATAGATCCCCCTTTAGAACAGGGTCCCCATAGATCCCCCTTTATAGCAGGGTCCCCATAGATCCCCCTTTAGAGCAGGGTCCCCATAGATCCCCCTTTAGAGCAAGGTCCCCATAGATCCCCCTTTAGAGCAGGGTCCCCATAGATCCCCCTTTAGAGCGGGGCCCTTATAGATCCCACTTAAGGGCAGGGTCCCCCTTACATTATGATCTGATTCTTCTAGTAGAGCTATAGCAATAGGACACATATACGACTCATGAGGAAGCTGGGGGCCGGGGCACTGAGACCAGGCACAGGAAGGTCTAGAGGAGGAAGTTCTGTTCTCCTTCTCTGAAAGTCAGGGTCTGGGGGCGGGGCAAGCACCTGATTGATGAGGTGGATCAGTGGATGCTGTGACTATCAGACAACATATTCATCTGTCCTGCTCCTCTGACCAACTCCCTGCGGCCCAACGCAAAACGGGCAGAACCGGCAGCCGTCGACCCTGCAAGGACCGCTCACAGACACCAGTGTCCATGTACAGACACCTTGCCGATCCCTGCACTTATCTCACCATGCATCGGCCCCACTGGATCCAAAAACTTCACTTTTATTTATGATTTAAGTAAATAAGCATTAAATCACTTCTTATAAAAGGACAACATTTCCTACAGCTGAGTGGGAAGAAATAAACCTCAAATGGAGAAAAAAATGAAGGGTTGATGCTCGGTGAGATAAGCGCATCACTTTCATGTTCAAAGTCAATATTGATTTGCACAAAAGGTTCCCTGTGAAAAGGAATTTGAAATTCTGGCAATTTTTGAATAGTATCAATGGGGAAACACACGGAAAATAACACTAAATAAACTTTTCACAATCTGCCAATGACTTTATAACATTTCAGCTGCTGTTCTGTCTTTTTTTAAATCAAGTGACATGGTTACAGTCAAAAGCTGTGCTGCCAGTCTTTTACAAACTAAGTGACACCCCTGAGACTGGCTTTGTGAATCACATGGTAGTTTTGTGTATCTTTTTGCAATTTCATTTGCATGATATCCTCACCAGAATGGCCAATTCCAGGCAATTGTTGTGCATATACCAAACAATGCTATCGCACCCAACCGATTCCCTGTAATGCAGAATAAACCTAAGAAAGTAGAGATGCACCGATATATCTGCTGCCGAAAACGTTTGGCCAAAAATAGGGTTGTCAGCATTTTGCCGATAGAAAAAATATGCCGAAAATGGCGCCAAAAATTATTAGCCGAAAATAGGTGCCAATAGTGGCCACAAATAAATTCATATTCATTTAAATTCATATTAATTAAAACGTTGAAATTATACAATTACAGACGGTCCCCTAGTTACAACTATCCGACTTATGAACAACTCCTACTTGCAAACGGAGGAAGACAACAGGAAGTGAGAGAAAATCTCCCCCTAGGGAAAGTTATTATGGGAAAAAGGTGTCTCCAATGATTCTTTATCACCAAGGTTTGTTTCCACCCAAAACAACCCAATATTTTCAAAATCCAATTATCATTGGGACAGGAAGTGAGGTGAAATCTTCTGAACAGAAACATAGACAGCAAAGCAAACATTACAGAGGTGTTACCCCTTCCCTATGCTATCCAAAAAGCTTAAAAATAGTTTTTTTGGCTGTACTTGTTCCCACTTACAAACAAATTCAACTTAAGAACAAACCTACAGACCCTATCTTGTTTGTAACCCAGGGACCACTTGTATATTACATTTTTTAATCCATTTCGGTTTCGGTTTTCGGCCAAGTGCATCCTGAATTTTTGGTTTCAGTACAGATTTTTCATTTCGGTGCAGCACTATAAAAAGAGTCCAGTGTCAAGAAGGCGAGGCCTTAATTATGACGATGCAGGAGGTTGTGCAAAGTCTCATACTCTGTGTTGTGATGCGTGGGAACACATACTGTAATACAGCTCACTGTTGGCCACCAAAAACTAAAATATGGGAGCTGGATTGAGTTTTAATTTTGAATAATGTCCAGAAAATTATATCTTTTGCAACATTTAGCAGTCTTTTTTAATTACACCATTCTATTTCTAATTACAGTGGTTCCCCAGAGTACTGTGATATGAAAAAAAACAGACGTTTCAATTTTTCCAGATAGGATTGCACACAATGAAGCCTAAATATCAAACTGCTTACCGTTCTTATCGCTTCTGCCGAGAAACATTGCATTGAGCTGATTTTTTTCTTACTTCTCTTTATCTTTCGTAGCAGTTTGTTGGAGCAAAATTCAATTATTCTGGGTTAATCTCTTTGTATAAATACAAAACAGACCTTTAACTAGCCTGATTTTGAATATTTCAAGTTGAAATAAATAGGTCAAAAAAATATGAAGGGTAGAAACGGGTAAGTTGTACTACTCTTTATTGGAAATTCAGCTACAAATTTCTCCCACCAATCCCATATCAATTTATTAAAGAGAACCTGCATTGTGGAAGCTGTGTCCAAAAAAACTCAGGCAGAAAGCTAATCACCTGTATAGCCTACATTTAGCTAATCTTGTCCTTAATTCTCTTTAAATAGGACATAATCTGGGTTTACCAAACCAAGCAGAACCACTTAACAGAATAATGAATTATTTCTAATAATTCATAAACATTCTATGGATGCATCCAAGTGGAAAAAAAAATCTTTCAACCTTCCCAAGAGATATCTTGAAATTCCACCACACTGTGAGCTGCACCTTCACCACACAATACACTTACTGACTAGTCGGATCTCTAAATTATAGGAGGTCAAGCTGAGCTTATGTAAGATGACGTACAGGAGAGTGATCAGATGCAGATTCCCAAGCAGGAGCTCTTTGCCTATTCAAGACGCAGTAATTTCAATACATTCCTCCACAACTTGTCCTTAACTTGGTGGTGTCCAAGTATGCATTTGAGGATGTAAAAGAAATCCCTCAAGAGAGAATACCCTACCTCCATTGAGCTGTATGCCAGAATCAAAGATATAGAGCTTATGGAGTCTCTTACAACATGCCTTACCAAAGACCTTGAAAGGCACAATAAGGTTTGGGAGCTCTGGCATTATTGAAGATCCACCGTGATAGGTTTCTCTGGATAGTTCCAGATTGCTTTCAGCTAGCAGTGGTTCTCAACTCCACCAAGAGTTGAGGCCAGGAGCCCTGGGTGATTGTCCGGTCTAAAATTCATAATGGAACCCCTCTACGTCTGATCTTACGACGTTAGTGACTCGTCGTGTACTATAGTGGACATTACATAAAGTCAATAGGACGTTTGGACCGGACAATCACCCAGGGCCCCTGGCCTCAACTCTTGGTGACGATCGACTTTCGTTAGACCTTGATAGGTCTCTTTGGATAGTGCCACCTAGAAGTTATTACGGTCTCGAGGGTTTGGAATAACACGGAAAGTTC
>BLSH010448322.1:768145-784208 GCA_018402905.1 Glandirana rugosa | reverse complement strand
TGGATGAGGAGTCATGGTTGGAGATACTTGGAAATACGTTACCAGCAGTTATATCCGCCAGAGATAAATTAACGCAGTTTTACTATCTACATAGAGTTTATTACACGCCTTCGCGACTATACAAAATGGGCAGAGGGGATACGCCTGAGTGCCAACGTTGCCGTTTGGGGGAGGGTGACTTTTTTCATATGGTTTGGCAGTGCCATAAGGTGAAGCAATTCTGGAAAGGAATCCTGTACTTATTAGAAGACAAGATGGCGATACCGAATATATACTCCCCGGCCAGATGTCTGTTGGGCCACTTTGGGGAGGAGGGGATTACTAATTCCACCAAGACCCTTTTACGGGTAGTATTCTTTTATGCAAAAAAGGCTATTGCTGTTAAATGGAAGGATGAGTCCCCTCCTTCAGTACAAATGTGGTTGGATATGATTAAAAAAGCTCTACCATTAATTAAACTGACATATATTGCAAGGGGCTGCCCAAAAAAGTTTGGAAAAGTATGGGGAGGATGGGTAGACTCGGTGGTGGGGGAAGTGGAGGTGTGAAGTTTTATTGAATTACGCAACTAGAAGGCAGTACTGAGAGATAACTAACACTAAATATCTTGCTCTGTAGCTTTTGTTCATATACAGTCTCTCCCTCTGTCTTTTGATTATAATCCAGACGGTCTTAGAGCGATAATATGAAAGCGAATACAACAAAATGGTTAAAGGGGTGCTTTAATGAAAGTTTGTGTTTTTTTTTGAAGAAATGGTGGAGATATCAGACAATGTACGTACATATGGATATTGAATACGAAATGTATGTAACTGTACCTTTGGAGTTGGCTGTGAACTTTTTATGTTTGTAAGTGTGGAAATAAATAAAAACTTACCCTTTAAAAAAAAAAAAAAAAAAAAGATCAGAGTTCATAGAAGAGGCCCACTGAACCTTCAAGCTTTGAAGACTGTGTGGAAGAATGGGTCAATATCACACCTGAGCAAAGCATGCGACTCGTTTCTCCATACAGGAGGCGTCTCAAAGCTGTCATTACCAAAAAAGGATTTTGTATGAAGTATTAAATACCTTTCAGTTAGCGTTTTCAATACTTTTTCCCTGTGTCATTCCATTTTATTACACAGAACTTAATTTCTGAACGTATCTGTTTTGGTCTCTTTGTATGTATGGATTGCATGGGTTGTTACCAACATGTGGTAAAAAGGTCATGTCAATAGCACCTTTAGAGCCGGTTCACACTGAGGCGACTTGTCAGGCGACCAAGTCGCCTGACAAGTCGTCCCCATGCAGTGCAATGGAACCGTTCTAATAGGAGCGACTCAGGTCGCTCTGACTTAGAAAAAGGTTCCTGCACTATTTTCGGGGCGACCTCAGCGCGACTTGCATTGACTTCTATGTAAAGAAGTCTCCTTGCAAGCCGCGCTGAGGTCGCCTCGAGCGGGGCGACTTGCTTTACCCTGCAAGTCGTGCCGCTCCAGTGTGAACCGGCTCTTAGAGATATATTTACCTAGTAAAATGGTGATGTGTTCAATACCTATTTTACCCGCTGTATATTTTTGTATATAATTGTATTGTATTCAACTTTTTAACTAAAAAGGAATATGAGTATATTTTTGGCCATTATCGGCACCTTTTTTCGGCTGATAAGTTTCAGCGGCCATTATCGGCATGCAGACAACCCTATTTTCGACCAATAATTTTCACGGCTGATATATCGGTGCATCCCTAGTAGAAAGGAAAGGTCCACAGAGCAAATAAAGTAGACGTGGGGAGCTGAATACAGTGCAAGTCCTCAGGAGTCAGGACCACGTTTGTAGCTGCACTGCGATGACATCACCAAACTCCAGATCTCATGAGATTAGTCCTAGGCAGTGGTGCTTTAGATCCCACACTGCATATATGCAACTATGAGGCAGAAGGCTCTGGAGCAATTAGGCACAATAACATGTCAATAGGTATTGATGAAACATGAATTTAAGGCAAAAGATAAATATTTCATTGTACTGCTTAGGTATGATTACCGTATTTTTCGCCGTATAAGACGCTCCGGAATATAAGACGCACCCAATTTTAAAGGAGGAAAATCTAGAAAAAATAGATTCTGAACCAAATACTGTAGTAAAATATTTTATATCAACTGTATAAAGTTAACAGCAGTTTAAGAACTATTTTATGTCAACTATATAACATATTAAGAACTATCTTTACTCTCATTAACAGTCAGTAAAGTCAGTAAACAGTGAAAGTAACAAAAAATAAGGCTGTAATGTTTTTATTAGAACCCCAATAATTCCACATTAGTAATAATAGCCAGTAACATTGCCCCCACATTAGTAATAATAGCCAGTAACATTGCCCCCACATTAGTAATAATAGCCAGTAGCATTGCCCCCACATTAGTAATAATAGCCAGTAACATTGCCCCCAACATAGTAATAATAGCCAGTAACATTGCAATGCCCCTGCCCCCTAATAGCCAGTCCAACAAACCTCACTGTTGTTGCAGATGCGCGCTCTGGTAGGATCCACGAGCAGAGGGGTGATGGCGTCAGCGCGCACCGCCACCGGGTGTACCAAGATGGCCGACCACTCCGGAGCTAAGGCCGCGGCGTTGCGCTTCGCGGATTCTTGTTCTGTTTCCGGTCGACCCGTTCGGATCGCTGGGGCAAACTGTCTATTCATCGTATAAGACACACCAACTACCCCCCCCAGTTTTGGGGAAGAAAAAGTGCGTCTTATACAGCGAAAAATACGGTACCTTTTTTGACGTTGCCTATAAAAATCGTAATTTTTTGACTTAAGGTCACTTTAAATGGACTGAGTGCCAGATATATTTTGGCATGTATAAATTGACTTATACTGTGGATTGAAGAAAAGTGGAGGGATGAGGAATAAGTCACCTGTATTCCTTGTAGGATCAGTGACTCACCATGCGTTGTTCCATGTTGTGTCTTTAGTGGCAATCATCTTCATAGAAGAGTAGGGCTTTGGTTCCTGATGTCAGACCTGCCTATCTGATGACTGGTATTATATACAGTGCCTTGAAAAAGTATTCATACCCCTTGACATTTTCCACATTTTGTCATGTTACACCCAAAAAAGTAAATGTATTTTATTGGGATTTTATGTGATAGACCGACACAAAGTGGCACATAATTGTGAAGTGGAAGGAAAATGATAAATGGTTTTCAACATTTTTTACAAATAAATATGTGAAAAGTGTGGGGGCATTTGTATTCAGCCCCCTGATACCCCTAACTAAAATCTAGTGGAGCCAGTTGCCTTCAGAAGTCACCTAAGTGGTAAATACAGTCCATCTGTGTGTAATTTAATCTTAGTGTTCTGCGAAGCCCTCAGAGGTTTTTTAGAGAACTTAGTGAACAAACAGCATAATGAAGGCCAAGGAACACACCAGACAGATTAGAGATAAAGTTGTGGAGAAGTTTAAAGCAGGGTTAGGTAATAAAAATCTATCCTAAGCCTCGAACATCTCACGGAGCACTGCTCAATCCATCATCTGAAAATGGAAAGTATGGCACAACTGCAAACCTACCAAGACATGGCCGTCCACCTAAACTGACTGGCAGGGCAAGGAGAGCATTAATTAGAGGAGCAGCCATGAGGCCCATGGTAACTCTGCAGGAGCTGCAGAGATCTGCAGCTCAGGTGGGAGAATCTGTCCATAGGACAACTATTAGTCCTGCACTCCATAAAATGTGGAAAATTTCAAGTTGGAGGCTGCATTTCTGCAAATGGAGTAGGAGATTTGGACAGGATCAATGGTGTCCTCAATGCTGAGAAATACAGGCAGATACTTCTCCATCATGCCATGCCATCACATACCATGTGATTGGCACCAAATGTATTTTGCAGCAGGACAATGACTCCAAACATACAGCCAATGTCATTAAGAACTTTCTTCAGTGAGAACAAGGAGTCCTGAAAGTGATGGTTTGCCCCCCACAGAGCCCTGGTCTTAATATCATGGAGTCTGTTTGGGATTACATGAAGAGACAGAAGGATTTGAGGCAGCCTACATCCACAGAAGATCTGTTAGTTACCCAAATTGTTTGGAACAACCTACCTGCTGAGTTCCTTAAAGAATGCGTGCAAGTGTACCTAGAAGAATTGATGCTGTTTTGAAGGCAAAGGGTGGTCATACCAAATATTGGTTTGATTTGGATTTCTCTTCTGTTCATTTATTTCCAATTTGTTAACTGATTCAAATCAACTATTAGCACTTCTATTTCTGAGCATTTTTTCACATCTGCCTTAAACATTTGTACAGTAGTGTATACAGTATCTCACAAAAGTGAGTACACCCCTCACATTTTTGTAAATATTTTATTCTATCTTTTCATGTGACAACACTGAAGAAATTATGCTTTGCTACAATGTAAAGTAGTGAGTGTACAGCTTGTATAACAGTGTAAATTTGCTGTCCCCTCAAAATAACTCAACACACAGCCATTAATATCTAAACCACTGGCAACAAAAGGGAGTACACCCCTAAGTGAAAATGTCCATATTGGGCCAATGTGTCAATATTTTGCGTGGCCACCATTATTTTCCAGCACTGCCTTAACCCTCTTGGGCATGGAGTTCACCAGAGCTCACAGGTTGCTACTGGAGTCCTCTTCCCCTCCTCCAAGACGACATCACAGGGCTGGTGGATGTTAGAGACCTTGCGCTCCTCCACCTTCCCTTTGAGGATGCCCCACAGATGCTCAATAGTCTTTAGGTCTGGAGACATGTTTGGCCAGTCCATCGCCATTACCCTCAGCTTCTTTAGCAAGGCAGTGGTCGTCTTGGAGGTGTGTTTGGCGTCGTTATGTTGGCATATTGCCCTGCGGCCCAGTCTTCGAAGGGAGGGGATCATGCTCTGCTTCAGTATGTCACAGTACATTTGGCATTCATGGTTCCCTCAATGAACTGTAGCTCCCCAGTGTGGGCAGCACTCATGCAGCCCCAGACCATGACAGTCCCACCACCATGCTTGACTAAGGCAAGACACATTTGTCTTTGTACTCCTCACCTGGTTTCTGCCACACACGCTTGACACCATCTGACCCAAATAAGTTTATCTTGGTCTCATCAGACCACAGGACATGGTTCCAGTAATCCATGTCCTTAGTCTGGTTGTCTTCAGCAAACTGTTTGCGGGCTTTCTTGTGCATCATCTTTAGAAGAGACTTCCATGCAGACCAATTTTATGCATATGGTCTGAGCACTAACAGGCTGACCCCCCCACCCCTTCAACCTCTGGTCAACTATGGCGAGGCCTGTTCTGAGTGGAACCTGTCCTGTTAAACTGCCGTATGGTCTTGGCCACCGTGGTGCAGCTCAGTTTCAGGGTCTTGGCAAGCTTCTTATAGCCTAGGCCATCTTTATGTAGAGCAACAATTCTTTTTTTCAGATCCTCAGAGAGTTATTTGCCATGAGGTGCCATGTTGAGCTTCCAGTAAGTGAGAGCGATAAAACCAAATTTAACACACCTGCTCCCCATTCACACCTGACACCAGAGAGGGAAAATGGCTAATTGGGCCCAATTTGGACATTTTCACTTGGAAGTGTACTCACTTTTGTTGCCAGCGGTTTACACATTAATGGCTGTGTGTTGAGTTATTTTGAGGGGACAGCAAATTTGGATACTGTATATATATATATATATATATATATATATATATATTTTTTTTTTTTTACATAAATGTTATGTTTTTTTACTTATATTGTAGCCCTGAGGCAGTGCTAGAGCCCTCAAAATGTGTTGGTGGTTTTACTGTTTTCAGATATTGACTAATTCAAAATGTAATTCGTTGATTATTGGTCTGCCACTCTTTGTTTTTACCATTTTGGATTCAGTGGCAGCTGGTGGTATATTTTTTTTTGGGGGGGGGGGGCAACACACAATGCACTGACAGCCAAACCCCCCTCCCCCCCGGTCAGGTCACCCGCAACCCATCCCCACCATGGTCGGTTGGATCCGCCACAAACAACACCCCCGTGGGTCATTTGGGTTAGATGACAAGCACAACCCAACCCCCTCGCGCGGTCCGTCGATCGATGATCCAAGGCCAGCGCTTCCCTCCAGGCGATGGGCGACGGCTTCTCGAACATCCTCCCTCCTCATCGTGGCCCAATACAATCGCTTCTCCTTTTGGCCAATCGGAGGAGGATCAGTGTGACAATAGCGTATATTCATTTGCTAGTGTCACACAACTGGGTTGGCTTCGGGTGCAGTGCTCTGTGGCCTGAGCCCACCTTTTTTGAAGCCTATTAGAGCCTCTGGCTCTAATCATGTGCTTAAATGTAGATTAGGGGGTCGGACGCATGGATAGGACTCCTGTTTGGATTTCAAAGCTATTTAATAGATTTGGGACATATCTTCAAATTCTGTAGGGGTTACCAGTGACTGATCCTTAAACTTAATGGACTAATCACCAGTCAAACTGACATTCTAGTATTACAGCAAAGTGATATATATAGTGAAATACAGTCCTTACATGTATAGAAAATTCTAGCTTTGTAAAATGACAAGGAAAAAATCCTGAAAGACAGATGTTAGCCGTATGAATTATTAATAGGATTAAATTCCAATTTATGTGTTAACAGACTGTCAAAAACTCTCATGCACTGATAATGTCACAAATGGGAGAGGAACATTCGGTACTTTCTGTATGGTATGCATATTCTGTATTAGGAATCTGTATTATAAGAGCTCAGTGCAGATAATAGTGAAATAAATGAAATCTGCAGTTCTTTTGTGGTTTTGGATGTGTTGCTGGATCCAGTTTAAAGTTTAAAATGAACCTCTTAGTAGGACACACAATGTGGACTAGCATAATAGACCCATATGCCTCTGAATACCGTGGCTTTACAAGAGCCCTCCATTGAGCATCCGGAGAGCACCTGAACCTAGGATGCAATATGTATAATTGGAAAAGCAAACCCCCGATGGGACTTTATAGGGAAACCAACTCATCAAGAGCAAAACAAAATGGAGTAAAATTCCAAAATTTTATTCATTAGTTAAAAACTGGACCCCAGACACAATAGGTCCATGAAACATAAGTACAAAAAATGCACAATTGAACAAAAGACAACATGAAGTTGCATACATACAGTGTGTGGAATTTCATATGAATGAAGCAAAAGATGTACAGAAAATGAGAAACGTATGACCACTAACACCTCCAACTGGTGGCGGAGGGAACCCTAGGTATGGGTTCCTTCCGCCACCAGTATATGCCACCAGTGTATACAACTTCATGTTGTCTTTTGTTTAGCTACACTAACAAATTAAAGCCAAACACCAGCTAACATGTTTTAAGTAGTGCTGGGCGACAAATTCGGGCCGAGCAAAAATTCAGAGCCGAACATTGCCTGTTCGCCCATTCAGCGAACACCCGAATTTGCTGGATGCTCAGTGGGATGTTCGCTGAGCACCCCACAATGCACAAAGCCACACACAAGTGCCACAATTCTTCTCCTCCTCACTCCTCGCCTTTTATGTCTACCCCGCTATATCTCATGACCTCTCAGCAGCCTCCACTGACAGGAAAGATGGTAAAGCAAAGGGAGTCACCTTGCAACACATCCGCCAGCAGCACGCTACCAGCTGTAGGACCAGGTGCCCCTGCCACCCACATGCCCTATTCCAGCTTGTCCAAATTGCTGGCTTTACAACTCCTGCCTTTCCATCCAGTGGATTCTGCCCCTTTCCGTGAATTTGCAGAATGTGCTGTACCACAATGGCAGGTTCCCAGTTTCTATTTCTTTCTCAAGTATGGCCATTCCAGCTCTGTACCATCACATGGATGTTTTGGCATTGTTAGGCAAGGCAGCCAGTCAGCAGCAAGGTCCACATTACTGCTGACATGTGGTCCAGCAAGCATGGTCAGGGACAATATGTTTCATTCACAGTACACTGGGTAACTCTGTTTGCAACAAGGAAAGACGCAGGACAGGGCTCAGTGCTGGAGTTTGTTTTTCCGCCACATCTCCATACAGCTGGTGGTGATGTGAGATCTGTCAGCTCCATCCTCTCTTCCCCCTTGTCCTCCTCCATGCTGAATTGTCCTATGAGCTACCAGTACCCCCTAAGCGTTCAAGAGGCCATTCAATGAGTCAGGCTAAAAGATGCCATGCAGTGCTTCAGCTGGTCTGTTTATGAGACAGGAGCCACACCGGAGCAGAGATTCTTTCAGTTCTTGAGGGGCAGGCCCAGAGGTGGTGATTTCTGACATGCCCACCAGGTGGAACTCAACTTTGGTAATGCTGCAGAAGCTGCACATGCAGCAGAGGGACATCAACAAGTACCTGTGTCAGTATGGCCCAAGGACAGGCTTAGGGCAGCTCTGCTTTTTTCCCCATGCCAATAGCTGCTGATAAAGGATGCATGCACTGTACTGTCACCATTTGAGGAGGCGACAAGGATGGTGAGCCACGACAATGTATGCATCAGTGACACAATCCCTCTTGTGTTCCCGCTGGAGCATACTCTGCATGCCATTATGGAGAGGGTGCTCGAGGCAGAGCAGCGGGAGGAAGAGGAGGACTTCCTTTCCTCCCAAGGCCCGCTTTATTCAGACCATTCTTGCGACACCACAGAACACACAAGAGGGGAGTGAGGAGGAGGAAGATTCTGGCAGTTTTGGAGGCATAGAAGCAGATGAAAAGATACGTCAAACCTTAAGAGATGGTTTTCAGTCTCCATAAACCTAGTACGTGGCTGGTAGGAGGCAATTTCGGATAATGTAATCCTCAATGACCCCGAGGACTCTGCTTCTCATGCATTCGGAAACTTGTGGTGCATGAACTCCCTTCTTCAAAGACTGCGAAAGGACCCTAGAATTTTTGGCATCAAGGAGAAGGATCATTATTGGTTGGCAACCCTCCTTGACCAGCGTTACATAGGAACTCATCTTGCCCTCGCGGGGGGAGCACAGGATGAAATATCTTGAAGAAACCTTAAAGCGGAGTTTGTAACGCCTTTGCAGACGTTGGTTACAGTCTCATGGAAAAGCTAGTTTTGAGGCTTGGAGGAGCTGTGGAGAAGGGGGCCGCCTCAGTGATGCATTTCAGAATTTTTTTTGTCCTCGGTGCCCAGGGCTGTCAGCTTCAAGATCCCATCGACAGCGTCTGCATTATATGGTGGAAGATTATCTAGAGGTGCAAACAGACATGGAGAGCTTTCCAGTAGACCATTCACTGGGTTTGTCATGAGAGTAGAGAACGGGCCAGAGCTTACCCAGTATACAATTGAGCTGCTGGGCTGCCCTGCATCCAGCGTGCTTGCCGAATGCGCAGTCAGTGCTGCCGGAGGTCTTGTAACAGATTAAAGACTGTCTAGGCTGCCTAGCTTTGTGGGTGTTGATTTTATCTTGAAGTTATTTTTTGGTAAAGGTTTCATGGGCACAATTAACACTCAAGGACCAATGTTTCCGCATCTGTATGACAGGTGCATCAAATTTCAATTTTTTACAGCAAGGCCAATTCTTGCTTTAATCAAGAGTACCTGTAGAAGGTTATGGGGTGAAGGCACAACCAACACCCAAGGACCAATTTTCCACAACTGTGTGACGGCCTCAAATTAAAATTTTTTTACAGTAAGGCCAATTCTTTCTTTCATCAAGAGCACCTCTAGAAGGTTACAGGGTAAAGGCACCACAAACACCCAAACACCAAATTTTCCGCAACTGTTTGACCAGGGTATCAAATTTCAGTTTTTTACAGCATGGCCAATTCTTGCTTTCATCAAGAGTACCTCTAGAAGGTTATGGGGTGAAGGGACCACCAACACCCAAAGACCAAGTTTTTTACAACTGTTTGACCGGGGCATCAAATTTCAATTTTTCATAGCAAGGCCAAGCTAGCCCCAAAATGACCCCTTTTTTGGAAAGTAGACATTCCAAGGTATTTAGTAAGAGGCATGGTGAATTTTTTGAAGTTGTAATTTTTTCCCACAATTCTTTGCAATATGAAGATTTTTTTTCACAAAATTGTCATATGTTAACAGGTTATTTCTCACACCCAGCATATGCATACTACAAATTACACCCCAAAACACATTCTACTACACCTCCTGAGTATGGTGATACCACATGTGTGAGACTTTTACACAGCCTGGCCACATACAGAAGCCCAACATGCAGGGAGCACCATCAGGTGATCTAGGAGCATAAATTACACATATAATTTCTTGACTACCTCTAGCACTTTTGAAGGTCCTGGAGCACCAGGACAATGGAAACGCCCCAAAAAAGACCCCATTTTGGAAAGTAAACACCCCAACGTGTATTCTAGGAGGCATAATGAGTAGAGTTGATCGAACCTCTAGAAGTTTGGGTTCTGCTGGTTCGGCCGAACTTCGGGACAAAGTCCGGGTTCGGGTCCGGACAGAAAAAAGTCCTGGAAAGTCCTAGAGGTCTGCAAAAGGAGGGAAATGGGGGTAAGGGTCGGATAAGTGCCCTACAAAGAAATTGGGACAGAGAAATAACTTAAAAGCATTTTTAAACGAAAATCACATAAAAAAATCAAATATGGAGGTGGATGTGGACCATCTTCAAACTGTGTGTGAAAAGTATTAATTAGCGGGAGAAGCCATATCACTGTTCTAAAATCATCTTCAAACTGTGTGAAAAAAGTATAAATTAACCGGGAGAAGCCATATCCCTGTTCTAAAATCATCTGAAAACTGTGTGTGAAACTTAAACAATAGCCGGGAGAAGCCATATCCCTGTTCTAAAATCATCTGCAAACTGTGTGTGAAACGTATTGAAACTTAAACAATAGCCAGGAGAAGCCATATCCCTGTTCTAAAATCATCTGAAAACTGTGTGTGAAACTTAAACAATAGCAGGTAGAAGCCATATCCCTGTTTTTAGAAAATTGTCTGCGTTTTTTGTTTATAGCGCAAAAATAAAAACAGCAGAGGTGATTAAAAAAAAAATCACTTTTATTTGGGTACAACATCGCACAACTGTGCAAGTGTCAGTTAAGGTAATGCAGTGCTGTATCGCAAAAAATGGCCTGGTCAGGAAAGGGGTAAAACCTTCCAAGGCTGAAGTGGTTAAAAACAATCTTTAAAAAAAAAAAAAAATGCTTGCATTTTTGGTACATGTTCCCCAGGGCAGTACTCGGGCCCCCATACAATTTTTATGGCCAATAACTTGCATATAAGCCTTCAAAATGGTCACTTTTAATTTTTCAGGTTTGGGTCCCATAGACTTTAATAGGAATTGTGGTTCGAGTCCGAACTTTTGGGATATTCGAAAGTTCTGGTGTGAACCGAACCGGAGGGGGTGTTCGAACCATTTCTAGGATCGCCACCCAGGACCACCAAAGAGCCCACCCAGGACAACCAGAGATCCCATTCTGACCACCAGAGAGCCAATCCTAGACCACCAGGGAGCCCACCCTAGACCACCACGTAAGGGGCACAATGTCCAACATGGATGGCATGAATGGTGCAAATTTCAGATGCCACCCAGGACCCCCCGGGAATGAACCTGACAGTGCAATCTGTCATTGCCACCCACCAGTGCCACCTATCAGTGCCTACCAGTGCCGCCTACCAGTGCCAACTATCAGTGCCACCTATCAGTGCCCATCAGTGCCGCCTATGAGTGCCCGTCAGTGCTGCATATCAGTGCCACCTATCAGTGAAAAACAAAAGCAGCGTAGTATCGCGCTAAAGTGCCAAGTGCAAAGTACAGCAGCAACAGTCCATGCGATATAAACACGGATAAAGACAATAGTAAAATAAAGTTGCCCTAAATATTAAATATCAAGTGAAAAAATATGTAAATCATAAAATATTCATAACCAATAAATAATATATAAAAAAAATGTAATATATAAATATATATATAATGTGCAGGAATAGTGCTCCAAATCAAATCCAAAAAAGTCCAAAATAGTCCCAAAAGCATGTATATTTTCTAAGTGGTAATAGAGACATCCAACACTGATAATTTGAAAGAATCCACCACCGGAGAACATGCACTCCACCTCTTGTGCAGGGATAGATGAAGTAAATACTCTTACCGACTAGTATGGACCAACTATCTCTATTAGGTTGGACAAGCAGGCAGACAAGACCCTCTACAAGGTATTAGAAGAAAATCCTTTCCATCTACAAAGTCCAGAGATGTATGCGGGACTCAAGTAAGTATCTACAAGCTTTCATCCAACCTGCTGGCATGCTCAGAAGCCCCGAAGCACGGCCACCATCTTGGAAAAAGGCAGAGGGACATGGGAGGACTACAGGACTCAGGAGAAAAAACAGCAGAAACATAAAAAAGGATGTAAGTAAAGGAGAACCTCTGCAAAGAACCAGGCTTGTTTAAAGCATTTTGCAATGCCGGCCAGCACACCCCTGAAACCACCAGACTGGGATTCCCTTGTTTAGAGGCTGTACAGGATGGGGACTTTCAACCAGGAGAGACTGAACCTGGCTGGGGCAAATTTTGTAAGGGCTAGTACACTATCCATCCAGTCTAGGGTTGACACATCATCCCTTTAATCCAGGACACATATGAATTACACAGGTTCTGCGGCTAATTTAATGCAAGTGAGTTTAATTACCACCTTAATCAGCTACAGAACCTGGGTAATTCATATGTGTCCTGGACTAAAGGGATGATGTGGCAACCCTAATCCAGTCCCAATCAGGTGGGGACAACTATCAGTGCCCATCAGTGAGTGCCCGTCAGTGCTGCATATCAGTGCCACCTATCAGTGCCCATCAGTGTAGCATATAAGTGCCTCATCATCAGTGCCCGTCCGTGCCACCTCATCAGTGCAGCCTCATCAGTGCCAATCAATACTGCCTCATCAGTGTAGCCTCATCAGTGCTCATCAGTGATGGAGAGAATGTACTTATTTGCAAAGTTTTGTGACAGAAACACAAACTTTTGTTTTTCAAAATGTTCGGTCTTTTTTTATTTGTAGCACAGAAAATAAAAACCGCAGAGGTGATCAAATACCACCAAAAGAAAGCTCTATTTGTGGGAACAAAATGATAAAAATTTTGTTTGGGTACAACGTCGCAGGACCGCGCAATTGTCATTCAAAATGCGACAGCGCTGACAGCTGAAAATTGGTCTGGGTGGGAAAGGGGGGTAAGTGCCTGGTATTGACGTCGTTAACCACTTCAGGCCCGGAAGGATTTGCCCCCTTCCTGACCAGAGCCCTTTTTGCGATTAGGCACTGCGTCGCTTTAACTGAAAATTGCGCGGTCATGCTACGCTGTACCCAAAGGAAATTTGCGTCCTTTTTTTCCCACAAATAGAGCTTTCCTTTGGTGGTATTTGATCACGGCTGCGTCATTTCTGATCGCCGCTATAAACAAAAGAAGAGCGACAATTTTGCAAAAAAACCCACATTTCTTACTTTTTGCTAAAATACAAATCCAAAAAAAAAAAATAAAAAAACATTTTTTTTCTTCGGTTTTGGCTGATTTATATTCTTCCTCATATTTGTAATAAAAAAAATCGCAATCGGCGTTTATTGATTGGTTTGCGCAAAAGTGGCCGCGTTTACGGATGATGAGAATTAATTTCTGGGGTTTTTATTTATTTTTTTTTTTTTTTATTAGTAATGGCGGCGATCTGCGATTTTTAGCGGTACTGCAATATTGCAGCGGACATGTCGGAACATTTTGACACTTTTTTGGGACCATTGGCATTTATACAGCGATCAGTGCTATAAAAATGCACTGATTACTGTGTAAATGCCACTGGCAGTGAAGGGGTTAACCTGCAGGGGGCGCTCTAAGGGCTAACTGTGTTCCCTGGGCGTGTTCTAACTGTGTGTGGGCTGCCCTGGCTGGGGAAAGGAAGTGATCACAGCTTCCATATAGAGGAAGGCTGTGATCACAGCCCTTCCCCCCTCACAGAACGGAGGTCCGTGTTTACTTACACAGACCTCCGTTCTTTCACTCGGGGGGGGGGGCATCGCGGGTAGCTGGCGGAGATCGACTCCCCCGCACCCGCTCCCTGGCCCTCCCCGGAGTCAGTGAGCGCGCGGGCGCGCCTCTGGTGGCGCGCGCGATCTGGCAGCCGCCGTCAGATGACGGCGTTTTGCCTGGAAGAGCCACTCTGTCGCCGTCGGACGATCGGCAAGTGGTTAAGCAGTTATAACAACATTTTTGTTCCTTTTGGGAAAAAGGTTTTACATAAAAGGGGATCATTGTATGCACCCCTGTCAGTGTTAAATGGTTTGTCTCAACCTTCTAACTTCTACAACTATAGGGCAGCTTGGTTTGTTGAAGAATAAAATGAAATGAATGATGAACAAAAGAAAGAATGTCAAGAAAAGGAAAGCTAATGCTGCCATCACATCTAAGAATTACTAAGCTGCAATATGGTAAAGGTTTTCTTTTGGGTTTAATACCGCTTTAAATCTCCATAGCATGCCCTGAATGGCCCTGAATCTGAGTCTGCAGAAGTGCAGGCCACGTGTTCCCTTATTCTGCGCATACCTTCTGCAGAGAGATTTAATAGCACATAATCATGGGACAAACTGCTGCCCACTCAGAACCTGAGCTGCTTGTTAAATGGAGCAAATCATGAAGATTATGCCAGGAATAAAACCAGATTTGTTTTTTGTTTGTTTTTTAACACTTTTATTCCTGATTAACCTCTGGTTATCCTTAAAGTATAACTAAAGGGCAAAAACTTTTATTTCTAGATTTGGATAGAGTGCTGAGGGGTTCCAATCTGTGCCCCTATTTGGGGGGATCCACTTTCTCTATAACTGTCCTGATCCCCAATGTCATTGGGAATGAAAATGAGGGTAAATCCAAAATTCTGAGTGGTTCCCAGAACAGTAATAGTGGGAAAGCCTTCCAAAGGGGGGACACCTGTTCCCGTGACAGTCGCCTAAGAGGGGATATCCAGCACATTGGAATATCAATTTGCTTCCTATTGAGTCTCCAGGACAGAAAGTAATGGGAAATCTCCGTAATAAGACAAAGATGGCAAAAAATGACAGTGGTACAGTGGGGAAAATAATTATCTGATTCCCTGTAGATTTTGAATGTTTGCCCACTTGCAAAGAAATGAAGGGTCTATAATTTTTATCATAGGTGTATTTTAAATGATAGAGACAGAATATCAACCAAAAATCCAGAAAAACCACATGAAACAAATGTTATAAACTTAGTTGCATTTCAGCAGTGGCGGCCCGCCCATAGGGGCACCCGGGCGCGCGCCCCCCCCCAAAGAAAAAAAGAAAGGTCCACTTTAAAAAAAAAAAAAAAAGTTTGTTTAAATGAACATTGTGCACTGTGTTCGGGCGCCGGACACAGTGCACTATGGGAAGCGTGACGTCATTGCAATCACATGATTACAGGCGTCACGCTTCAATGGCAGGGTTTAACCCTGCCTTGAGGGGCTTTGCTCTGCACCTCAAGCCACCTATTGGCTCCTGGTACTGTCAATCAATCACCGCTGTCCAATAGACGGCGGTGAATGATCTCGGAGGAGCCTCTGCTCGGCGTCACTTCCGGCCATGGAGAGAGAAGCCGGACCTCCAGGCTCCTGCACGCTCACCTCAAGCGCTGCCTCTGCATACTGACAGCCACTGGTCGCATGCCGATCTCTTCACACTCCTGCCTGGCTGCCTATTAGATGGGGTAAGTGCGGGACTTGTCCCGACTTCGGGCGGGGGTGGGGGGGTCTCTACAAAGTACCCCCACCTGTGATACTGGCAGCTGCAATGTACCCCCACCCGTGATACTGGCGGCTGCAATGTACCCCCACCCGTGATATTGGCGGCTGCAATGTACCCCCACCTGTGATACTGGCGGCTGCACTGTACCCCCACCTGTGATACTGGAGGCTGCAATGTACCCCCACCTGTGATACTGGCGGCTGCAATGTACCCCCACCTGTGATACTGGCGGCTGCAATGTACCTCCACGTGTGATACTGGCGGCTGCAATGTACCTCCACGTGTGATACTGGCGGCTGCAATGTACCTCCACGTGTGATACTGGCGGCTGCAATGTACCTCCACGTGTGATACTGGCGGCCATGTAACGTCGGCGGTCATAGTG
>BLSH010448322.1:743346-762304 GCA_018402905.1 Glandirana rugosa | reverse complement strand
GCACCCCCCCCCTCCCTCCCCCCTCCCTCCCCGAGCAGCCGATGCGCTGCGAGAACGGACATGAGCCGCCGAATGGCGGCTCCGCCCCTTCTCAGAAGCAGACGGGCTGGAATTCGCACCGCAATGGTGTGAAACCAGCCTTAAAAGTCTGAGAGTTACACACAGACAGAAACACCCAGTGAGAGTGATTGAAATCTAAAAAAGTCCATCAGATGCAATTGGAAGTCCATACACCTTCCAATGTACAGCAGAAATCGGTCACAGACTCTTCACTCCACCACACCTTGTGAACATCAGGGATCACCTTTCCCCACATACCGTATATACTTGAGTATAAGCCGACCCGAATATAAGCCGAGGTACCTAATTTTACCACAAAAAACTGGGAAAAGTTATTGACCCGAGTATAAGCCTAGGGTGGCAAATGCAGCAGCCAGAACACAGGAATTGTAGCCAGAACACAGGGAAAGGGAGCCAGAACACAGGAATTGTAGTCAGAACACAGGAATTGTAGCCAGAACACAGGGACAGGGAGCCAGAACACAGGAATTGTAGCCAGAACACAGGAATTGTAGCCAGAACACAGGGACAGGGAGCCAGAACACAGGAATTGTAGCCACAACTCAGGGATTGTAGCCAGGACACAGGTATTGTAGCCAGGACACAGGGATTTTATACAGGACACAGACTGTAGCCAGAGCACATGAGGGATGAGTAAGGTAGATTCACATTAAACAGAGCTGTGCTGCTTCTAAGAGCCGTTCTGTGCTTTGTAACTGTGATTAAAACACATTGGAATGCAAAGAATGCTGAGAGAGAGCTGCAGCTCATCACGGAGATCAGGAGGTGGGCGGGACTGAACAGCTAACATCAGCTTGTCCCGCCCACCTCCCCCACCTCCCAACTTCAAGCTGAGAATCTGACACCTCTCTCAGCATTCTCTGCATTCCAATGTGTTTAATCACAGTTACACAGCACAGAACGGCTCTTAGAAGCAGCACGGCTCCTTTTAATGTGAATCTACTCATCACCCACAGACACTGACTCAAGTATAAGCCGAGGGGGGTCTTTTTCAGCACAAAAAATGTGCTGAAAAACTCGGCTTATACGGTAGATGGAAACTCACCAGAAATATATGCCCAGCATTCTCATGCCAAGGCAAACAAGCGAGTAATCGATCAATAGGAAATCCGACATCACATATCGTCAGTCACAATGGGAAAGTTCATATTAGAAAAGAGAGGGTACCGCATAGCGTGATAACGTTTAACCACTTCACCTCCGGAAGAATTTCCCAGTTTAGGACCAGAGAACTTTTTGCGATTCGGCACTGCGTCGCTTTAACTGACAATTGCGCGGTCATGCGACGTTGTACCCAAACGAAATTTGCGTCCTTTTTTTCCCACAAATAGAGCTTTCTTTTGGTGGTATTTGATCCCCTCTGCGTCATTTCTGATCACCGCTATAAACAAAAGAAGAGCGACCATTTTGCAAAAAAAAAAACAAATTTCTTACTTTTTGCTAAAATTCAAATAAAAAAAAAAAATATATAAAAAAACATTTTTTTTCACCAGTTTTGGCGATTTATATTCTTCCTCATATTTGTGATAAAAAAAAAATCGATATCGGCGTTTATTGATTGGTTTACGGATGGTGAGAATTAATTTCTGGGGTTTTTATATTTTGTTTTATTTTTTACTAGTAATGGCGGCGATCTGCGATTTTTAGCGGTACTGCGATATTGCAGCGGACATGTCGGACATTTTTGACACTTTTTTGGGACCAATGACATTTATTCAGCGATCAGAAATTTAAATGTCCACTGATTACTGTATAAATGTCATTGGCAGTGAAGGGGTTAACCTGGGGGGGGGAGCTAGGGGTTAACTGTGTTCCCTGGGTGTGTTCTTACTGTGGGGGGGTTGGGCTACCATGGGCATGAGAGATCTAACTGATCCCAGTGACAGGGATCAGTAGATCACCCATGCCTCTACTAACAGAGCGGGGAAGCGCCGTGTTTACATCGGCGGTTCCCCGCTCTTTGTCTGTGGCCGCTCATCGCGACGGACATCGGGTCCGCCCAAGCCGCGGGCACACTTCTCAGGAGTGCGGCGGGCGCGCGCGCCCCCCTAGCAGCCATTGGCAGATCGCCGTCTTTTTACGGCGATTCGCGGCCAGCATCCACACTGCCGCCGTGAATACACGGCAGGCGGTGGGGAAGTAGTTAAGTATTTATTAAAAACCACCCCCCTTAGTATTGCACTTACAAATAAATAAAAACTTTGCACATTAGAATCAAATCAAGGATAGGCTTCAAGTGAGTCAGCAAACCGTCATCACAGCACTAAAAGGAACTTCCCATTGTGACTGACGATATGTGATGTCGGATTTCCTATTGATCGATTAATCGCTTGTTTGCCTTGGCATGAAAATGCTGGGCATATATTTCTGGTGAGTTTCCATCTAGGTGGGGAAAGGTGATCCCTGATGTTCACAAGGTGTGGTGGAGTGAAGAGTCTGTGATCGATTTCTGCTGTACATTGGTAGGTGTATGGACTTCCAATTGCATCTGATGGACTTTTTTAGATTTTAATCACTCTCACTGGGTGTTTCTGTCTGTGTGTAACTCTCAGACTTTTAAGCGCCGCTTATTACTTTCTTTGAGTAATTGTGTGCATATTTTATTTTTTATGCATTACTAAGTGATCACATATTCTATTTTCTCAGCTGCATAAAGGGGTTAGAGAGTTGGGAATGGAGAAACAGCATTACACTGATCTTCCCAGTGAATGGCTGTGTGTGTGTGTGTGTGTGTGTGGGGGGGGGGGGGTCAGCACAAGTCTGACCATTAGAGGACAGGCAGGCTTTTCTCCCAGCACAGCCAGAAAACTGGCCATGCTGGGAGCTGGGATGGATGTGCTTTCATGCCTAGTGTGGTCAGTTTGAAGTAGGAAAGCAGAGGGACTGGCACGATGTCCAAGTATTTCACACAAAGGAAGCAATACAAAGAGAACAGGATCCTTTTTCATACAAGTTCATGGTACAATGGACGCATATTAGGAATATGAAATGTTGGGGTAACATATTCTTTAAGTGTGAAAATGTATACATTACAAAGTATGGGCCCATCGTCAGATATATCTTTTCATTTTATTAAACCCAAAACAGTAAAAATCAGTTTGTATATGCAGTAAAGCATACTTGTTATACTCACTGTGGAACCTAAGGGGTTAATCATCTGTGTTAAAAGGCTGTTTAATCCTGTCTTCCCTGATCATCCCCTACGTCCACTGTCCCCAATCCATCTCCTGATAGAACAGAGCCTTGGAGGTAATCTGCACATGCTCCGTTTGATGTGTATTGCTAGAGTGTTTTTTTGGGGGGGGGAGGGTGTCTGTGATCAGCACAGGGCAAATCATCACTGTGCAAACTGTGTCCAATCACAGCCGTCACATTGTAAACAGAGACGAACGTCTCTGTGACAGTTCTCCCCCCGCCAAGCTCAGTGGGGGGGGGGGGGGGGGAGCTGCAGCTCTGTGACAGCTCTCTGCATGATGATGATTTCATGCATAGAACTCTCAAAGATCGCCCCCCACACAGTGCAACAAGCACACTGATACCCCTGTCCCCATAAAACAGTCCCCAAAACATCTGTATATCCCCCATCACATCTGTCTGTCCGCCAACACCAAATAAACTCAGATTTGGGTTATTTTTACTAAAGAAATGTAGCAGTATCATTTTTGGTCAAAAGTTATGAAGAGAAATTACTTATTTGCAATATTTTATAACAGAAATGAAGAAAAATGCATCGTTTTTGAAAATTTTCAGTCTTTTTTTAATTTATAGCGCAAAAAATAAAAAACCCAGGGGTGATTAAATACCACCAAAAGAAAGCTCTATTTGTGTGAAAAAAATGATAAAAATGTCATTTGGGTACAGTGTCGCATGACCGCGCAATTGTCATTCAAACTGCAACAGCGCAGAAAGCTGAAAATTGGTCCGGGAAGGAAGGGGGTTTAAGTGCCCAGTATTGAAGTGGTTAAATGTAACCAGATTGCTACACTTAGAGGCGCCCCTATTCTTTTATACTCTGTAGCTCCTGCTGGATTTTGCTTCTAATCCCCCTGTGGAGGCGGCCATTTGTGGATGGACATTTTATGGTTACACAACCCAATCACATTGCTATAATCTTTTTATATGGACTATAAACTGAAAGACTTATGAATAAATGGTTGTGGAACGAATCATCTGTGTTTCCATTATTTCTTATGGGGAAATTTGCTTTGATATACAAGTGCTTTGGATTACAAGCATGTTTCCAAAACGAATTATGGTGTGGTAGCTGTATTCTTTTTTGAAGCTTCTTTTGCTGGTACTTCTCCAAATACCACGCTTCCTGCCCCTGGGAGCCATGGTTGTTTGTCACACTGGTCTGCTCTCCTGGTATGGACTACAAACATGTCCGTATATCTTCATCTCCATTACATGGGGGGAGGGGGCAGGGCAATTGTCAATTTATAGAATATCATCCTTGAGTCCCAGTCAGTGACTTTGCTTAACAACTTGCCGACCGCCCGCTGTGGCTTGATGGTGGCTAAGTGGTTCGTTATCGCAAAACACCGTCACCTGATGGCGGCCGCGATAACGAGTATTGTGAGCATGCATGCGCCGCCGGAGCGGGGGCCAGGGAGCGGGTGCAGCGGACTCGATCTCCGCCAGCTACCCACGATGGCTCCCCCGCAGTGAGAGAACGGAGGTCCTTGTAAGTAAACAGTGATCTCCATTCTCATAGAGGGGGAAGGGCGGTGATCACAGGCTTCCTGTATATGGAAGCCGTGATCACTCCCCTCCCCCTGCCAGCCCAGCCCCTATATAGTTAGTAACACACTGAGGGAACACAGTTAACCTTTAGATCGCCCCCTCCAGGTTAACCCCTTCACTGCCAATGGCATTTACACAGTAATCAGTGCATTTTCATAGCACTGATCGCTGCATAAATTCCAATGGTCCCAAAAAAGTGTCAAAATGGTCCGACATGGCCGCCGCAATAAAAAAAATAAAAATTGCAGATCGCCGCCATTACTAGTAAAATATATATATAAAAAAACCCCCATAAATTAATTCTCATCATTCGTAAACTTTTGCGCAAACCAATCAATAAACGGCAATTGCAATTTTTTTTTTTACCAAAAATATGAGGAAGAATATAAATCGGCCAAAACCGATGAAAAAAAAATGTATGTATTTTTTTGGATTTGTATTTTAGCAAAAAGTAAGAAATATTGCTTTTTTTTGCAAAATTGACGCTATTTTTTTGTTTATAGCGGTGATCAGAAATGACGCAGAGGTGATCAAATACCACCAAAAGAAAGCTCTATTTGTGTGAAAAAAAAGGCGCAAATTTTGTTTGGGTACAACGTCGCACGACCACGCAATTGTCAGTTAAAGAGACGCAGTGCCGAATCTCAAAAAGTGCTCTGGTCCTAAACTGGGAAATCCTTCCAGGGCTGAAGTAGTTAAAATGATGTCACCAGTCTGCTGCAGGCGGGAGAAAGCATTTCCTCAGTTTCCTCTCTCCTAATGATTCGACTTCTACATTGTAACTTGGTCATTTGTGAACACAGCACACATTTCAGGATTAATATGACTGTGCCATCTCTCAGCTGTGCCCTCAGTGTAGGAAGTAGATGATGACCCTGAACAAGGAGGGAGTAGCAGATGTGAGAGGTAGTAGTAAGGGCATAGCATGCATGCACGTAAAGTGTTACTAAACCCAGCAATATGAAAATAATTCATCCCCCCCTCATGTCCACAGCTAATAAATCTTCTTTTTACATTAAAATACTGCCACTATATGCCTTTTTGGCTGATCTGTATACCACGGTCACATGATAAACTGCAGGGTCTACCCAGTGTTGAGTGTTCAGGTAGGAGGAGATTTCCACTACAGCCTGTGTCCTCATGCTGTTATGGGAGACGGATCATCTGTCAGTCAAGATATGACCCACTGTGTTCTTTTTTAGTTACTGGGCGTGGATGAGGAGAGACTGGGCTGTCATTTAGGATCTGTATACACGCCCACGTGTGATGTCATATCATGTGACCTGAAAACCTCAACTCAAACAGGAAATATTCTCTCCAGCAAAAGAGACCAAGCCAAGCATGTGCAGCAGTACTACCCTCACTGTGTCTTTTCTGGCCTTGCCAAGAGAGACCCTGCAGGAGGGGGAGGATCTGTCCATACAGGATCAAAGAGCCCTTTTACACAATACAGAGGATTAATCACTTAAGTTGCACAGTGAGTATAACAAGCATGCTATTCTGCATATACAGACATATTTTACTGTTGTGGGTTTAGTAACACCTTAAAGTGTTACTAAACCCACAAGAGTACAATCAGTCTGTATATACAGTAAAGCATCCTTGTTATACTCACCGTAGAACCTAAGAGGTTAATTTTGCGCATTGTGTAAAAAGGCTGTTCGATCCCGTCTTCTCTGATCCTCCCCTTCTTCCACAGTTCCCAATCCATCTCCTGATAGTACAGAGCCTTTGGAGGTAGTCTGCACATGCTCAGTTTGGTGTGTATTGTTAAAGATTTGTTTTGTATGTAGCACTGTCCCCGTAGGGCTTGCTGGGTGTTGACTTCTTAGGCCTCTCTTTAACCACTTCAGCCCCGGAAGGATTTTTGCGCGGTCCTGCGACGTTGTACCCAAACGAAATTTGTGTCCTTTTTTTCCCACAAATAGAGCTTTCTTTTGGTGGTATTTGATCCCCTCTGCGTCATTTCTGATCGCCGCTATAAACAAAAGAAGAGCGACAATTTTGCAAAAAAAACCAAATTTCTTACTTTTTGCTAAAATACAAATCCAAAAAAATATATAAAAAAAACATTTTTTTTCATCGGTTTTGGACGATTTATATTCTTCCTCATATTTGTGATAAAAAAAAAATCGCAATCGGCGTTTATTGATTGGTTTGCGCAAAAGTGGTCGCGTTTACGGATGATGAGAATTCATTTGTGGGGTTTTTATTTTTTTTTTATTTTTTACTAGTAATGGCGGCGATCTGCGATTTTTAGCGGTACTGTGATTTTTAGCGGTACTGCGATATTTCAGCGGACATGTCGGACTATTTTGACACTTTTTTGGGACCATTGCCATTTATACAGCGATCAGTGCTATAAAAATGCACTGATTACTGTGTAAATGCCATTGGCAGTGAAGGGGTTAACCTGCAGGGGGCGCTCTAAGGGTTAACTGTGTTCCCTGGGCGTGTTCTAACTGTATGGGGGCTGCCCTAGCTGGGGAAGGGAAGTGATCACAGCCTCCATATAGAGGAAGGCTGTGATCACAGCCCTTCCCCCTCTCACAGAACGGAGGTCCGTGTTTACATACACGGACCTCCGTTCTTTCACTCCGGGGGGGGCATCGCGGGTGGCCGGCGGAGATCGAATCCGCCGCACCCGCTCCCTGGCCCTCCCCGGACACAGTGAGCGCGCGGGCGCGCCTCCGGCGGCGCGCGCACGCTCACTGGGCGCGATCTCGCAGCCGCCGTCATATGATGGCGATTTGCGCAGGAGCGCCACACTGTCGCCATCAATTGCCGACCTGAGGTTAATTACCTGCCGCCAGTTACTAGGGGTTTCCTCTTGGTTGCTAGGGGTTTCCTCTTATCTCACCCTTACTCCCGCTTGCTCGTTACTCAATGACCAGTCCAGGGTATTTGTGCTTTTGTTTACTATATTGGAACTTGGATGGGAGAAGGGATTAGTGGGATACACCAACTGGAACTATTCACAGTGGATAAGGAAAACTCTCACTTGGCCTCACCGGATTATTTGTGGAAGCAATCACACTGCTTTTACCATACTGCCACATGTATGGAGGAATGAAGTCTTCTTGCTCTCTCTAGCCGCAGACTTGATGCACTACATTGTCTTCAGGATACTCTCTTGCTGACACCCGTCCATTGACTCTTCTAGCTGAAGGGGGTGGCCCTCACTTCACAGGTCCCAAAGACACAGAACTGTACTCACTGTAGGCAGAATCAGATCCCTGCCGGCGTCTCCCTTCCAGTCAGCTCTGCAGGACTTCTGGGTTCAGCTCCTCTCTCTCTAGCCCTTGGGTCAACCACCCAAGGTCGCATGACCACCTCCGTGGAGGGGGGGGGGGGCAGCCGCCCCCTCCCTCCTGGCTCTGCTCCCTGACTCAACTAACTCTGAGCACATGTGCCCTGGGCTTTTATACAGTATCCCAGCATGCAATGCAGCACTTTTCCTGTAACAAAGCCTGTGCACTCACCTGCCAGGTCCCCTCCCACTGTCCAATATGTCTCCCTATTGGAGCAGTGAGGGACAGTCTAACAAGCTGAGCTGCACCTGAGCACAATGAGCAGACCTGACCAATAGATCCTGCTCCCTTGTAGGCAGAGAGCACTATAAGGTTTACCTCACCATCTTCCTGGTAAGCAGAAATACCAAAAACTATACTCTCTTCTAGCACCTACCTAGGAAGGTGCTGCATGTTCTTAAAAAGGGTGCATGCGATCAGCACAGGGCCAATCAGCACTGGCCAGACAGAGGGTCATGAGTCCTGCAGCCTTATAGGACAGTCAGAGGAGAATGAAAACTCCTCCTACAAGCTTTAACCAGACACTGATAGAAGTCACAAGACTGCTGTATACTGCTGATGAGAAAAGGTATTTAGCCGTTTATATTTACTAAATTAATTGCATTTCCATGTTCTGTGTACTGTGGGAGACCGGATATAGTGAATGCAGGGTCGTGGGTTTAGTAACACGTTAACATGAAAATGTATATATCTGATCCCAGGTTCATTTTAAAAACCAGGCCAACCAGTCGGCTGTTAGATTCATGTTTGTAACCTGCACTAAAAAAAAGACAAAGTCTTTCCTGGTTGCTATGGCAACACATTTACTTTTATACCAAAAGTAGATGACACCGGCTATTGGTCACCATATTATGGTCCATGCCAGGTTAATCGCAGGATATCATTTTGCAATAGAAGTGACAGCATTTTCTGAACCTGCTTGCTCAGCATGTTAGGTCTTTGTAAAGACAACAAAAAAAAGTGAAAAGGCAGAAACCGGCTTTTAATGTATATTATTGTCATTAGCTGCAGCAATATTAGTAATACTAATAATTATTATTTTAGCAAAAAAAAAAAAAAAAAATATATATATATATATATATACCAGGGCTCAAAATTTCAGGTCCTGAGCTACTAGCCAGGCCTTATCAGTTGCTCGCCACTAGTTGCCCCACCCAACCCCTACTATGTCCTGCCCCTAATCCCGCCCCTATACACGTCCTCATAAATTCTCATGAAATTACACATAATTGTTATAGGCTGAATTAAGTTACACAAATAAATATTAACAACAACTTTATCAGTGCAGCCTCACCCGTGCCCATCAGTGCAGCCTAACCTGTGCCTATCAGCGCAACCTCACCAGTGCCCATCAAAATAGCCTAACCTGTGCCTATCAGCGCAACCTCACCAGTGCCCATCAAAATAGCCTAACCTGTGCCTATCAGCGCAACCTCACCAATGCCCATCAAAATAGCCTAACCTGTGCCTATCAGCGCAACCTCACCAGTGCCCATCAACATAGCCTAACCTGTGCCTACCATGCAACCTCACCAGTGCCCATCAACACAGCCTAATCTGTGCTTATCAACGCAACCTCACCAGTGCCCATCAACGCAGCCTAACCTGTGCCCATTAATGCGGTGTGACCAGTGCCCACCAACGCAGCCTCACCTGTGCCGATCATTGCAGTGTGACCAGTGCCCACCAATGCAGCCTTACCTGTGCCCATCATTGCAGTGTGACTAGTGCCCTCCAATGCAGCCTCACCTGTGCCCATCATTGTGGTGTGACCAGTGCCCACCAATGCAGCCTCACTTGTGCCCATCATTGATGTGTGACCAGTGCCCACCAATGCAGCCTCAGCTGTGTCCATCATTACGGCGCAACCAGTGCCCACCAACACAACCTCACCTGTGCCCATCATTGCGGTGTGACCAGTGCCCACCAACACAACCTCACCTGTGCCCATCATTGCGGTGTGACCAGTGCGCACCAACGCAGCCTCACCTGTACCCATTATTGCGGTGTGACCAGTGCCCACCAATGCAGCCTCACCTGTGCCCATCATTGTGGTGTGACCAGTGCCCACCAATACAGCCTCACCTGTACCCATTATTGCGGTGTGTCCAGTGCCCACCAATGCAGCCTCACCTGTGCCCATCATTGTGGTTGTGACCAGTGCCCACCAATGTGTCCATCTTTGCAGTCTCACCCGTGCCCAGCATTGCAGCCTCATCAGTGTCCATTTTTGCAGCCTCACCTGTGCCCAGCATTGCAGCCTCATCAGTGTCCATCTTTGCAGCCTGCCATGGAGAGCGTGGAGGAAGAGAGAGGGCGGCCAGATCATCATAAGTGAATAGCAACATTGAGGGAGAGGATTTCTTGCTTTAACAAAGAGTGGGGATTTGCCCGCTATAATAGTTTACTTAAGAATTGCATCCGCTCTGCTCCCTGTCACATACACAGATCCCGTCTTCCTGACCCTACACCTGTGACAGACAGAACGCCAGTCCAATGCCAGGGCGTGTTCTGTCTGTCACACTCACAGGGTCAGGAAGGCGGGATCTGTGTATGTGAAGGGGGCGGAGCGGATGCAATTCTAAAGTAAACTATTACAGCGGGCAAATCCCCACTCTGTGTTAAAGCAGGGAATCCTCTCCCTCAATGGCGCTATTCACCTATGATGATCCGGCTGCCCTCTCTCTTCCCCTTGGACTGGAGAATGGCTCCTATTCATCCCGGTATGCCGGTGGTGCTCGCCCCCTCCACTCCCAGGCATCCCACCCAGTGTTGCCAACCGTCAGTAAATTTACTGACAGTTTGTAAAAATCAGTGATTTTTACAACTGTCTATAAATATCAGGGTCTGATAATTTGTCATGCAGTGCTGACTTTTTAAGTGTAACCCAGGCAAATTACTTGATATGGGTATTGTCAGTGTTTCCCTGTTGTGTATAAATATCACTTGTCTTAGTTTTTAATAGGAGTTCAGTTATTTTTCAGGTTGCTAGTAAAAAATTGTGCTCCGCCAGTAAATTTTCCATGTTTTGCCAGTAAAAAACGCTGCGGGAGGTTGGCAACACTGATCCCACCTCGCCAGCCCTCATTTTCCACACGCAAAATGCGAGTATGCAAGTGGAAAATTTGAGGGCTGTATATACAATATATACACACACACTGTATGTATACACCCTTAGTGATTCATTTAGAGAACTGTATTTATTGTTTTTTTCTTTTTTTTCTTTGGAGCCTGCATAGCACAATGCTGTGGCTCCTGGAGACTATTCCTCCAGCCCCAGTCCATAATAAGGTGCATAGGTGTGCACTGCCTATTGCATTAGGTGTGCACCCCAAAGCTCAAACACACATGCCTTTCTCTGCAGCCTCAGCTGCACTGGACAGTGAATGAATGGTAAATGCTCTGTGCTGAGTGGCTTCCTGTTCATTCACAAACTGAAGCATAGTATACACAGTTTACTATGCTTCGGTTAAGATTGAACACAGTGAGTGAGTGTGTTCACTGTCTTCATTGAGAAAAGGAAGGGGCTGGTTAATGACATATTGATTGGCCCCTTCCCCCACTCTCCATCCTGAAACATCCCCTGCAGGGAGAGGAGTTGCCACGAGGGGAAGCCTTTGCAGTAGGGAGAATCAGCACCGCACCAAGTGATTAGGGTGTGCCCGGGCACACCCAATGCATGTGCATATGATAAGGTGCATCTTCCTCGCAGATTCTGCCAAAGTAGTGCAAAGGTTGCCTTCCTCAGACACAGTTCCTAACGCACCAACACACAGGTTTAGTCTAGGGACACAGTATTAGGCGCAAGGGCCAAGCACTAGGTGAACCCTGGTCAGTCCATAAATAAAGTCCATGAAAACTACAGAAATAGAGTCCACAGCCAGGGCTGCACTCCTAGGGAAGAAAGACAGTCCCAGCAACTGTAAGAAAACAAGGGAGAAGGCGCCTCTGAGTGTAGACATAATTTATGTTGAGGGACAGCCGTCCCAAGGGAAAGGAGATGGTGAATGTAAATCTCCGCCAGTCCGTGTGAAATCCACAAGCGCTGATGGATCAGTCCAGTCAGGAACCGAGGGCTGTGACCAGCCAAGTCACAGCAAACATCAGACTGAGGTCTGGAGTGCCGAAGCCTATAGTCTGAGGCGTGTGACGTCACCAAACTGCGACGCGTTTCTGAGCGTGCAGAAACTGTAGTGGCCTGTTGCCAGCTCCTTTGCTGTACAATTGTTTTACAGTGTATAGTTTGCAGCAGAGGCGTAACTAGAACCTTCAGGGCCCCGGTGCAAGAAATTATGAAGGGCCCCGCTGACCCCTGGCCAGGGCCCTTCCCTCTTCCCACTGATCCCGGGGCCCTTTACTCTCATCACGGGTCCCTTTATTACGGTCCCACCGAATAAACGAATAGTTGTGGACCAAGCCTCCCATTCATTCAAAAACAGAAGTATAGCAAAAACAGTTTACTATGCTTCAGTTATGAGTGAACCAATTGGTACCAATCACTGACTCTGTCCATTCAGAAAAGGAAGGAGCCGGTAAATTACAAATTTACCGACCCGTTCCCATCTCTCCATCATGGCACATCTTCTACAGCAGCTGGCAGGAGAGAGGAGGGGGCAAGACAGCAGCTCTGTTGGGGGGGGGGGGGGCAGGGAAGCACACAGGGACCCTGGGAACAGCAGAAGACAAGTAAACTGGATAGGAGGGGCAGCGGGGGCAGCATATAGAGGAACCAATCTCCTCCATTAGGAGCAAAATGGAGGAGATTGGTTCCTCTAAATGCCGCTCCCACAATCCCTCCTATCCAAGTGTACAAGGGAGGCACATGGGCCCCCTGGAGCATGGGGCTGGTTGCAATCACAACACCTGTAGTTACGCCCCTGGTTTACAGCAAGGCTAGCAGGATGTGAGCCCAGTGAGTGGCAGATGTTCAGAGCTGTGAAAACAGTGACAACAAGCCACTGAAGTATGAAATGTCATATCAGACCCGATTATCTGGTCTTATGCCCCGTACACACGGGACGACGATCGCATTCGCGTTTGTATGCGCGATTTGAACAGTCGAACATACGACGGTCGTACAAGGGAGTTGTATGAGCAGACTAGAAAACTTGGTCGTACCAACAAGCTCTCATACGACCGTTGTATCGTGTGTACAGGGCAGTTGGTACAACAAGTTGTATTGTGCAAAACACGCATGCTCAGAAGTCAGATATGGCTCAATGCTAGTTACATGCACCTGAACGTTCTTTCCCCGGACGTACGATCGTGTAGTGCAGTCAGTATGCTGCATACAACAGCCAACATACGATTCAACACGGTCATACGTGCGATCGTCGTCCCGTGTGTACGAGGCTTTAGACTTGTCTTTAATGATTTTATACATTGCCCAGGCAGTACATTTAATAATTATCCCTGAGATATGGGACAAGTTCACCTGTTTGGTACTGGATGTATCTTGGCAAGTACAGTTATGACACTAATTTTGCTGATACCATTTGGAAGTTTGCATGTTAAAACCTAGATATGAAGGGTAGGGCCCCAAAAAGAAACTAAAAGTGTAATCAGATGAGGAGCCCATGTGGAAATAAAGTAAATCCAAATGGTATCTTTATAAAAAATAGGCATTTATTGATCATGAAAGCAGATAAAAAAAACACGCATTTAGTGGCTCTTTAAGTCCAAGGTTGGTTGAAGAAATGTAAGCTACTCCCGTAAAACCATGTATTGCACCCTTCTAGATAGGTGTTAAGATTCGTGATTTAGTGCAGGCTCACTGTGATCAGTGGAGCTGGGTGTGTTTTTGTCAGATAAATTTAGCTTGCCTCACTGTAACCTGCGTGGCTGCAATTAATTGTTAGGTAATTTTAGTTGTGCTCACTGCTGATTAAGTTCAGTGTTCTCATCTGCTCTTAGTCTGATAGTTCTGATAGTTTCCGTGATGGGTGGAGGAAGTAGGGGATGAAATCATTTTTGGTTAGTGGGCGATGTGTTGTCTTGGTAAATGTTGATGAAATTCACGGCTATTTAAGGCCTCAGATGTCTCGGCTCCCTGCCTACTGAAGAAACCCAATAGGAGGGCGCAACATGTTTGGGAGGAACTGAGCCTGAGACGTCACGCTATCACCTTAGTGGAGTTTGGAGTGGTGAACTGGCTGGCGAGTTGTACTATAAGCGCATTATCTTTTATATTCCTATAAGTATTTTTTATAGTGGGGAAAAATAAATGTGTTTTAAATGGAGAGTACTATGCTGTTGCCTTTTTTGTTCCATCTAACATGCTGGGGAACTGGCAAGAGAAGAAGGATTCAATCTCCAGAGTCCCTTGAAGAGAGGAGTGAGGAGGTTTCTGCCTGGAATAAGGAGTAACTGTTGGATGAGATTGATCAAATGAGCGTTTTATCACTGTGCGTGTGAGGTGAGCAGGGATTGTAACAGGTGGTGGATAAACATTTGTCACAAGAGATCAGAATACATTGTGTACAAAGAGCACTGGGTGTTGGACTATATATGTTACAAATTGGGTTCTCAATTGGACTTTATTTTTATATTTAATATTTTTTTGTTAATTTTATTCTTGTTGACTGAAGATAAAAGTGTTGCGCTTTACTATTTTTGTTGAGTATTAGGCCTCATACACACGGACGTTTTTTAGCGCCATGTTTTTTAGCTTTTTTTTTCAGCTCTCCATGTTATTCAATGGCCCCATAAAAACGCTGATGTTTTTGAGCTGTAGATGGTGTCGGCATTAGTGAGCTGAAAGTAGTACCCACAGCCAGTGCGTTCCGAGGCTGTAGCATTATGGCATTTTTGACGCTGAGCCGGCAAAACGCTCACTAATGCGCATTAACGCCGTAGGGACGTTAACCAGCGTTTTTAGCTTCGGCGGTTTCAGGTTAAAAAATAGCAGAGGAATGTTTTTTCAAACAAAACGCCTATTGACGCCGACGCTCATTAACCACTTCAGCCCCGGAAGGATTTCCAGCTTTAGGACCGGAGCCCTTTTTGCGATTCGGCGCTGCGTCGCTTTAACTGACAATTGCGCGGTCGTGCGACGTTGTACCCAAACGAAATTTGCGTCCTTTTTTCCCACAAACAGAGCTTTCTTTTGGTGGTATTTGATCACCGCTGCGTCATTTCTGATCGCCGCTATAAACAAAAGAAGAGCGACAATTTTGCAAAAAAACCCAAATTTCTTACTTTTTCCTAAAATACAAATCCAAAAAAAAAATATAAAAAAACATTTTTTTTCACCGTTTTTGGCCGATTTATATTCTTCCTCATATTTGCGATAAAAAAAATCGCAATCGGCGTTTATTGATTGGTTTGCGCAAAAGTGGTCGCGTTTACGGATGATGAGAATTCATTTTTGGGGTTTTTAATTTTTTTTTATTTTTTACTAAAAATGGCGGCGATCTGCGATTTTTTGCGGTACTGCGATATTGCAGCGGACATGGCGGAACGTTTTGACACTTTTTTGGGACCATTGGCATTTATACAGCGATCGGTGCTATAAAAATGCACTGATTACTGTGTAAATGCCATTGGCAGTGAAGGGGTTAACCTGCAGGGGGCGCGCTAAGGGTTAACTATGTTCCCTGGGCGTGTTCTAACTGTATGGGGGATGCCCTAACAGGGTAAGGGAAGTTATCACAGCCTTCACGTAAAGGCCCTTCCCCACAGAGCGGAGGTCCGTGTTTACATACACGGACCTCCGCTCATTCGCTCCGGGGGGGGCATCGCGGGTGGCCGGCGGCAATCGAAGCCGCCGCACCCGCTCCCTGGCCCCCCCTGGACACAGTGAGCGCGCGGGCGCGCCTCCGGCGGCGCGCGCGCGCTCACTATACACGTTCCCGCAGCCGCCGTCGTATGACGGCTATTTGCGGGAACGAGCCACTTTGCCGCCGTCAGATGCTGATCGGCGGTCGGCAAGTGGTTAACGCACTTTAACGCTGATGCAAAACGCAGACAAAATCGTGTTTTTGACACCGATTTTTCCCTGATGTCGGGCCCGACGTTAAGCTTATTTTTTTTAATACACCCGTGTGTATGGGGCCTTAATATTTATGCAGCCCTGGCCAATCCAAGGGCCCTGAAGGCTGCTGGGAGTCTGTATAAATTCTCTTGCAAGACTGAGCTTCTGGGTCTTTTCCTGCCTTAAAGCGTAACTCCACTTTTGTTGAGAAAAAACATTCCTCTCTGGGTGAGCTATGTACATTGCAAGGATAACAACATTTGTTGCAGATTCCTACCTTTTGTTATTCTGAAGAAATCCCTCTGTGGTCCTCTGTGCCTCTGTGCTGAGTGAGTCTAATGGGAGTGGTTTCTTAATTCACTGGCAGGTGTGCAGCTGCTGGACACTAATGATGAAAGCTGCTGGGTATGCATCCCTTTAGACGTGTTCCTATTGAAAGTATCTCTCCAAAAATGATATTTTGTTGCAGGGGAAGCCTGAAATCTGACTCGTATCTTAGGCAGACTTCTGGGAAAATTGTTGAGCCTGCCACACAAGCAGAAATTATATTATCTAGGGAGTGGTCAGTACACATTCTGTGTACAGAACAACTCCAGGTAGCCATATTGCCCTGCATTCTCAGAAAATTATAGTAGCTACAGATTGAAAAGGAAAGGTAATTTTTAATAACATTCAATTGCAATATGACTTGTATCGCAATTGTACACGCTATATTATTTTTTCTTTCTTTGCTATTTTTTTTCCCCATGAAAGTGGAGTTACTGCTGCCATGTACTTACTGTTTATGGGGCCTCAGGTGGGCGACCTGGGGGCCTGGGTGCTGAAGCTACAGAGAGCTGACTGATAGGCTGTCTGCTGAAGATCTAGTCTGGTATCACTGGACAAAGATGTTGCTTGTAAGTTGGAAGCGGGCGACCAACTGTCCCTGGAGTACAGACTGCTGTGAGAGATCTTAGAGACTTCTGGGATGCTGCCACGCCTCTTGAGTTTACTGTCCTCAATCTGTACATAGTTTCTGTTCTTGGAGTATCCCACTCAATTCCCTCAACCCTTTTCCAAAAATGTATGAATAAATTAAACTGATGAATAAATTTGTTTTTTTTTTACATACTGTATATACTCGAGTATTTTTGTGCTGAAAAAGGCTTATACTCGAGTGAGTGTCCCACATCACTCATCTGCGGGCGCCTGCAGCCTCTGTGTGTGGTCCGAAAAGTCTATGTATGCACGCTCAACAGAGCACATACATAGACTGATTGACTGCACAGTGCACAGTCACTGCCAGTGATTGGCTTGTCCAGAGTGGCTGACTCGGATAAGGAGAGGAGAGAAGGTACTGTGCTCCCTGTCTCTGTGTAATGGCTGATTCTCTGTGTAAAAGCTCAGTCCCTGTGTAATGGCTCATTCTCTGTGTAAAAGCTCAGTCCCTGTGTAATGGCTCATTCTCTGTGTAAAGGCTCAGTCCCTGTGTAATGGCGCAGTCCCTGTGTAATGGCTCAGTCCCTGTGTAATGGCTGATTCTCTGTGTAATGGCTGATTCTCTGTGTAATGGCTCAGTCCCTGTGTAATGGCTGATTCTCTGTGTAAAAGCTCAGTCCCTGTGTAATGGCTCATTCTCTGTGTAAAGGCTCAGTCCCTGTGTAATGGCTCAGTCCCTATGTAATGGCTGATTCTCTGTGTAATGGCTCAGTCCCTGTGTAATGGCTGATTCTCTGTGTAATGGCTCAGTCCCTGTGTAATGGCTGCGTCCCTGTGTAATGGCTGCGTCCCTGTGTAATGGCCGAGTCCCTGTGTAATGGCTCAGTCTCTGTTTAATGGCTCAGTCCCTGTTTAATGGCTGCGTCCCTGTGTAATGGCTGAGTCCCTGTGTAATGGCTGCATCCCTGTGTAATGGCTGAGTCCCTGTGGCTACAATACCTGTGTTCTGGCTACAATACCTGTGCAATGGCTACAATACCTGTGTATTTCCCACCCTAGGCTTATACTTGAGTTAATACGTTTTCCCAGTTTTTTGTGGTAAAATTAGGTGCCTCGGCTTATATTCGGGCCGGCTTATACTCGAGTATATATAGTATACTGTGTATTCTAGCAAAAAGTAAAAAAAATTCAAAATTGTCACTTTTTTTTTATTTATAGCGCAAAAAAAAACACAGCAGAGGGGATCAAATACCATCAAAAGAAAGCTCTATTTGTGGGGGGAAAAAGGACGTAAATTTTGTTTGCGTACAACATTGCACGACCGCGCAATTGTCAGTTAAAGCGATGTAGTGCTGAATCGCAAAACATGGCCTGATCAGAAAGGGCGTAAATCCTTCCGGGGCTGCGTTGGTTAAAATGGTTATTAGCGTGTTGATGAGGGAAGGCAAAATAAAAGCAGATTACGCTTCAGCTTTAATGATTTTGAAACAGATATACAAGTGCCTATGGTTACATTGCTCTTTCAGTGTAAGGCGGTGTTTCTCAACCCGTGCTCCACGGGCAGGGGGTACGCCGCACAGAGCCGAGTGAGACTCCTTGTTCTCACTCATACTGCGGCGTCCTCTTGTCACAATGCTGCCGCCCGGAGAGTGACAATCTGAGCGAGCAACTCTCTGGGCGGCTCAGTGACGTTGCTGGGGGGTGGGGGATGCAGCCCGCACCTGGATGACCCCCGTGGAGGGTCCGGAGGCATGATTCTCAAGCCTGCAGTGGCCGCCCGGAGAGTGACAGTCTGAGCGAGCACTTCTCCTGGTGGCTGCACGCTGCATTCTCCTCCGCCCGCTGCCGAGGGGGGGGGTTCTGATGGAGGGGGGTGATGTGAAGGGGGTCTGCACTAATGAAGGGGGGGATTTCCTAAGGGGGTCTGCACTAA
>BLSH010448322.1:721092-739219 GCA_018402905.1 Glandirana rugosa | reverse complement strand
CTGACAATCGCGGCTATACCTCACATGTGTGGTTTGAACACCGTTTACATTTGCGGGCGCGACTTACATGCGTTTTCTTTGCTGCGGGGGGCGCTTTACATTTTTTTTTCTTTTTCTTATTTATTTTATTTTTTTACGCTGTTCTTTTTAAAAAAAAAAACTGATCACTTTTATTGCTGTTACAAGGAATGTAAACATCCCTTGTGACAGTAATAGGTGGTGACAGGTACTCTTTATGGAGGGATTGTGGGTCTAAAAAACCCCAAATCCCTCCTTTGCACTGCAAAGTATTCAGGTCGCCAAAAACAGTGATTCTGAATACTGTGACGTCGCTTCCCAAATTTTATGTAGGAGACTGGAACAAAGCAGTTTCCTGCGGAAGTGCCGGATCGTGGATCGTGAAGAGCGGCGGAAGGCGGCAGGAGGGGGGGGGGGACACAGTTCCCTCCCGCTCCTTTAGGATAAAAACCGAGCGGCTTTTGCTATCACTAAAGGGTCGCCTGCCCACTCTAAAAAAAAATGGTACCAAGTTGATGCCTGCAGCTGCAGTCATTACCCCGGTATAACCCTTTCACGCCATGAACGCAAATGAGCATATGGTAGGAGTTTAGGGGTTAAATAAGGACATGTACAGTTTAATTAACCACTTCCGGACCGCATCGCATACATTTACTGCTGCAAGGTGGCAGCATAACGCAAATCGCCGTCTATAAACGGCGATTCAAGCACACACGGCGTGCTCTCATGCCCGCTGCGAGCTCCAGGAGTTTGGCCGTGGGTCTGGCGGACTTGATGTCTGCCAGCGACCCGCGATTGTTTACAATAGCATAAAATCGAGGAACCGCCAATGTAAACACGGTAGGGGGACATGACAGATCTACTGATCTCTGTCACTGGGATCAGTTAGATCTCTTATGCCCCTGCCAGCCCCACCCCCACACAGTTAGAACACGACTAGGGAACACAGTTAACCCCTTCATTGCACCCTGCAGGTTAACCCCTTCCCTGCCAGTAACATTTATACAGTAATCAGCAGCATCAGTCTCTAGGATCCCTTCAGGGGTATGTACTCACAAGGCCCTGGATGCAGGTCACCTTCCTCTGTGATACCAGGCAGGATCCATGGACATTCTCCCTCAGCCAGCTCTCAGGAGGACCCTGGTTTTTAGCATTCAGTGTTCAGGCCCTCAGGTTGCCCACCTGAGGCCGCATGTCAACCTGTGCTGAGGAGGCCTCCTCCCCACCCGGACCTCTCTCTTTGGAGAAGACCAGATCTCATGTGCTCACCAAAATATCAATACCAGCACCCAGCATGCTTAGGGGCACTTATTCCCTGTAATTGGCTGAGAGGGCATTCATATTTTTGCTGCTGCTCTGCATGGGTCACTCCTGTTTGTCAGGTCACCTAACGCCAGGTGACAGATCCACACTGCTGAGGTTAGGGGTGCACCGCTAAGGTTGTGGACCCTTAGCTGGCTGCTGCAAATGGAGCTCTGGGTAGCTCAGGAAAGCAGGACCACTGGAGCACTGACACAGATTACACACAGAGCTAGAGCAAAGATTTCCCCAGGGTGTGGAGTCTAAGAGCCAGCAGGTTTTCACCAGAGCCTCTGATGGTGAGGATGGCCTTGGCTGGAACTGACTCCAGGTCGTGGCCCCCAGGGTTTCCCAGCTCGCGCTCATGGCTGGCTACTTGTGGATAGAGAGGAAGCAGCAGAGCAGGACAACAAGGAATAGTCAGTATGAAAGCCAATGGTCAGGGCAATGAGCAGACAGGGACAGACAGGAGAGCATGCCCAGGTCAGGGTAACTTGCAGACAGGAATAGTCAAAGAACAGGCCAAGGTCAGTAACGGAATCAGACGAAGAGCACACGGCAGGAACCACACACACGGGAAGCCTAACACACAATTTTGATTGGCATCGCTGGCTAGCACTGCATGGTGTTATATAATATTCCTTGTTTAGAGGCCTGGGTGGAGTCCTGCTGAAGGAAGATTACTTAACCCCTTCCTTACCGGGCACTTAAACCCCCCTCCTGCCCAGACCAATTTTTGGCTTTCAGCGCTGTCGCATTTTGAATGACAATTGCGCGGTCGTGCAACGTTGTACCCAAATAAAATTTGCGTCCTTTTTTCCCCACAAATAGAGCTTTCTTTTGGTGGTATTTGATCCCCTCTGCGTCATTTCTGATCGCCGCTATAAACAAAAAATGAGCGACAATTTTGCAAAAAAGAACAATATTTTTTACTTTTTGCTAAAGTACAAATCCATTAAAAAAATGATTCATCCGTTTTGGCCGATATATATTCTTCTACATATTTTTGGTAAAAAAAAAAATCGCAATCGGCGTATATTGATTGGTTTGCGCAAAAGTTATCGCGTCTACAAACTGGGAATTGATTTATGGCGTTTTTATTTATTTTTTTTACTAGTAATGGCGGCGATCTGCGATTTTTATCGGGACTGCGATATTGGAGCGGAAATGTTGGACATTTTTTACACATTTTTGGGACCAATGACATTTATACAGCGATCAGAAATTTAAATGTCCACTGATTACTGTATAAATGTCATTGGCAGTGAAGGGGTTAACCTGCAGGGGGCAGTGAAGGGGTTAAATATGTTCCCTGGGTGTGTTCTAACTGTGGGGGGGGGGGGGCAGGGCTGGCTGGGACATAACAAATCTAACTCATCCCAGTGACAGGGATCAGTAGATCTGCTTGTCCCCCTCTCACAGAACGGGGAACCGCCGTGTTTACAACGGCGGTTCCCCGTTCTGAGGCTCCTGAAAGTGATCGGCGGGTCTCGGGCAGACATCGAGTCCGCCCGACCCACGGGCACACTCGCGCAGCGTGCGGCGCACGCGCGCCCCCGCCAGGGGGCGCGCAGGAGCATGTGCAGTGGAGGACGTCCATGGACGTCCTCCCGGCATTTCAGGTCCGCGCTGGAGCCGTATTTCGGCAATAGCGCGGACCTGGAGTGGTTAAGCACACAGGTGAGAAGTGCACGGCCTCTAAGCTAAACACAAGCAGAAAGGTAAGCAGACAGACAGGACATGAAATGTACTGCAGATTCATGACTGTTCATTGAGCATTTTCCAAAGCTGTCTGGATATAGAGGAGGCAATCACAGCAGCAGCACTGTGAATTACACAAAACAATTACAGCTTTCAGTTAAGCAGACAAGCTAATATGTTTTACTTATCAATCTCCTGTTAAGCAGGAGACCACACTATGAACTATCTACACTTTAGCACCTACCTAGGAGGGTGCTGCAATTCATATTAATATAACTACTAAAAATACAAAAAAAAGATCTCCAGCATTCCTGAACACAAGATGAAAACATGACAAAATGGGAGAGGGGTGGTTGATTTATTTGCATTGGACAATGATTCCACATTTTTATCTTTAATGGGGGTAGATGGAGTTTTTTTTTTTTTTTGTATGTTTAAAGGGTAAGTTCACCTTTTTCATCAAATAGTATGCTGGCTACCCCTCCAGACCCTGCTACACATAGTATCTGTGATGCCCTGTGCTGCCAATCAAGGGCATAGCAATAACGGACTCAAGGATCACAATTGAGATCCCCTCCTGTGCTCCAGGGGGCCCATTCTGCCTTACATTTTTACCAATTGAATATACATGTGCACACAGAATTTTTTAGAAATATATTTTCTGATTGATGTGTATGGGGCAAACACACTTTTCAAAAATATTTTGAATTACCCCCTCAATGTGAAAATAAAGCTCTGAAATAACTCTTTAGCCACTTGGAATATCTTTGCCTGCGGTGGAAGCAGCGGGTAGTAGCAGGGGGGCCTCAGGTCTACTTTTGCATCGGGGCCCACAAGCATCAAGCTATGCCTTTGCTGCCAGTGTAGTGGTCTGTATACTATACACCACAATGCACACTCCCAAAGTAAGTATCCATCATAATGCTCACAATGGCAAACCCTCAGTGGTCAGCGCAGCCCCGTGACTGTGCTTTCCGATTACAAACAGTTCAAGGCTTCGTCTTCTGGTAAGGTCTCCAAGAGGAAAGAAGCTCTTCTCATTGGTCAGAGTGATCGCGGTCAGGCTGACCAATGAGTGCTTATCATTGCAAGCATTATGGTGGATACTTACTGCGGGATGGGGAGGTGAATGGTGTACAGACTGCCACACCGGCAGCACAGGTCATCACGGCTCTTATGCTCAGCAGGGTCCGGAGGGGTGGCCAGGATTGGAGTTAGCTCACATTTTAATTCTTCATGAAAAGGTGAACATACCCTTTAAAGTAGTGATATTCATTTGAAATATTAAAGTCAAAGATAAAGAACAGAATATAAAATTTAGAAAGCAGACCTCCCTTACATATGAGATGCCACATAAAGGTTTGATTGCACTGGATTATAGAGCACTGAAAGTAAGGTCAATTGAAAGCTCAGGGTAGCAGATTCCTTGCACTTTAATGAATGGATATAAACCATTAGAGGTTACTCCGGAATATAAATTATACATTGTTCCGTTATCTGATGTTAGGATCAAAGAGTGCAGCTTTGATTATTACAGGTCTCTAGATTTTTCTACTTTGCCCTTTGTCTATTGATTTTTTTTTTTTTTACAGCAAATGTATTGATGGTTTTCAAAACCAGACTACAACCACTTTTCATATCATTAGAAAAAAATAAATTATTTTGCACACATAACTGGTGCTTAGATTCATACAGTCATATCCAATTCTGGCAGGAGAAAAGCAGCCTAATCACTTGCTGACTGCCCAATAGCAGTTTTACTGCTACAAGGTGGCAGCTGTGTGCTGGATAATGTATATATACATGATCCTGCACTTTTTCCTGCAGGGGGCGTGCACTACAATGCGGCAGCTGTGTGCTGTATCACGTATATATACATGATCCTGCACTTTTTCCTGCAGGGGGCGTGCACTACAAGGCAGCAGCTTTGCGCTGGATCACGTATATATACATGATCCTGCACTTTTTCCTGCAGGGGGCGTGCACTACAATGCAGCAGCTGTGCACTGGATCACGTATATATACACATTATCCTGCACTTCTTCCTGCAGGGGGCGTGCACTACAATGCGGCAGCTGTGTGCTGTATCACGTATATATACATTATCCTAGACTTCTTCCTGCAGGGGGCATGCACTACAAGGCGGCAGCTGTGTGCTGGATCACGTATATATACATTATCCTGCACTTTTTCCTGCAGGGGGCGTGCACTACAAGGCGGCAGCTGTGTGCTGGATCACGTATATATACATGATCCTGCACTTTTTCCTGCAGGGGGCGTGCACTACAAGGCAGCAGCTTTGCGCTGGATCACGTATATATACATGATCCTGCACTTCTTCCTGCAGGGGGCGTGCACTACAATGCGGCAGCTGTGTGCTGGATCACGTATATATACATTATCCTAGACTTCTTCCTGCAGGGGGCGTGCACTACAATGCGGCAGCTGTGTGCTGGATCACGTATATATACATGATCTTGCACTTCTTCCTGCAGGGGGCGTGCACTACAATGTGGCAGCTTTGCACTGGATCACGTATATATACATTATCCTAGACTTCTTCCTGCAGGGGGTGTGCATCACAAGGCAGCAGCTTTGCACTGGATCACGTATATATACATGATCCTGCACTTCTTCCTGCAGGGGGCGTGCACTACAAGGCGGCAGCTGTGTGCTGGATCACGTATATATATACATGGACCTGCACTTCTTCCTGCAGCGGGCGTGCACTACAAGGCGGCAGCTTTGCGCTTGATCACGTATATATACATGGACCTGCACTTCTTCCTGCAGGGGGCGTGCATGTGCTGCTTGCGGGCCACTTCTACTGTGATTATTCACAGCAAAAGCCGATCTGTGGATGACAGGCACTCGATGTCTGCCAGCACCCGCCGATCGTCTGGCAGAGACTCAGAACAGAGATCTGCCTATGTAAACAAGGCATAGTTCCGTTCTGACAGGGGAGAAGGGATGGATTTTGTGTCCCTGCAAATCACAGACTAAAATCCATATCTTCCCCTAGTAAAAGCAGCACACATAGTAAACACAAACACTGGCTAGGCGCACAATAAACCCTTTGATCGCCCTAGATGTTTAACTACTTCCCAGCCGGTGTCATTGCTACAGTGACAGTGCATATATATAGCACTGATCACTGCATTAGTGTCACTGGTTCCCACAAAGTCAAAAGTGTCAGATAGTGTCTACTGCAATATCACAGTCCCGCTATAAGATGCTGATCATTGCCATTATTAGTATAAAAAAAAATCCATAAATATATACCATAGTTTTTAGACGCTATAACATTCGCCTAAACCAGTGGTTCTCAACTCCGGTCCTCGGGACCCACCAACAGGCCAGATTTTAAGTATTACCTTGGGGAGATGCAGACTAGAACACTGCAATCACAGAGCAGCAAATGATATCACCTGTGATGCATTTCAGTTATCCTGCAAACCTGGCCTGTTGGTGGGTCCCGAGGACCGGAGTTGAGAACCACTGGCCTAAACCAATCAATATACGCTTATTGTGATTTTTTGCCGAAAACATATTGGCCGGTCTTTTTTTGTTCATAGCGCAAAAAATAAAAAACGCAGTGGTGATCAAATACCACCAAAAGAAAGCTCTATTCATGGGAGAAAAAATTACATAAATGTTATTTGGGTACAGCGCTGCATGACTGTGCAATTGTCAGTTAAAGTAACACAGTGCTGTATACAAAAAGTGGCCTGGTCATAAAAGGGGGGGGGGGGTAAATCTTCCAGTCAAGTGGTTGAAAAAACACGCCTACAGCTGCGTTTTGCAAATGCACTTAGGTGCATCGAGTGTTTGGGTACTAATTCATTCCATTGGTCAGTATATTAATTTTTTCTGGCCTTTAAAATGAATGAACACTCAAGTGCTAAACACGTTCACAGGCGTTTAGATACGTCAAGTGCTTTTTCTGCTCAAATGCTCCTCTCCTGAACAAGCAAGCAATGTTTTTTTTTTAGTTTGTTTTTTTAGCCTCTAAACACTCCTCTTCTAATACGCCTGTAAATGCCTATGTGTGCATGGTCACATAGGCTAACATAGAGGGGCATGAGACTGGAGGAGAAGTGGTTTAACCTTAAACTACGCAATGGGTTCTTCACTGTCAGGGCAATAAGGATGTGGAACTCTCTCCCACAATTGGTGGTGGCCACAGGGAGTATGGATATTTTTAAAAGACTCTTGGATGTTTATCTTAAAAAACACAACATACAGGGATATGGGAAATAATTATAGACACTGACACACACACCTACACAGGTTGAACTGGATGGACTATTGTCTTTTTTCAGCCTTACTTACTATGTAACAATGTAATTTAAAGGCTGAATGAGACCTTAAAGCCAAAACCAAAAAAATGTAATATATTGTATCTTACCAATCCTTAGCTGTGGTGGCTGCATTTGTTTTCTTTTTTTAGGCTTTTCTTTCTCCTGTTTTCACCTGTGATCCGGCCAGTAACACACCTCCTGTATTAGGGTGCCCCCATTCTGTATGAAGTTGCACAGGGGCACCTTTGGACAGTAGCATTGTCAGTCTGGGGGGAGGGGACAGTGTTAGATGTATTAGAAGTGTTTGATCCCCTGCTGATTTTGTATGATTAGTCTATACTTTTAACCACTTCAGCCCCGGAAGGATTTCACACTTTAGGACCGGAGCCCTTTTTGCGATTCGGCACTGCGTCGCTTTAACTGAAAATTGCGCGGTCGTGCGACGTTGTATCCAAATGAAATTTGCGTCCTTTTTTTCCCACAAATAGAGCTTTCTTTTGGTGGTATTTGATCACCGCTGCGTCATTTCTGATCGCCGCTATAAACAAAAGAAAAGCGACAATTTTGCAAAAAAACCCAAATTTCTTACTTTTTGCTAAAATACAAATCCAAAAAAAAAAATATAAAAAAACATTTTTTTTCATCGGTTTTGGCCAATTTATATTCTTCCTCATATTCGTGATAAAAAAATCGCAATCTGCGTTTATTGATTGGTTTGCGCAAAAGTGGTCGCGTTTACGGATGATGAGAATTCATTTCTGGGGTTTTTATTTTTTTTTTTATTTTTTACTAGTAATGGCGGCGATCTGCGATTTTTAGCGGTACTGCGATATTTCAGCAGACATGTCGGAACATTTTGACACTTTTTTGGGACCATTGGCATTTATACAGCGATCAGTGCTATAAAAATGCACTGATTACTGTGTAAATGCCATTGGCAGTGAAGGGGTTAACCTGCAGGGGGCGCTCTAAGGATTAACTATGTTCCCTGGGCGTGTTCTAACTGTGGGGGGACTGCCCTAGCTGGGGAAGGAAGTGGTCACAGCCTCTAGGTACAGGAAGGCGGTGATCACAGCCCTTCCCCCCTCACAGAATGGAGGTCTGTGTTTACTTACACGGACCTCCGTTCTTTCACTCCGGGGGGGGGGGCATCGCGGGTGGCCGGCGGAGATCGACTCCGCCGCACCCGCTCCCTGGCCCTCCCCGAACACAGTGAGCGCGCGGGCGCGCCTCCGGCGGCGCGCGCACGCTCACTAGGCTCGATTCCGCAGCCGCCGTCAGATGACGGCGTTTTGCACAATACATCCACCTTGTCGCCGTCAGATGCCGATCGGCGGTCGGCAAGTGGTTAAAGGCTAAATGAGACCTTAAACCAAAAACCAAAAAAATGTAATATATTGTATCTTACCAATCCTTAGCTGTGGTGGCTGCATTTGTTCTCTTTTTTTAGGCTTTTCTTTCTCCTGTTTTCACCTGTGATCCGGCCAGTAACACACCTCCTGTATTAGGGTGCCCCCATTCTGTATGAAGTTGCACAGGGGCACCTTTGGACAGTAGCATTGTCAGTCTGGGGGGAGGGGACAGTGTTAGATGTATTAGAAGTGTTTGATCCCCTGCTGATTTTGTATGATCAGTCTATAATTTTAATGTTAGGTTTATATTAACAGTGAGAGACAGAATAACAAGAAAAATATCCAGAAAAACGCATTTCGAAAAACGTATAAATTGATTTGCATTTTAATGAGTGAAATAATTATTTGACCCCTTTGCAAAACATGACTTAGTGCTTGGTGGCAAAACCCTTGTTGGCAATCACAGAGGTCAGACGTTTCTTGTAGTTTACCACCAAGTTTGCACATCTCAGGAGGGATTTTGTCCCTCTCCTCTTTGCAGATTCTCTCCAGGTCATTAAGGTTTTGAGGCTGACATTTGGTAACTCGAACCTTCAGCTCCCTCCACATATTTTCTATGAGATTAAGGTCTGGAGACTGGCTAGGCCACTCTAGGACCTTAATGTGCTTCTTCTTGAGCCACTCCTTTGTTGCATTGGCCGTGGGTCACTGTCGTGCTGGAATACCCATCCACGACCCATTTTCAATGCCCTGGCTTAAGGAAGGAGGTTCTCACCCAAGATTTGACAGTACATGGCCCCCGTCCATCGTCCCTTTGATGCGGTGAAATTGTCCTGTTCCCTTAGCAGAAAAACACCCCTAAAGCATAATGTTTCCACCTCCATGTTTGATGGTGGGGATGGTGTTCTTGGGGTCATAGGCAGCATTCCTCCTCCAAACACGGCGAGTTGAGTTGATGCCAAAGGGCTTGATTTTGGTCTCATCTGACCCCAGCACTTTCACCCAGTTCTCCTCTGAATCATTCAGATGTTCATTAGCAAACTTCAGACGGGCTGTACATGTGATTTATTGAGCAGGAGGACCTTGCGGGTGCTGCAGGATTTCAGTCCTTCACAGTGTAGTGTTACCATCTTCTTGGTAACTATGGTCCCAGCTGCCTTGAGATCATTGACAAGATTCTCCTTTGTAGCTCTGGGCCGATTCCTCACCGTTCTCATGATCATTGAAACTCCACGAGACCTTGCATGGAGCCCCAGACCGAGGGAGAGTGACAGTTATTTTGTGTTTCTTCCATTTGCGAATAATCGCACCAACTGTTGTCCCCCTCTCACCAAGCTGCTTGGCGATGGTCTTTGTAGCCCATTCCATCCTTGTGTAGGTCTACAATCTTGTCCCTGACCTCCTTGGACAGCTCTTTGGTCTTGGCCATGGTGGAGAGATTGGAATCTGAATGATTGATTGCTTCTTTTTATACAGGTAACAAAACTGGAATTAGGAGCACTCCCTTTAAGAGAGTGCTCCTAATCTCAGCTCCTTACCTGTTATAGAAGACACCGGGGCGCCAGAAATCTTGCTGATTGATAGGGGGTCAAATACTTATTTCACTCATTAAAAGGCAAATTGATTTATAACTGCATTTTTCTGGATATTTTTGTTGTTATTCTGTCTCTCGTTAAAATAAACCGACCATTAAAATTATAGACTGATCATTTCTTTGTCAGTGGGCAAACGTACAAAATCAGCAGGGGGATCAAATAATTTTTCCTTCACTGTACTAGCAGATTTAGACACATTAACAAATTAAAGGCAAACTCTAAATCACATTACAGTTACAGCAAGTTTTTTTTCTTTTGGGATAAAGGTTTTACATACTGTAAATAAAAACTGTTCATTGTAAGCACCACTGTCAGTGGTAATTGGTTTATCTCAACCCTTTTCACTGATACATTTGCAAGAGAACTGTTGGAAAACAGGCTTACTGACCAGATCACCAGATAAAAATAAAGGAAAGAAAGCCTATAACAGAAAACTGATGCAGCCATCACATCTAAGAACTGGCAAACTGCAATATAATAAATGTTTTCTTGTGGGTTTAATACAGCTTTAAGTTATCCATTAACCACTTCCCGACCACCGGTGGTCAGATTGCGCAAACCGCCGTAACTGTACGTGCATGTGGTATAACAGGCGAGCACGCCCGTCTGGCGGAATCGATGTCCGCCAGTGACCCGCGCCCGCCATTTTTTACATTGATCACTGCATTTTTATAGCACTGATCAATGTAATAATGTCACTGGTCCGCAAAAAGTGTCACATAGGGTCAGATTTGTCCGCCGCAAGTCCTGCTAAAAATCGCAGATCGCTGCCATTACCAGTGAAAACGATAAACAATAAATAAAAGTCCCTAAATCTATCCCATAGTTTGTAGACGCGATAACTTTTGCGCAAACCAATCAATATACGCTTATTGCCATTTTTTTTACCAAAAATATGCACAATACATATTGGCCTAAACTGATTCAAATTCATTTATATATATTTTTTTCTGGATATGTATTATAGCAGAAAGTAAAAAAAATAGTTTTTTTTTTCAAAATGATCTCTCTTTTTTTGTTTATAGAGCAAAAAATAAAAACTGCAGAGGTGATCAAATGTCACCAAAAGAAAGCTCTTTTTGTGGGGGAAAAAGGATGTCAATTTTATTTGTGTACAGCGCCGCACGATGGCGCAATTGTCAGTTAAAACGACACAGTGCCGTATCAAAAAAAATGGCCTGGTCAGGAAGGGGGTAAATCCTTCCGGTCCTTAACCAGTTCCACAGCGCCCACCGTCTATTTACGGCGGCAGTGTGGATGCTGGGCGCGAATCACCGTAAAAAAGCAGGGATCTGCGAGTGGCCGCTAGGGGGTGCGCGCGCACCCGCCGCACTCCTGAAGAGCGTGCCCCGCGGCTCGGGTGGACCTGATGTCTGCCGGCGAGCCGCGATGAGTGGCCACAGGCAAAGAACGGGGAACCGCTAGGGCTGCCACCTCATCCCTTTAAACCCGAACGCATATTAATTATACAGATTCCGTGGCTGCTTAAGGTGGTAATTAAACTCACTTGGAGCCTTATCTGCATTAAATTAGCCTCAGAACAACCTGTGTAATTCATATGTGTTCGGGTTTAAAGAGATGAGGTGGCAACCCTAGGAACCGCCGATGTAAACACGGCGGTTCCCTGCTCTGTTAGTGGGGGCATGGGAGATCTACTGATCCCTGTCACTGGGATCAGTTAGATCTCTCATGCCCATGGTAGCCCGAACCCCCCCCCCCCCACAGTTAGAAGACACCCAGGGAACACAGTTACCCCCTAGATCTCGCCCTGCAGGTTAACCCCTTCCCTGCCAATGACATTAATACAGTAATCAGTGGACATTTAAATTTCTGATCGCTGTATAAATGCCAATGGGTCCCAAAAAAGTGTAAAAAATGTCTGACATGTCCGCTGCAATATCGCAGTACCGCTAAAAATCGCAGATCGCCGCCATTACTAGTAAAAAATAAAAAAAAATAAAAACCCCAGAAATTAATTCTCACCATCCGTAAACGCGGCCACTTTTGCGCAAACCAATCAATAAACGTCAATTGCGATTTTTTTTATCCCAAATATGAGGAAGAATATAAATCGGCCAAAGCTGATGAAAAAATGTTTTTTTTTTTGTTTTTTTTTTGGATTTGTATTTTAGCAAAAAAAGCAATATTGCAGTACCGATAAAAATCGCAGATCGCCGCCATTACTAGTAAAAAATAAAAAAAGACCCCAGAAATGAATTATCATAATCCATAAACACGGCAACTTTTGCGCAAACCAATATTGCGATTTTTTTTTACCAAGAATATGAGAAAGAATATAAATCGGCCAAAACCGATGAAAAAAATAAATAAATTTGGGTTTTTTTGCAAAATGGTCGCTCTTCTTTTGTTTATAGCGGTGATCAGAAATGACGCAGAGGGGATCAAATACCACCGAAAGAAAGCTCTATTTGTGGGGAAAAAAGGACGCAAATTTCGTGTAGGTACGTCGCACGATTGTGCAATTGTCAATTAAAGCGACGCAGTGCCGAATCGCAAAAAGTGCTCTGGTCCCAACCTGGGAAATTCTTCCTGGGCTGAAGTGGTTAATTGGTTAATATTTAAATTTGAATTGGTCATTGTAATCACGTTGATTATTCAAACAGACATGGAATATAAGGAACATTCTATTAATTAAGATCAGTCAATATATTACACATTAGTTGAAAGATTTTGGAATTGACCAATCAAAATTCTTCTGTGTAGGATCAGTTGGGGCAGAAGACTATAGAAAGAGAAAGCCATATGCTGTATAAAGAAAATTCAAGAGGTTGGGTGGTGCGTGAGTAGATGGCTTTTTATCTTATTTGCCGCTTTGGACGCTTCGATTTGTTGAAAAACATTCAGGTTGGTAACATAATAGAGTTTAGCCGCTGAAAAATAACTATTTGGCTCTAGCAGAAGACATGTCTACATTTCTCTGCTACTGTCTATTGAAGAAGTGAACTGAAGAGCTTGCCAACACCGCAGGCACTTCTGAAGCTCATGTCAAGAAAGAAATATAATGTACAGGTAAATGAACCACTTCAGCTCCGGAAGGTTTTACCCTCTTCATGACCAGGGCATTTATTGCTATTAATCACTGCACTACTTTAACTGGCAACTGTGCAGTCATGCAACACTTCGAATTAAAAGACAGATAATTTTGAAAAAAAAAAAAAAATAATGTCTACTTTCTGTTATCAGGGCTGGTGCAAGGATTTTTGACACCCTAGGCGAAACCTCGTTTTGCCACCCCCCCCCCTTGGATCCACCCCTGACTCCACCCCCTTTTCCTTGCCCAGCCTGATCAGCACCAATCAAATGCAGCCTGATTGGCACCAATCAAATGCAGCCTCACCTGTGCCCATCAAATACAGCTTCACCTGTGCCCATCAAATACAGCCTCACCAGCACCAATCAATACAACCTCACCTGTGCCCATCAAATACAGCTTCACCAGTGCCAATCAATACAGATTCACCTGTGCCCATCAAATACAGCTTCACCAGCGCCAATCAATGCAGACTCACCTGTACCCATCAAATAGAGCCTCACCTGTGCCCATCAAATACAGCCTCACCTGTGCCCATCAAATACAGCCTCGCCAGCACCAATCAATACAACCTCACCTGTGCCCATCAAATACAGCTTCACCGGTGCCAATCAATACAGACTCACCTGTGCCCATCAAATACAGCTTCACCAGTGCCAATCAATACAGCCTCACCTGTGCCCATCAAATACAGCCTCACCAGCGCCAATCAATACAGCCTCACCTGTGCCCATCAACTACAGCTTCACCAGTGCCAATCAATACAGACTCACCTGTGCCCATCAAATACAGCTTCATCAGTGCCAATCAATACAGACTCACCTGTGCCCTTCAAATACAGCTTCGCCACTGCCAATCAATACAGCCTCACCTGTGCCCATCAAATACAGCCTTAGGGGGGTGGGGGCGGATAGGAGGGGGGATTTGGCAGACCATTCACTATTTCTGTATACATTTGCAAATGGCATGTGAGAATACAATCTCATTATCTCAGTCACACAGTGTCAGCTTTTACATGAATCAATGCAGAGCAGCCAGTGACAGATCAGCAGTGGCCAGGCGCCCCAGGCGGCAGTGCACCCTAGGCGGCCGCCTACTCCGCCTAGTGGTAGAGCCGGCCCTGTCTGTTATAAAACATATCCAATAAAATCAAATGTCTGCATAAATTTCGGCCAAAATGTATTCAGCTAAGTGTCTGGTAAAAAAAAAAAATCCCAATAAGTGCATATTAATGGGTATGAAAGTTATAGAGTCTACAAACTATGGTGTATGTATTTGAAAATTAATTAATCTTGATGTACTGATGGTCGATCTAATTTCTTGAGGCCGTAAAATGCCAGGACAGTACAGATCTCTCCAAAATTCCCCCTTTTTGTAGACAGTCTGAGATATTTAGTAAGAGGCATGGTGATGTCAGTTCACCTGCCAGCAGGTGACAGTTGCACTGGGGTTAGGGGCGCACCACTAAGGTTGTGGATCCTTAGCTGACTGCTGCGAATGGAGCTCTGGGTGGTGCAGGAAAGCAGGTCCACTGGAGCACTGACACAGATACACAGGGAGCTAGAGCATAGGTTTCCCCAGGGTGCACAATCTAAGAGCCAGCAGGTTTTCACAAGAGCCTCTGATGGTGAGGATGGACTTAACTGCTACTGACTCCAGGTCGCGGCCCCCAGGTTCTCCCAGCTCACATTCGCATCTGGCTACTGGTGGATAAGGAGGAAGCAGCAGGACAACAAGAGATAGTCAGTAAGATAGCCAAAGATCAGGGCAAGGAGCAGACAGGGAGAGGCAGGAAAGCATGCCAAGGTCGGGTAACAAGCAGACAGGAATAGTCAAGAATAAGCCATGGTCGGGGTAACAGCAGACAGGAATAATCAAGAACATGCCAAGGTTGGTAAACAGAATCAGACGAAAAGCACACGGCAGGAACCACACACACAGGAAGCCTAACACACAATATTGATCGGCAACGCTGGCTTGCACTGCATGGTGTTATATAATGCTCCTAATTAGGGGCTGGGGTGGAGCCCTTCTGGGGAGAAGATTACTTAAGCACACAGGTGAGAGGTGCACAGTCTCTAAGCTGAACACAAGCAGAGAGGTAAGCAGACAGATAAGACATAAATGTTACTATATATAACATTCCCGCGCCCCAGCAAAATAAACGAATCTGCAGCTGCTGTTATAGCCTCACCTAGGTGAGGGATTGGATAAAGGTGCAATGGGTAACAGCGCTTGCTAATAAAGCAATATCCAACTAATGAGTGCAAAACCTCCCACTATATACTCCTAGGTGTTGTTAACAAATAAAACAAACCAATGTATAAAGTGCAAAAAATAGTGCAAATTACCTGTGTATATATTCAAAATATCAGAAATTCATAATCATAAATACTGTAGCATCATACTGTCCATATCCAATAATATTATTTAAAGTGCAATAAAGTCCAATATAAGGTGCATTCCAGTGCTCAAGTGACTTGGTGCTATTACATACCCATCCTGATTAATAATTCTTTCACATGTGTGATCATCAAAGTGCTTGTGCTCACGCCGTATCCAGATCACCTTGTGCAGATATAAAGTAGGGGTGCCCTACTTACCAGACATATTGACCCTCACAGTCATACGACTTGGAGGAGTCAATACATGCTTGCGGTCTCTCACCCGACCGTGGGTATGCGTCCTTTCACCTGTTCACTTTTTGGCTTCACTGCTCTCTTTCTCCGGTAGTGATAGGGAAAATGGAAAATAAAACTCTCATCGCGCGCCTCTTCTTAAAAGGTTTATTGGCCAATATCAAAAACAAATGCACATCCAAATGCAGTGTTCTCCCGTGGTCGCCGTGACTGGGGCAATGTCAGCTTGCGTACCAACAGGATGTGGCCCAGCGTACCCTGCGTTCCAACTGACGCGTTTCGTCACTTCCGCAGCGTCTTCAGAGTGGTTAAAGCATATGTCTACTAGTTCTTCTCTGCTTAATAGTTCATGGAATGTGTAATGCACAGAGTGCAGGGCTCAGGAGTAAGTAATGCACAGAGTGCAGGGGTCAGGAGTGTGTAACATACAGAGTGCAAGGCTCAAGAGAAAGTAATACACAGAGTGCAGGGGTCAGGAGTGTGTAACATACAGAGTGCAAGGCTCAAGAGAAAGTAATGTACAGAGTACTGGGCTTGGGAGTGTGTAAAATACTGAGTGCAAGGCTCAAGAGAAAGTAATGCACAGAGTGCAGGGGTCAGGGGTGTGTAACATACAGAGTACAAGGCTCAAGAGAAAGTAATGTACAGAGTACAGGGGTCAGGGGTGTGTAACATACAGAGTGCAAGGTTCAAGAGAAAGTAATGCACAGAGTGCAGGTGTCAGAAGTGTGTAACATACAGAGAGCAAGGCTCAAGAGAAAGTAATGCACAGAGTGCAGGGGTCAGGAGTGTGTAACATATAGAGTGGAAGCCTCAAGAGAAAGTAATGCACAGAGTTCAATGGTCAGTAGTGTGTATTTACAGAAGTCAAGAGTAATTAATGCATGGATAGTAGAAGTCAAGGGTAAGTAACATACAGAGTGCAGGGATCAGGAGTGCCTAAGGTACAGAGTTCAGGAGTAATGAATATGCAGAGAGAAGAAGTCAGGAGTAAATAACATGCAGGGGTCAGAAGTAGTGTAGAGTTCAGGGGTCAGGAGTACTGTAAGGTCCAGATTGTGCTATGCATAGAATGCAGAGGTCTGGTATGTGTAATGCACAAAGTGTGGGACTCAGGTGTAAGTAATGAACATGATGTAGGGGTCAGGAGTGTGTAACATAAAGAGTGCAAGGCTCAAGAGTAAGTAATGCACAGAGTTCAGAAGTCAGGAGTGTGTAATGTACAAAATACAGAAGTTGGGAGTAAATAATGCATGGAGAGTAGTGGTCAGGAATCAGTAATGTACAGAGTGCAGGTGTCAGAAGTAAGTGGCGCACTGAGTGCAGAGTCCATTTTGTGGTGGCTAAGGAACCTGCAATGTTTACACTGCCGGCCCTCCCAGCCAGTGACCTACTGCTGACGCTCAGTACCCAGGAGCAGACACCACAACACAGGGATTGTTCGCAAGAAACAGGGACAAATAGTAACCTTATGCTGTGTGTCTTATTTATAATGCTCCTGAATGATATTATCAGAGCAGGATCTCTTGATAACATCTCTCTTCTCTGCTTCCCTGTGAGACCTGCTCATGTCTGGCTCTCTTCTGATGCTGGGATCTGAAGAGAATAGGGCACATGTAAAACTGTCAAGTAAGGAGAATAAATCTGATATTATTTTCTAAAAGGTTTATTTATATGCTTGCTCTGCTGCACAGAGATGTACAGCTCAGTGCTATATTATAGTTTCATTTTTTTCATTTTTATTTGACAGTTATGCTTTATTTGTCATTCAGCACCTCAGCACATAACAGACATCAGTTCCTCGGCAGCTTCCCTGTATGAAGAGGACGTTATGCTGTGATTATATTTAAAAGTCTTTAACCATACGATATGATATTAATATAACTGCATGCCCTTGGGCAAACTGAGCTGTTATGTCTGCCCAGCCTGGGGGCATCTGGGTCATTCACATATGTCTAACTCATAGGCGTGCGCACATAGGGTGAAAGGTGTGCCTGGGCACACCCTAATCACCCTGTACTGTGAAGATTACCCCTGCTGCCTGGCTGCAGAGAAAGGGAATGGGGAGTCTCTTTCTCTGTTTCTGTTTAGACCCCTCATATTTCACCAAAGCCCCCCAGCAGGCATGGGCGTCCGCAGAACTTTTTCCAGGCGGGGGGGGGGGGGGGGC
>BLSH010448322.1:668359-693816 GCA_018402905.1 Glandirana rugosa | reverse complement strand
CCCCCCCCCCCCCCCCCCAAGTCCATACCTAAAATCCAAACCAGATCCTTATCCGAGCATGTAACCTGGCCAGCCAGGATAGGGGGGGATGCCCCCCCTCCTGAACCGTACCTGGCTACATGCCCTCAACATGGGTGGTATGGGTGCATTGGGGCAGGGGGTCTCTGCGCTCCCCACCCCAAAGCACCTTGTCCCCATGTTGATGGGGAGACCTCACATCTCTCCTCCAGGCAGGAAAGACTGAGATAAAAAAAATGATCTCTGCCTCTCCAGCCGAGTATTTGGCAATGTTTCCTTCGTCATAATGTCGCGCCCTGGACTCCGGAGGTTGTGGAGCCTGCCGGGGACCATCTGGTCACCAGAAATCTCTATGGCAAACTTCTGGCACCGGCGGATTCCTTCTCTGTCTTGCCGATCGCACGGGTGAGCCGGTAGCCGTCCCCTCCTGCCGCCTGTAAAAACGGCCACTGTGATTGTTTTTACGGTGCAGGGAATTGCCGGCAGAAAAGAACGATATCTGGATGATGCCTGTAGCTGTACCCATCATCCAGAAATCACCACTCAAACCCCAGGACGCCATATGACGTACCTTGGGCGGCAAGTGGTTAAACCCTCTTGATCTTTACAGTCATGGAAGCTGCCAGCTTAACCTTTGTTTGATCTACTGTTGCCATGGTGCTGCACATGTGATCATTTATGACACCACCCATTTGATGGCTTGACAGTTTGAGGGCACCACAAGCAACTGTGACAGTTATCATTTGAGGCATGCCTTGAATAAAACTAATTGGGAAGCCATTAATTCAATGGGTTTAGTTCTGCTTTAATCATAAATTCCATTTTGAAGTTCTTCATAAAGTTTCTGATGGCATTTAGGCTCCTTTCACACTAGTGGGGCTTCTGCGACTTTGGACATCAGAGTCGCATGGCAAGTTGTACCCCATGATTCCCAATGATAACCATTCATACCTGTGTGACTTCAAGTCGCACCAACTTCAAAGTACACCCTGCACTACTTTGGTCCAATTTTGAAGCGAGTTGAGGTCCTTAGACCTCAAGTTTACACAGTCTTTCCCTGAAATCACGTCAAAATAATGCCCGCAAAATTGCGCTTCTTTCAAGTCGCGGCAGTGTGAAAGGGGCCTATCATGTTTAACCACTACAGCCCCAGAGCCATTTCTGACACTTGTTGTCTACAAGTTAAAATCAGTATTTTTTGCTAGAAAATTACTTAGAATCCCCAAACATTATATATATATATATATATTTAGCAACGACTCTGGAGAATAAAATGGAGGTCATTGCAATATGTTATGTCACACGGTATTTGCGCAGCTGTCTTTCAAACGCAATTTTTTGGGGAAAAATACACTTCTTCGATTTAAAAAATGATAAAACAGTAAAGTTAGCCCAATTTTGCATATTGTGTAAGAGAATGTTATGCTGAGTAAACAGATACCAAACATGTTACGGTTGAAAATTGCGCACACTCGTGGAATGGCGACAAACGACTGTACTTAAAAATCTCCATAGGCGATGCTTTAAATTATTTTAATGGTTACCAGGTTAGAGTTACAGAGGAAATCTTTTGCTAGAATTATTGCTCACACTCTGACGATCGCGGCGATACCTCATATGTGTGATTTGAGCACCATTTACATTTGCGGGCGTGACTTATGTATGCGTTTTCTTTGCTGCGCGAACTCGCGGGGACAGTTTTTTTATTTTTATTTAATGTATTTATTTTTTTTTAACACTGTTCCTTTAAAAAAAAAAAAAAATATGATCACTTTTATTGCTGTTACAAGGAATGTAAACATTCCTTGTGATAGTAATAGGTGGTGACAGGTACTCTTTATGGAGGGATCAGGGGTCTAAAAGACCCCACATCCCTCCTTTGCACTTAAAAGTATGCAGATTGCCAGTTTTAAAATCAGCGCCATTGCCAGCCAAGTAAACCATAAGTGATGTTGTGACGTCGCTTCCAGAATTTTGCGAAGGAGACCCGATCGGAGCTGAGCTTCGTTCAGGACTCCTAGCAGCTGGATGAACGCTCTGGTCTCCCGGGGGGGGGGGGGGCGGGAGAGCGGGGAAGAGCGGCGGGAAGGGAGGAAGGGATGTCCTCCCCCACTGCCTGGGATAACGGCCGAGCGCTGCTTTGTTTTTTTTTTTATTTTAGTTGCTTACTTGAGGAGCACATGAAGTGAATGCTGCTGCCAGACTCCTCCACCTTACAAACCGCTCAGCATCTGCTCCCCCTCTCTGCCAATCCCTCCATTGTCTTCCACTCACCCAACAAATTAAATTCAAAATACTAACAATAACTTACAAAGCCATCCTCAACTCAGCCCCCCAGCTGCATAACCAACCTAGTCTCAAAATACCAACCAAATCGTCCTCTTTGTTCCTCCCAAGTCCTCCAGCTCTCCAGCTCCCTCGTCACCTCCTCCCATCCCAGGGTCTCTCCTAAAATAATATATACAATGTTTGGAGGTTCTAAATAATTTTCTAGCTGAAAATACTGATTTTAACTTTAAGCCAGCTGTTTTCAACCAGGCTGCCCAGGCACCCTGGGGTGCCTTCAGGTGTCTTCAGGGGGTGCCTTGGCAAAATGCCTAAAAATTGCCCAACAATTGTATACAAGCCAGCAGGTGGATCTAGCCTACCTTTTATAGTTACACCAAGCCTTGGTTTTTCAATGTGCACTATTACAACCAGTGGTGTATCATCCATGGGTGCAGGGTGTTCACTGAACACGGGCCCTGAGGGGTGGGGGGGCCTACCGTGCTCTGACCCACACTGCACCCATGGATGATCTCTCCCTGGTTGACAGCCGGGGATGATCGGTGCAGTGTGGGCTTGCACACGGGCCCACTAATTTCATGATACGCCCCTGATTACAACCTTCTAGATTCTGGCGTTGAAACAGCAAATGATGTCAATGATTGATAAGGAGGACGTTGGGCACCTACACAGCATCCTTGCTTGCCCCTCCCCTGCACCTCTCCATCAGCACTGGGGTCAAATTAGCTGAGTGAGGGAGAGAAACATTGGAATACTAGTCAGTACCACTGTACAAAGGTGTATTCGCATTGGAAGAATAAATCACCCCTAATGTTGGGTGTACTACTTGTGTGGATGTTGCTGTGTTATGTAAAACTAGTCGTTTTGTTTTTTACGTTATATATCGGGGTGCCTCAAGATTATGCAGAATCTTAAAGGGCGCCTTGACTGAAAAAAGGTTGAAAAACACTGTTGTAAGCAACAAGTGTCAGAAATAGGTTTAGCCTTTAAAGCGGAGTTCCATCCGTGTAAAAGTCAGCAGCTACAAAAAGTGTACAATCGGACACTCACCTGTCCCTCGCTCCAGCGATGCGGTCGCCCGAGTGCTCGCTCTTCGCCCCCTCCCCTCGGCGGTGCCGGCATCATATGTGTGGGCACCCGACTTTGGCTTCAAAGCCAGGCGCGCACTGCGCATGAGCGAGTCGCGCTGCGCCTTGTGACTGCCCGGCGTATCTTCTGGGACCTGTGACGTGTCTCAGAAGATCACCAAGAGGGGGGGGAGGTGGACATCCTTCCTGGAGCCACGGCGCCAGGGGAGAAAGTGGACCTGGGACCCTGTGAAAACAGAGTCCCTGGTCACCCCCCCAAAAAAAAAGACATGCCAATTGTGGCATGTCGGGGGGTCACCTTCCACTTAGGGTGGAACTCCGCTTTAAGTGGTTAAACTGACCTTATTTACAAACCGAAGTTCATTCCTTTGCTCTAAAACCGTGGTCTCCAAACTGTGGCCCGGGGGCCAGACCTGGCCCTTTGCTTGCCTTTATCAGGCCCTTGGGGCCTGACACCAATGGTGAGGAACTGTTCCTCCAACTGACACCTATGATGAGGAACTATTCCCCCACTGACACCAATTATGAAGCACTATTCCTCCACTGACATCATCAATGGACAGTTATTCTTTTCACTAATACCATTCTCTACTCGCACTAGCCACAGTCCGGCCCCCCTTAGGGCTAAATTGCAGTAAGCTGGCCCTTTGTTTAGAAAGTTTGGAGACCCCTGATCTAAAAGAACTAAAAGATACAATGTTTATAGTAATCTCTTTTTTTGACAGCTCTGAGTGAGTAGAGAACATCTCTGCAATTACATGAATGAATTGTGTAAATGCTGCATAGAGACCGTGAGTGGGGTTGAATTGAGAACGCAATTTTTTAATGGTTAATCCATTTAATCGTGCAGCTCTAATTCTACCTCATGGAAAACATTGTCCTCCCATTCCTATGCCCTGATTCAAGAACTTACCTTCTCCTCATACCCATTCCACCAGATCAGTGGCAGTTTTATGGATATTTCAGCACCAAGCCTCTGTAGATAAATTGTGTAAGGCTGCAATCTGTTTTACCAAGTGTATATGCAATCTTCTGCCGCTGTAGCCTTTGACCGGAAGGGTTCACACAGCAGCTTGCTGAGGTTGGGTCTGACCCTTGTTTATGGGCATGTCGGCGCAGTTCTGTTTGCCTCATTGTTGCCCACCCTTCCTATTGGTTGCCTTGGAACGTCCTTTGGTGTATGAATATTCTGCCCGTGTCCCATACTTTACGAATAAGATAAGAGATTTTGACTGACCTGTACATTTCATGCCTTGGAATACAATACAGGACATGGGCATTCCTCCTTTCCAATCATCAGTTTACTTTCCATTGCTTGCTACCAAACTGAGGATTAACATAGTGGGGTAGGGTTATAGGGGAAGTACCCAGACGGCATCTCCTCTAAAGATTTGCCAGTGTCCAATCACCTGAAGGTACACACTTATAATCCATGGTGTATAAATATTCTGCCCTTGTCTTATACTGTAAGCCAAGATATGGAATTTGCAGGTAAGTCAAAATTCCTCTTTTTTTATTACCCCTTTTGACAAAGGGTGCTATAGTTCTCTGCAGATGTACAAAGACATCATCTGTGCTTGCGGTGAAGAATTGATGTTCTTTTTCCTATCTGAAATGGTGAAGGATAAAATGTTGCCACAAAGGGGGTCCCTCTTAAGAGCTGGTCTCTATACTTTAGCTTAACCTATATTTATCTGCTTAAAAGCAGTCTGCCCACTTGTACATGAGCAGAGATCCCCTGTAGAATGTAATGGAAGTATTATAGTTTAAAAGCCCCTTGAAAGCTTCAGAGAAACAACATCTGCAGCATGAGTCACTGCACCTACTGGCACTGAACCCGATGCCAAGCGTGATCCGAGAAGTGGTGGGTAAGTGATGAGCTCCAATTGTCGCCTCTTTTCTTTTTCTTTGAATGCATTCCTGCTAGTTTCATTCTCACAGTAGAAGACTGCTGATCAAACTCCTTTAACTCCCTCTTTATTTGTTCCTGCGCAAAAATCAAGGCTGTTTGCCTTTACAACTTAAGCTTTATGCAATGTCATGGAGAACACAATGGTCCGCTTGAACATGACTCATAAAGTATAACTATGATACATGAGATGACTTTGATTCAATCAGTTAAAACCCAATCATGCATGAAATGATGTCATTGCAGCCCACAAAGTAATTTCCTGTGCAAATTAAACAAGGTTTTCCATCAAAAGCCAAGTGATGGGGCCAAAGTCTAAATAGCCATGGCACATTATTGCCATCAGTCCACATGCTGCATATGGTACCATGCAGGGGCGCCCCCCCCCAATCCATGCCTCTACCCTCCCTATCCATGCGCTTGGCCCCTTTCAGGACGCTGGGTACATGAATTCCTATGGCAGGAGAGTGTTTTTTGAAGCATTGATTAGAGCCAGAGGCTCTAAATAGGGTGGGCTTGGGGTGCAGAGCATTGCGTCCGGAGCCCACCCAGGTTTGTTGCAACAGTGAATAAATATTTGCTGTTTCAACACTGATCCTCCTCATGGCCAATTGGGAAGCGGGCCTGATACCCGTCAACCGATTGGCTGAAAGGACAGGTGATCCTATTGGATGCCTAGGAGGAGGGGAGGAGATGCATGGTGGAGAAGGAGGGAAGAGGAGAAGACACGGAAGCCATTACCTGATGCCCGCCGCAGCCTGATGTCCGCCGGTGTCCCGATCCCTGCTGATGCCCGTCGCCTAGATGGGGTAAATGGACCACAGACAGCAAGCGGGGGGAGGGGGCTTTGAGGTGCTGCCAGGTGGCGGTGGTTGTTTGCCGCCCCCCCAAACAAAAAAACACGAGCCACCAGTGGTACCATGTCTTGAGGAAGACTAATAGGCAGGGGAATGGAAAACAAATGGCATGGAGGAGGCACTGCCATGGGTAACATGTACCAAAGTAAAAAAACATTTTTTAAAAATGTCATTTGACTGGTGATTTTAATAATGCTCAAAGTGAAACATCAAAAATTAAAAACTTCATTAAATACCATGAGTTGGAAGGATATTTTTGTAGAACCCATGTTTTATTTCTTTATTTTTGTTTGGGATTGGAAGTCTGTTATGGAATGGGGGGGCACAAGTCTTTTTGTGTGTGTGTGGGGAGGTGCGCCTCCAAATTCATATCAGACTTAAAAGGCCTGGTATGAATTATGGGGGAACCACTACATGTTTTTTTTTTCTTTTAACGTTTGGTCCAAATTTGTATTCAGATTGAATCCCAAAGTAGAAGTAAGAGGGGGGCAAAGCTATTCCTTTGCACAAGGACTTTCTATAGACCATCCTTAGCACTCCAACTATTAGGTGAGATTAAACTTTGGTTTAGTAAATATGCAGAGTGCAGAAATAGAGTGATTATAATGTGTAAACATTGTGGCAAAAATCTGTAAAATCTGCAAAAAAATTTTTTAGAATGTTTTTTACTGTGGTCATGTGACAGTTGTGTGGGTCTCTCCTTTTCAACATGAACAGGGCTGTGGTTGGGGAGAAACCACAGTGATGGTACAATTATTCAATTAGCCTGAAGGAGGTATACATTGTATAGAGAAATTAGAAACGTATTGAAGAATATCTATTATCCAATCTAATACTTTTTAAGATTGTTATCATTTTGTCATTGGTTGCCCTGCTGCATAGCGTCCGCAGGGGGTGGCCCGCTAGGCACAGGTGTCATTCAGAGAATACCTTGTTTTTCAATGAATTTTCCTGGGGGGGCTCAAGCTTTTTTTTTGTGTTTGTGAGGTAACCCCTTAAAATCCACACCAGGCTTTGAATTCTGAGGGAGAATTCTACACACTTTTTTGTAATTGCTATATGATGTGCTACAGAATGATATTTACAAAGGAAAAAAAAAAGAAAAAAACAACACACAGACCCCTCCAAAGGTCCCCAAAAATACGTAGAAGAAATGTAATTTCTTCACAATTTTAAACACTCTTTTATTTGTAAATGTCAGTGCTGCATCACTTTCTGTACATCACAGAGATGTGCACCTTCACAGGCAAGGTTAGTGATGCCAGTCAGTGCCCATCAGTGATGCCAACCAGTGCCAATTATTGATGCCAGCCAGTGCTGCCTATCAGTGCCCATCAGTGCCTGCTCATCAGTGACGCCCATCAGGGCCATCTATCCATGCTGCCTATCAGTGCCCATCAGGGCCACTTATCAGAGCCGCCTATCAATGCTCATCAGTGCTGCATATCAGTGCCACCTATCAGTGCCAATCAGTGTTGCATGTTAGTACCTCCTCATCAGTACCACCTGATCAGTGCCTTTCAGTGCCATCTCATTGGCACCCATCAGTGCCGCCTCAACAGTGCCCTTCAGTGCCGTCTCATCAGTGCCCATCAGTGTTGCATGTTAGTGCTTCCTCATCAGTGCCACCTGATCAGTGCCCTTCAGTGCCGTCTCATTAGTGCCCATCAGTGCAGTCTAATCAGTGCACATCAGTGAAGGAGAAAAATTACGAAATTTTTACAGTATGTCTTTTTAAATTCTTTAGCAAATTATAAAAAACCCAGTGGTAATTAAACACCACAAAAAGAAAGCTTTATATGTCTAAAAAAAAAATGATAAAAATGTCATATGGGTACAGTGTTGCATGACCGTGCAATAGTCATTCAAAGTATGACAGCGCTGAAAGCTGAAAATTGGCCTGGGCAGGAAGGGGGTGAAAGTGCCCGGTATTAAAATTGTTAAACAAGTTGGACATGTTTAATTTTTGACTTTAGGAATTTAAAAAAACACAACTTTCTGGATTCCCTGCATGCTTTGCAGCTTCTCATTTGCTGTTTACTAAGGACTACATGCCCCATGGTCCCCTGCCTGCAAGTAGTGATTCCTCTACTGACTCCTAAAGCTCCTCTGTAGTTCAGAAGGCAGGCACAGAGAATTCTGCAACATATAGCAGTGCCTAACACAGGGCATAGTGAATGTGTGTCACAGAATTCAAGGAAGTAAATCTGTGGAGATCTTCACAAAGCAAGTTTATAAACATTGCTCAGAGTAATAGGAGTCTGATAGAAATAATTGAAATACAGCATGCAAATGAATATATGATTTTACATTTTGACCATAGGTGCACTTTAACCACTTCAGTCCCGGAAGGATTTACCCTCTTTATGAGCAGACCATTTTTTGTGATACTGCACTGTGTTACTTTAACTGACAATTGCGCGGTCGTGCGACGTTGTACCCAAATAAAATTTTGGTGGTATTTGATCACCTCTACGTTTTTTTTTTTTTGCCCTATAAAAAAAGAGCGACAATTTTGATTAAAAAAAATATAATTTTACTTTCTTCTATAAAACATATCAAATAAATAAATGTAAAAAATCGAATTCCTTCATCAATTTAGGCCAATGTGTATTCTGCTACATATTTTTGGTGAAAAATCCCAATAAGTGTATATTGATTGGTTTGCACAAGAGTTATAGGGGTTGATTTACTAAAGCTGAGAGTGCAAAAACTGGTGCAGCTGTGCATGGTAGCCAATCAGCTTCTAACCTCAGCTTGTTCAATGAAGCTTTGACAATAAAACATTGAAGCTGATTGGTTTCTGTGTGGAGCTGCACCAAATTTTGCACTTTCAAGCTTTAGGAAATCAACCCCATAGTGTCTACAAACTATTGGAAAGATTTATGGCATTTTTATTTATTTTCTTACTAGTAATGGCGACGATCAGCGATTTTTAGGGGGACTGCGACATTGCAGCAGACAAATCGGACACCTAACTAACTTTTGACACTTTTTTGGGGACCAGTCACACTAATACAGGGATCGATGCTAAAAATATGCACTGTTACTATACTAATGACACTGGCAGGGAAGGGGTTAACATCAGGGACGATCAAAGGGTTAAATGTGTCCCTAGGGGGTGCTTGCTAACTGTGTGGGGAAGGTGTTCTGACTGGGCGAAGACAGAGATCAGCGTTCCAGCTTAGCAGGAACACAAGATCTCCATCTTCTCCCCTGCTAGAACGGCGATCTGCCTTATTTACATAGGCAGATCGCCATTCTGCCTCTCCAAAGGAACAATCGTAGGTGACCAGTGGACATCGGGTCTGCCAGACCTGTTGATTGGCATCCTCTGGGTCCAATCAGCACATGATCGAGCCTCCATTGGCGCGTGCATGCTCCTCAGTGGCTATTGCACAAAATTACATAGAGGTACATGATTTTGCGCAATAGAGCTGACCTGCCACAGTAAATAGGCGGTCAGCTAGCGGTTAAAGTTGTTCTAAAGGCTGGACATTTTTTACCCTAAAGCATTCCCTGCATTAAGGTAAAAACTGTCCTGGTTTTTGTATTGCCCCCTGAATGTACAATATCTCACAAAAATGAGTACACCCCTCACATTGTTGTAAATATTTTATTATATCTTTTCATGTGACAGCACTGAAGGGGTGTACTCACTTTTGTTGCCAGCGGTTTAGACATTAATGACTGTGTGTTGAGTTATTTTGAGGGGACAGCAAATTTACACTGTTATACAAGCTGTACACTCACTACTTTACATTGTAGCAAAGTGTCATTTCTTCAGTGTTGTCACATGAAAAGATAGAATAAAAGATTTACCAAAATTTGAGGGGTGCACTTACTTTTGTGAGATGCTGTATATTAATCTTGATCCAGCACTGTGCCCGTCTGCAGCTGCTCTCTCTCTATCCTCTCTCTCTGTTCACAGAGACAGCAGCGGGAGCCATTGGCTCCTGCTGCTGTCAATTAGATCTTGTGAGCAGAGATCGGGGGCGAGGCTGAGCCGAACTGTGTGAATCAATAGACACACACAGCCTGGTTTTGGAAGCAAGCCCTCAGGTGCGTTCCCATAGGAAGCGGCTTCCTATGGTGTTGCACAAAAAAGAAGAGGAGCCTAGAGCGCCTGCAGGTGACCCCAGAGGAACATGAAAAGATAGAATAAAATATTTACAAAAATGTGAGGTGCGTACTCACTTTTATGAGATACTGTATATTAATCTTGATCCCGCACTGTGCCCGTCTGCAGCTGCTCTCTCTCTATCCTCTCTCTCTGTTCACAGAGGCAGCAGCGGGAGCCTCAATTAGATCTTGTGAGCAGAGATCGGGGGCAAGGCTGAGCCGAACTGTGTGAATCAATAGACACACACAGCCTGATTTGGAAGCAAGCCCTCAGGTGCGTTCCCATAGGAAGCTGCTTCCTATGGTGTTGCACCAAAAAGAAGAGGAGCCTAGAGCGCCTGCAGGTGACCCCAGAAGAGGAGGTTTGGGGCTGCTCTGTGCAATACATGAAGATGGCAGAACTTGTGAAAGGGTCCCGCTGCGGGACTATAATAAAGGGACCCGCGATGGGCGTAAAGGGCCCCAGGATCAGAGGGAAGGGCCCTGGCCAGGGGTCAGGGGGGCCCTTCATAAATTTCTTGGTCCCTGAAGATTCTAGTTACGCCTCTGCCCTATGGCACACATTTCGCAATAAAAACCTACAGATGAGTGAGAACTATCAGTTGTGTAGAGACCCTCGCTGTGATGTATTCCTAATAAGATTGTCATATTTTGGCACCACACATGTTGTATTTTTCTAGAAAAATGCGATCTTTTCCCTGTGAAAACAGCATGTAAAACATATCCCCATCTGTTGGGTTTAGAAGGCTTCTTCTTAAATGTATTTAATAACGTTCTGTAATTTTTAATGATTCCCATGCTGTACATATAACAAAGGCAGGCGAGATTGGTGTGATTAAATCAGACGGCAGAGAAAACAATATAGGAGGTTTGTAGTGCAGCTGAGGTCTTACAAACAAATATACCTGAATAGATCCCATGGGGAATTGTGCTGGAGGGTGTAGCACATTGAATATTGCTGAGAACAGACGCCATTATACTGTTCCTGCGAGATATCAATTAATTATTGCCATTGTACACCTTCAAATGTTTTTGTTGTTTTAATTATGTATAAGGCCTCATACACGCGGGCGTTCTGAATAATGAGCTTTAAAGCTCGTACCGATGCCAGGAAAAAAAAGGCACATCAAAAACGCGACTTTATCAGCGTTTTGCATTGGCGACAATGCGCGTTTTCAGCGGCGTTTCTCTGCCTCTACTCAAAATCAGTGGTTCCCTATTGGAGGCCATTGATTGTGAATAGTAGAAGTCGCACCAAAAGTGGGATCACGATGATGTGACTTGCAGTGCGACTTGTGTGCTGAGGATCTTGAAGGGGAACCCCCCCCCCGCAAAAATGAAAACATAAAACTGCATAGGGTCCCCCCCAAAATTCATACCAGACCCTTATATGAGCATGCAGCCCGGCAGGCCAAGAAAGGGGGTGGGACAAACGAGCCCCCCCCGACCATACCAGGCCGCATGCCCTCAACATGGGTGTGGGTACTTTGGAGCAGGGGAACCCTGCACCCCCCCGCCCCCAAACACCTTGTCTTCAATTATGTGAGCAGACTGCAATTCCTCTTTAACCACTTCAGCCCCGGAAGGATTTCCAGCTTTAGAACCAGAGCCCTTTTTGCGATTCGGCACTGCATCGCTTTAACTGACAATTGCGCGGTCGTGCGGCGTTGTACCTAAACAAAATTTGCGTCCTTTTTTTCCCACAAATAGAGATTTCTTTTGGTGGTATTTGATCACCGCGGCGTCATTTCTGATCGCCGCTATAAACAAAAGAAGAGCGACAATTTTGCAAAAAAAACCCAAATTTCTTACTTTTTGCTAAAATACATATCCAAAAAAAAATATATAAAAAAACATTTTTTTTCATCGGTTTTGGCCGATTTATATTCCTCATATTTGTGATAAAAAAAATCGCAATCGGCGTTTATTGATTGGTTTGCGCAAAAGTGGTCGCGTTTAAGGATGATGAGAATTAATTTCTGGGGTTTTTATTTTTTTTTAATTTTTTACTAGTAATGGCGGCGATCTGCGATTTTTAGCGGTACTGCGATATTTCAGCGGACATGTCGGACCATTTTGACACTTTTTTGGGACCATTGGCATTTATACAGCGATCAGTGCTATAAAAATGCACTGATTACTGTGTAAATGCCATTGGCAGTGAAGGGGTTAACCTGCAGGGGGCGCTTTAAGGGTTAACTGTTTTCCCTGGGTGTGTTCTAACTGTGTGGGGACTGCCCTAGCTGGGGAAGGGAAGTGGTCACAGCCTTCATGTAGAGGAAGGCTGTGATCACAGCCCTTCCCCCCTCACAGAACGGAGGTCCGTGTTTACTTACACGGACCTCCGTTCTTTCACTCCGGGGGGGGGGGGCATCGCGGGTGGCCGACAGAGATCGACTCCGCCGCACCCGCTCCCTGGCCCTCCCTGAACACAGTGAGCGCGCGGGCGTGCCTCCGGCGGCGCGCACGCTCACTAGGCGTGATCCCGCAGCCGCCGTCATATGACGGCGATTTGCGCAATAGAGCCACTCTGTCGCCGTCAATTGCCGACCAGCGGTCGGCAAGCGGTTAATATCACTTTAAGGTTAGCTGTGTGTAGTAAAGGATATGCAATAGAACAGTTTTATTTTATTAAAATGAGTGTACTGAGGCTTGTACTGTCTGTACATACTCGCTTGTGGCACAGTCATTAACCACTTGCCGACCAGCCACGGTCGTTTTACTGCAGCAGGTTGGCACATTCCCGTGGTTATAGTACGTCGCTCACGGGAACGTGTGGCGTGGGCGTGCGCGCTCACTGGCTAGCAGGGGAGCCAATCATCAGGTGGGGCTGAATCAATGTCCGCCGACCACCCGTGATCGCTCCCTGAGACTGGCAGAACGGGTAACTGCGAGTGTCAACAAAGCAGATCCCTGTTCTCACAGGGAAGTTGAGAGAGATTGTCTGCTCCCAGTAATAGGGAACAACAATCGCTCTCCTCTTCCAGTCAGCACAGCCTCCATACAGTTAGAAATACCACAGAGGGAACACATTTAACCCTTTGATCACCACCTAGTGTTATCCCCTTCCCTGCCAGTGACATTTATACAGTAATCAGTGGCTATTTTTAGCTCTGATCGCTGTATAAATGTCAATGGTCCCAAAAAAGTGTCAAAAGTGTCCGATATGTCAGCCGCAGTGTCGATTAAAAGAAAAAAAATCGCAGATCGCCACCATTACTAATAAAAAAAAGAAAAAGGTCATAAATCTATTCCCACAGTTTGTAGACGCGATAACTTTTGCGCAAACCAATCAATATAAGCCTATTGCGATTTTTTTTTTAACAAAAATATGTAGAAGAATACATATCGGCCTAAATTAAGGAAGAGATTATCTTTTTTTACATTTTTTTTTAGATATTTATTATAGCAAAAAGTAAAAAATATTGTTTTTTTCAAAATTGTCGCTCTTTTTTTGTTTATAGCGCAAAAAATAAAAACCGCAGAGGTGATCAAATACCACCAGAAGAAAGAGGGGGGGGAGGACGTCAATTTTGGGTACAGTGTCGCACAACCGCGCAATTGGCAGTTAAAGCTATGCAGTACCGTATCGCAAAAAATGCTCTGGTCGGGAAGTGGGTAAAACCATCCGGGGCTGAAGTGGTTAAAGCATGCGGCCATTTAAGCCCCTCCCACTGGTGATGCAATCTGACTGCACCCAGAGTTTTGGCGCGGCGCCGCTATTTTGCCACATATCAATTTTCTTGGGGGGGTGCAACACAGAGAAGTTGAGAGAGATTGTCTGCTCCCAGTAATAGGGTACAACAATCTCTCTCCTCTTCCAGTCAGCCCAGCCTCCATACAGTTAGAAATACCACAGAGGGAACACATTTAACCCTTTGATCGCTCCCTAGTGTTAGCCCCTTCCCTGCCAGTGACATTTACACAGTAATCAGTGGCTATTTTTAGCTCTGATCGCTGTATAAATGTCAATGGTCCCAAAAAAGTGTCAAAAGTGTCCGATATGTCAGCCGCAGATCGCCGCCATTACTAATAAAAAAAAGAAAAAGGTCATAAATCTATTCCCACAGTTTGTAGACGCAATAACTCTTGCGCAAACCAATCAATATAAGCCTATTGCGATTTTTTTTTAACAAAAATATGTATCGGCCTAAATTGAGGAAGAGATTATCTTTTTTTACATTTTTTTTGATATTTATTATAGCAAAAAGTAAAAAATATAGTTTTTTTTCAAAATTGTCGCTCTTTTTTTGTTTATAGTGCAAAAAATAAAAACCGCAGAGGTGATCAAATACCACCAGAAGAAAGGGGGGGGGGGGAGGACGTCAATTTTGGGTACAGTGTCGCACAACCGCGCAATTGGCAGTTAAAGCTATGCAGTGCCGTATCGCAAAAAATGCTCTGGTCGGGAAGTGGGTAAAAACATCCGGGGTTGAAGTGGTTAAAGCATGCGGCCATTTAAGCCCCTCCCACTGGTGATGCAATCTGACCGCACCCAGAGTTTTGGCGCGGCGCCGCTATATTGCCACATACCAATTTTCTTGGGGGGGGTTGCAACAAAAATGTTCAGCCCCGGGTGCCAGATGTGCGAGCTACACCACCACTTTGCATGATTTCTCCAGTGCTGCTCAATCTTTAAATAAATAGATAAAATAAAGGGTTAACCTAGCAGTTTTTATGTATAGAGCGTCTGCTTAATACCATGTCTGAATCTGGCTCTGGTACAGGCATTGAACTGTAAAGGGGTCCCTAGAGTTGGAGAACAAAGATGTCAGATCCTTTCTCTCTAAACAATGGTTTCTGCTGTAGGAAATGTTGGAAGAAGCCATAGAATGGATGAATGGATGATGCTATAGAGTTCCGAGGACTTGCAATTCCTTTTTCATAGCTTCCCCATGGAATTTATGGTCATCTGGCATTCCTGATTAAAGCATAAAATGAGCATTCTAGTTACCTAGAAATATTTCCAACCCAGCATATACAGACACATATTTTCTATGACAACATTCCAAAATAAGTGAAGCCTTTGTAGGATTTAGAATTTACAAGATAATACAGAACAACCATTTGTTTTTATTGGATAATACTTTTTTTTTTTTATATCTACTTTGTGTAATGGGGATATTTTCCAAAGCTCATTGGCAGATTGGGAAGTCTATTTTTTTTCCTTTAATATTTAAGGAAAAGCTTTAGTTTAATGAAAATCACAATATTGTTTTGAAATGAAAAGCTGCCAAAAATAATTTTCAGAGCCAATTGGTGCATTGATGGTATGGGGGGTAATATAATAGCTTGCCATCCCTAGTAATATACATTACAATTATTCACTAGACCAGGGTTTCTCAACCAGGGTTCTATGGAACCCTAGGGTTCCTCCAGAGGTTGCTAGGGGTTCCTTGAGCAATGGTCGATTTCTACCTCTCAGATAAATTGCCACTTATCTGTAAGGGGGTAATTCTTCCCAATAACCACAAGTGTAAGGAGCATTCTTCCCATTGACCATCACATTAATGTATCATGAGATTTTTAATTTTTAGCAGGGGTTCCCCGAGACCGGAGAATTATTTCAAATGTTCCTCTGTGTTGAAAAGGTTGAGAAAGGCTGCACTAGAGAGTAAGGTGAACATGTACTGCCCTTTGTGTACCATAAAGCAGTTGTTTGCCCTGTGGGAGATTAGCTCGTGGGGATCACTTTTCAGATGCAAATACTCAACATGGAAGACAGTTTATTAAAACTCTGGCGGTTTGCCAGGTTTATTGTTTCAGGTTTGCAAGTTCAAAACATAAACAAAAACAGAAAACAAAACCTTGTTGTCTGGCGCTAGACTAAACAAAACAGGTTCCTCTCTATACAGTGTGGGGCTGTTCCCAACTCCCACAAGTCATAAGCACAGTGCAAACCTTGTTCTTAGCACACAGAGCTCTTCCAGCTCTCTCCCTCTGAGATCCAGGATAGAGTTCTCCTCTGCTCTCTTCCTGATCATTAAATACAGGTGGAGAGGGGTTTGAGGGGGCCAGAAAGTCTGGGCCAGAATCAGCTCTGCCGCGGTGGCTGGCAAAACCCAGGCCGGACTCCTGCTAGTCGCCTCAAAATAATCGCATGCGAGGCGACAAGTATCGCCCGTCCGTTGTCATGCCTCGCATAATGTCACAGCCCACATTTAAAAAAAAGGCATAGGCATAATGAGCTAGTATGCACCGCATACTAGCTCATTATGAAATACTTACCTAAAAACGAAGTGCCTGCACTGTCTCCCAATCACCGGAGAGGGAGCTGCCATTTTCCCTGCGGTGTTTCTTCTGGGTTTGCAGCACTGTCGCTGTGAGTGGCCGAAGCCGTGAGACGTCACTCCCGCTTTTCTTTCCCTCAAGGTTTCCGGCAAGGTCCGGTGCGATACGCCGGGCATTTGCCAGGACTTAAGCGGCTGCATGCAAGGTGAAGGTTTAGGAGATATTTATTTTACCTATAGGTTAGCTTTATTATAGGCTTACCTGTAGGTAAAAATTACCAAACAGGGGATACAACCGCTTTAACAATGAACTTGTTAGGAGTGATATCACCTGCTGGTGGCACTGTGCTGCTCTGGGCTATTTGATGCAGCTCCAGTGTCCACCAGCAGGTGTCTCCCATGAGCCAGCAGGCTGTAGTAGTTAGTTACACTGGTGTTCAGCTGCCAGGTGACTTTTTACCCACTTCAGCCCCAGAAGAATTTACACCCTTCCTGACCAGAGCTCTTTTTGCGATTCGGCACTGCGTCGCTTTAACTGACAATTGTGCGGTTGTGCGACATTGTACCCCAACAAAATTGATGCCCTTTTTTCCCCCACAAATAGAGCTTTCTTTTAGTGGTATTTGATCAACGCTGCAGTTTTTATTTTTTGCGCTATAAACAAATATCGGCAGTTTTGAAAAAACTATTTTTTTTTTACTTTTTGCTATAATAAATATCCAAAAAAAATTATAAAAAACTAATTTATTCCTCAGTTTAGGCCGATATATATTCTTCTACATATTTTTGGTAATAAAAATCTCAATAGTCGTATATTGATTGGGTTGCGCAAAAGTTATCGCGTTTACTATGAGAATAGATTTATGGCAATTTTATTATTTTTTTTCTTTACTGGTAATGGCGGTGATCTGTGATTTTTAGCAGGACTGCAATATTTCGGCAGACAGATTGGACATTTTTGACACTTTTTTGTGACCAATGACATTTATACAGCGATCAGAGCTAAACAGAGCCACTGATTACTGTATAAATGTCATCGGCAGGGAAGGGGTTAACACTAGGGGGCGATCAAGGGGTTAAATGTGTTCCCTAGGGAGGTGTTTCTAACTGTGGGGGGAGTGTAGTGACTGGGGGTGGAGAGAGAAAGCTGTTCCTGATCACTGGGAACAGCAGATCTTGCTCCACCTCCCTGTCAGAATGGAGATCCATTTCTTTACATGAATGGGTCCCTGTTATTGGCTCTGTGAGGAGCGATCGCGGGTAGCTGGCGGACATAGCGCCCGTCGGTCAGATAGTTATTTTGAGGGGACAGCACATTTACACTGTTATACAAGCTGTACACTCACTACTTTACATTGTAGCAAAGTGTCATTTCTTCAGTGTTGTCACATGAAAAGATAGAATAAAATATTTACACAAATGTGAGGGGTGTACTTACTTTTGTGAGATACTGTATATTGTTTTGGCTCAGTTTTCATGTGTAACTACAATATCTGGTTTTCCTTGCTGCAGAAACCTGACATAACTTCTCTTTTTTTCCACATACCCACAGAGACGTAGCTTGAAGCTCGTGGGCCCCGATGCAAAAGTAGACCTGGGGCCCCTCTTTCTACTACCCGCTGCTTCCACCGCAGGCAAAGATATTCCAAGTGGCTAAATAGTTATTTCAGAGCTTTATTTTCATACTGAGAGGGTAATTCAAAATATTTTGGAAAAGGGCGTTCACCCCATACACATCAATCAGAAAATATATTTCTAAAAAATTCCTTCTGCACATGTATATTCAATAAAAATGTAAGGCAGCGTGGGCCCCCTGGAGCATGGGAAGGGGTCTCAATTGTGACCCCTGAGACCGCTATTGCTACTCCCTTGCCATTGACCTAAATTCATACCAGTTCTGTGCACACTTCCTTTGTTGTGAACTACAGGAGGAGATATGTATAGAGCTGGATACACACTATACAATTTTCAGTTTTTTCCTTTAGATTTACCAAAACCATATAATATGAGGTCAAACCTTAAGAGTTTCAATTTGTATGCAATCAGGCTGGCCCTTGCACTACATGGTTTTGGTAAATCTAAAGGAAATCAGACAACAAAAGTTGTATAGTGTGTATGGGGTCTTAGTGTTAGGGTTAAGTGTTAGGGTTTGAATAACCATTATTTATAGCATAGCTCCTTACTGTCCCGGATTTTGAGGGACTGTCCCTGATTTGGAACAAAGTCCCTCTTTCCTCCTCTTTTGCCCCTCATTTTGGTCTAAACTATAGAGTTTACATAAATTGCCTTTTTTATATTTCAAAAAGTGTTTCCCAGTGCTAAACTTTTCATCCAATTTCTAAATTGCTGCATTTGTAAATTTCAAAAGCCAATATAAAGAAATAAAAAAAGCACTTGTGGGTTTAACTAATCATTTTCTTTGTATAATTCTCCTTTAAGGGGGCGTGGCTGGGTGTGTGTCCTATGCCTACATATTGGGTGTGTCCTATGCCTACATAGGGGGTGTGTCCTATGCCTACATATTGGGTGTGTCCTATGCCTACATAGGGGGTGTGTCCTATGCCTACATATTGTGTGTGTCCTATGCCTACATAGGGGGTGTGTCCTATGCCTACATAGGGGGTGTGTCCTATACCTACATATTGGGTGTGTCCTATGCCTACATAGGGGGTGTGTCCTATGCCTACATAGGGGTGTGTCCTTTGCCTACATAGGGGGTGTGCCCTATGCCTACATAGGGGGTGTGTCATATGCCTACATAGGGGGTGTCTCCTATGCCTACATATTGGGTGTGTCCTACTCCTACATAGGGGGTGTGTCCTTTGCCTACATAGGGGTGTGTCCTTTGCCTACATAGGGGGTGTGTCCTTTGCCTACATAGGGGTGTGTCCTATGCCTACATAGGGGGTGTGTCCTTTGCCTACATAGGGGGTGTGTCCTATGCCTACATAGGGGGTGTCTCCTATGCCTACATACTTTTGCTCTCAAAAAGTTGTTAGGTATGGTTATAGGCTAGAGGTCTGTGATTATTGAAAACACAGAATGTGTTCAATTTGCTTTCATTGCAGCACAAATAAATATTGCTGAAAACAAATATAGGACTGTTATAGGGCAGATTAAAAACAGTCCTAACAAAACTGGTGCATGTGGTTGATATACTCCAATTTTTAGTAAGATTCTGCAGGTTATGTAAAGGTTTTTTATTATTTGACAAAAGTATTATATTCATAACATTTATCATTAATAATGTGAAATTGTATAGGGTTTATGCTGTATGCCCAGTGTGTGTCTGTGGTGGGAGTTAGGGAATGTGTATAGTGCCTGGTGGAATTCTTCCTTAACCACTTCAGCCCCGGAAAGGTTTACCCCCCCCCCCCCCTTCCTGACCAGGCCATTTTTTGCAATACGGCACTGCGTTACTTTAACTGACAATTGCGCGGTTGTGTGACGCTGTACCCAAATAAAATTGATGTCCCTATTTGATCTTATTTGCTCTATGAAAAAAAAGACTGACAATTCAACCGGTTCCCGACCACTTTGCATACATTTACTGCTGCAGAGTGGCTCTGTCCCGCAAATCGCCGTTTATAAACGGCGACTCGCTCGTGCGTGGCTAGAGGGCGGAAGCGCACAAGTGAGTCACTCTGCAGCAGTGTGGCCGCGGGTCTGCGATGACCTGGCAGAGAAGAAAAACGGGGAACCGCCGATATAAACATGGCGGTTCCCGGCTCTGTCAGGCAGCATGTAAGAAATCTACTGCCCCTGGCAGCCCAGCCCCTTCACAGTTAGAACACACCCAGGGAACACAGTTAACCCCTAGATCTCCCCCTGCAGGTTAACACCTTCACTGCCAATGACATTTATACAGTAATTAGTGGATATTTAAATTTCTGATCGCTGTATCAATGTTATTGGTCCCAAAACGTGTCAAAAATGTCCGACATGTCCACCGCAATATCAAAGTCCTGATAAAAATCGCAGATTGCCGGCATTACCAGTAAAAAAAATAAAATAGTAAAAACGCCGGGAATGAATTCTCGCGGCAACTTTTGCGCAAACCAATCAATAAACGCCAATCACGATTTTTTTACCATTGGCCAAGACTGATGAATAAATTTGTTTTTTTATATTTTTTTTTGTATTTTAGCAAAAAGTAAGAAATATTGGGGTTTTTTTGCAAAATTGCCGCTATTTTTCTGTTTATAGCGGCGATCAGAAATGACACACAGGTGATCAAATACCACCAAAAGAAAGCTCTATTTGTGGGGAAAAAAGGATGCAAATTTTGTTTGGGTACAACGTCGCACGACCGCGCAATTGTCAGTTAAATTGACGCAGTGCCGAATCGCAAAAAGTGCTCTGGTCCTAACCTGGGAAATCCTTCTGGGGCTGAATCACTGGAGCTTTGCTTGAGATCCACATTCGTAACCTGTAAGGCTGAGCCCCTTTTCTCTGCAGTAATGTCCACGTGTCACTCGTGAACATCACTGAAAGCTGAAGACAACCTGAAATGGTGGACTCAGACAGCTGATCTAGGAGAGCTTGAGCTGCGGGATGACCATTGCCTGGAGCTGTGCTGGCTGGATGATCCATCTGTAAAGATCTATATATGTAAGGCTTATATTGACCCTGGTGGCAGGGGTGTATCATGAAATTAGTGGGCCTGTGTGCAAGCTCACACTGCACCGATAATCCCAATGTCAACCAGGGACAGATCATCCTTACATGCAGTGTTATTCAGAGCACTATGGGCCCCCCCACCCCTCAGGGCCCGTGTTCAGTGAACACCCTGCACCAATGGATGATACACCACTGCCTTGTGGGTCTGTGTTTGAGGAGAGCTTGAGCAGCTGGATGACTATTGCCTGGGGCTGTGCTGTCTGGATGATCAATTTGTAAAGATCTATAAATGCAAGGCTCATACTGACCCTGGTGGGTCTGTATTTGAGGTGAGCGACCAATTCACACAGAGGTGAACAGTTGAGGTGTTATCCAATTACCAATATTTTTTTAAATACTTTTTGGACTACTTTGGTTGCACATTATTTAAAAGCTAAGAGGAAAAATACATGTTGCCGTGAGACTTTTGATTTATTGAGCACAGGTGTACTTTATATAATGTTTGCACATTATTTTATAGTTTATAACTTTCATTTATTTAATTGTTATCAGTGCACCATGCAATGCCAACTCTTATTCTGCATTGCATGGTTGAGAAGCACTGCTATAGTTTAAGGTGCTGTAAACTATTAATGCCTGTAACAGTCTTACAAAACAAAATGCCATGGCATGAAATTCATTCCAGAAGAGTTTACAGTTTATTAATACAGATTTTCTTCTCCTTGCAGTGAACTTGGATCATTTTCAGATTCTTCGGGCAATTGGCAAGGGAAGCTTTGGCAAGGTAACAGCCTGTTCTTCTTTTCTACCAACAGCTAAGCCGGGACATGAGGGTGACATTGTAACTTCAGTACTGTGTATAAATTGCAGCATGAAGAATTTTTCCTGATGTATTACAGTATATTTCTGCTCAGGACCAAGAAGACTTAATTAGGAAACTAAAAAAAATAAAAATGGATGACCATTAAAGCCGCACAACTGTGCGCAATCAAATGTGTTTTTTGTTCACAAACTAGGTGTTCCCAAATTCACAAACAAGGTCATCTTAAGAGTGGGGTCCCCACTCTGCACTACAGGTGGTCCCCAGGTTACAAACAAGATAGGGACTGTAGGTTTGTTCTTAAGTTGAATTTGTTTGTAAGTGGGAACAGGTACATTTTTTAAGTGTAGCTTCAGCCAAAAAAAATATTTTTAAGCTTTTTGGATAGCATAGGGAAGGGGCAACACCCCTGTTATGTTTGTTTTGCTGTCTATGTTTCTGTTCAGAAGATTTCACCTCACTTCCTGTGCCAATGATAATTGGATTTTGAAAATTCTGGGTTGTTGTGGAGACAAACCTTAGTGATAAAGCTTCAGAGGAGACACCTTTTTCCCATAATAACTCTTATAGGAGTGAATTTCCCTTCCTAGGGGGAGATTTCCCCTCACTTCCTGTTGTCTCCCTCCATTTGTAAGTAGGAGTCGTTCGTAAGTCAGAGGTTTGTAACTAGGGGACAGCCTGTATAAGGTTTTAATGCTAGATCTAAAAAGCTTAAAGTGGAACAACACAAGGGGTCTCAAATCGACGGCCCTCCAGCTGTTGCGAAACTACAAGTCCCATGAGGCATTGCAAGGCTGACAGTTACAAGCAAGACTCCCACAGGCAGAGGCATGATGGGACTGCAGGGCCGCCAGTTTTAGACACCTGAACTACACAATGTGAGCACCACAAACCAAAAGCCCTATTTAATTCATTTTTAATATTCAAAGCAAACTCACCCATCCATCTGTGTCTCCATGCTTTATTTTGAGAAACCACTTAGAAAAACACCCCCTAGCGTTTATGGCCGTGGCCATCTTGAGTAAGGGCATTTAGCATTACTTCCTGGAATCCATCTACCCTTAGCCCAGGCATGCAGGCTATTGTGCTTAGCTGAGAAAACTCCTCCTCCCCTCCTGAAGACTCCCGGGATGTATGCCATTGTTTGCCTAGGCCTGGAAACCAGGAAGTAGCTGAAGAAATGTAAAACATTTTTAAAACAAGTAGATAGGAAAGTACAGCTGTGGCCAAATGTTTTGAGAATGGCACAAATATTAATTTTCACAAAGTCCGCTGCCTCAGTTTGTATGATAGCAATATGCTCCAGAATGTTATGAAGAGTGATCAGATGAATTGCAATTAATTGTAAAGTCCCTCTTTGCAATGAACACAGCCATGAATAAAGAATGGTACAAAAACATCTTCTGAACTTCTCCCAAACTTCCAAGAACAGTTTGGAAGGAGAAACAATGGCATATCCAGCATGATGGAGCGCCTTGCCATAAGGCAAAAGTGATAATTGGCTTGGGGAACAAAACATTGTATTTTTGGGTCCATGGCCAGGAAACTCCCCAGACCTTGATCTCAATGAGAACTTGTGGTCAATTCTCAAGAGGCGGGTGAAAAAAAAAAAAACCCACAAATTCTGACAAACTCCAAGCAATGATTATGTAAGAATGGGCGGCCATCAGTGAGGTTGTGGCCCAGAAGTTGATTGACAGCATGCCAAGGCGAATTGCAGAGGTCTTGAAAAAGAAGGGTCAGCACTGCAAATATCGACTTTTTGCATAAACTTAATCTAATTGTCAATAAAAGACTTTGACATTTATGAAATGCTTGTAATTATACCATAGTAAGATCTGACAAAAAGATCTGGAAACACTGAAGCAGCAGACTTTGGGAAAATGAATATTTGTGTCATTCTCAAAACTTTTGACTACGGCTGTACATATGATATACTTTCCTATCTATTTACTAATGCTAGCAGCATGAGGATTAATAATAGTCAATGTTGAAGTGAAGTTCCACTCTAGGGGATGAGGAATAAGGTGTAACATTTACCGCATTCCTCGTTCTGGCAGTCTGTGGTGCTTTCCACTCCTCTGCTGCGGTTTGTGGGCAGTCCCTCATCCTCCTCACGTACAATGCAGGGCTTCTGGCTCTGCATTGTATTTGATGACCTCATCACGTGACCATGGCCCATAGTGTCTTATAGAAGAGACATCGGGGGACCATTGGGGAGGCATTGGGGGACCAGTTGCACAGATGGAGGGAGCCTGCCTGAGTGAAGTGTAAGGGCATTTTTTCACCTTATTTTTCCCCTAGCATTAATGAGTAAAAACCATTTCAGTCCAGGGTATCCCCATTGCAAGGGTAGTTTTTTTTTCTTATGTAATCATCGGAGTTGGCATTTAATGAAACTATTATACAGGATGAACTATCTCCTGTGAGTGATTTATAAAGTAACAAAATATGGATCAGAATTTAACTTGACTGAGTTCCCAGACTGTTGCTATAGATACAATAACCAGGCAGTGGAGAATCTAAAGTCATTATATATCTATATATAACTTCCCTGGAAAGCTAGCAATCTAAGTGCTACTCATTAGAGTGAGAATATTACGAAACGTCCATACACAAGCTGATGGTTGTATACAGTGTGACTCATTCAAGTAGGAGACTGTCAGGACCTGTAGGAATCCGGAAGAATAACAAGAACTTGTGAACATCAGAAGATTATTACATACAGGCTTATATACATATATTTAACTCAAAAATGAAAAGCCTTAGTTTGTTCAACCTTCACCCAAACAAAAGTTAATACGCAACTCACTGTATATACAGTATCTCACAAAAGTGAGTACACCCCTCACATTTTTGTAAATATTTTATTCTATCTTCTCATGTGACAACACTCAAGAAATAACACTTTGCTACAATGTAAAGTAGTGAGTGTACAACTGGCATAACAGTGTAAATTTGCTATCCCCTCAAAATAACTCAACACACAGCCATTAATGTCTGAACCACTGGCAACAAAAGTGAGTACACCCCTAAGTGAAAATGTCCAAATTGGGCCCAATTAGCCATTTTCCTTCCCCGGTGTCATGTGACTCGTTAGTGTTACAAGGTCTCAGGCATGAATGGGGAGCAGGTGTGTTAAATTTGGTGTTATCACTCTCACTCTCTCATACTGGTCACTGGAAGTTAAACATGGCACCTCATGGCAAAGAACTCTCAGAGGATCTGAAAAAAAGCATTGTTGCTCTACATAAAGATGGCCTAGGCTATAAGAAGATTGCCAAGACCCTGAAACTGAGCTGCAGCATGGTGGTCAAGACCATACAGTGGTTTAACAGGACAGGTTCTTCCTTTTACCGATTAACCCGGGTTAAACCTGTAAAAGTGAATCCCCACATGAGTGAAAACAACGGTCACCAAGTCTGTAATTACCGACACACAACTCAATAAAACTCCCCTATCGTTTAAATGTGACAATACGGTCAACATGTGAGTGATGAAATGTAA
>BLSH010448322.1:650271-662428 GCA_018402905.1 Glandirana rugosa | reverse complement strand
TAACAACCATAGTCACCCTCCTTATCACGGGGTAGTAACCACAGTCACCGTCCTTAACATGGGGTAGCAACCATAGTCACCCTCCTTATCATGGGGTAGCAACCATAGTCAATACCAATGATGGGGCACTATTCCTCCCACTAATACCAATGATGGGGCACTATTCTTCTCTCTGATACCAACGATGGGGTACTATTCCTCCCACTGATACCAACGATGGGGTACTATTCCTCCCACTGATACCAACGATGGGGTACAATTCCTGCCACTGACACCAATGATGGGGCACTATTCCTCCCACTGATACCAACAATGGGGTAATATTCCTCCCACTGATACCAATGATGGGGCACTTTTCCTCCCACAGATACCAATGATGGGGCACTACTCCACCCCCTACTGACCACTGACCCTGAAGCCATGTTTATTCTCACTAATGCTGGGCCCAAGACTTTTTCTACCCCAGCTGGCAACAATCTGCCCCCCCTAAAGCCTTAAGGACAGTAAACTGGCCCTTTGTTTGAAACGTTTGGAGACCCCTAGTATATATGATCGAGTAAGAGAGCTATACTTGAAGTGTCTTACTATTGGATATCCATTATTTTATCATCTAGTGGCCACCTGCAGAGCGATCTGAGGAGTTCTATTGGAGAATCATGAAAAACAGTTGAGGTCTTTAATGGTCACTTATGCTTGATGAGTGTGTATTTTACTCACACTGTGGTGGAGGCACCTCAACAGCATAAGAAGTCACTGTGTATCACAAGGCACGGTACCTGGAGGATTTTTTGGAAGGACTGCTCACATTAATGGTTTTTAGAGTCTTTTGGTGTTTTCATTGGTATTGGAACTATCATATGATTCACTTTATTGTAGAGATGCACTGAAATTTTGATGGCCAAAACATGCTGTTTTCAGCATTTTGCCAATAAAAAAAAGTGCCAATAATGGAGCCGAAAACGCACGTGATTTCCCCATGATTTTACTGTGATTTTGATGCGATTGCACTGTGCCTATGGTGCGTTTTTCATAGGTCATGTGACTCAAAAACTCCATCAAATACGTAACACAGGTGCATTATTTATGCATTCTTTCTGTGTTTTCAATGCATTTCAGCGAGGAGGTGGATTTTTTTTTTAACTGAGCAAAAATGCAGCAAGCAATAATTTTAACACCACATTGGAAGCACAATGGCCCAGTTTGAAGACATACATAGAATTTAAAGGGATGCATTTTTCTTGCACTTTTCTTGCGCTAAAGGTGCAGATAATGGCGGACAATAAATTCATATTCATATATATTCATGATATTAATTAAAAAAAGTCGAATATAATACAATTATATAAAAAAAACTTTTTTGAAAAAAACTGTCATGTTTTGGTTTCAATTTTTGGCCAAGTGCATCCAGAATTTTCGGTTTCAGCACCAAAATTTCCATTCGGTGCACATCTATTCTGTTTGTTTGCTTAATAGTAGTGCTGTGCCTTTTTATGTTTTTGTTTTTCATTTTGAATAAAGAAAGGGAGGGTTATAACCCGTCAGATGTTTTTCTGCCATCTATGTCCGATTGGGGAGATTTCCCTTCACTTCCTGTCCCATAGCCAAACAGGAAGTTATCGGAAATCCTTACAAATTAAGGGAATCCCTTTTTCCCAATGGAAGATTTCCCTTCTATTACTTTTCTGGGGACAACCCAAAGTTTGGGATTTTCTTTCACTTTCAATAATATGGTAAACAAGACAAATGGAGAGGGTGGATCTATCTAACAGGGACACAGACAGCAATAAAAACTGACAGGTGTTCTAATCCCTCTCTACTCTATCCAAAGTGAAAATAAAGGTTTGCCTTTAGTTTTACTTTAATACTGTTTTAATTACCATCCAATTATGTGTCTTATTATTGGACAATCTATTAACTATTTTTAACCACTTTCCGCCCGCGCTGTAGCCGTCTTTCGGTTCCAGTGCCAGGAGGGCATCCATAGACGTCCTCCCATGATCGCACTGCTCGGCGCACAGGCGGCTCTGTGATCGTTGAGTCCTTCAGACTCGGCTGATTGCAGATTGGGGTAAAGGGCCAATCACAGCGCCCCTTTACCACATGATCAGCTGTCAGCCAATGACAGCTGATCACGAAAGTAAACACAAGCTGGTTTTTGGCTTTTTTCTCCTCGTGATGACAGCGTGGGGAAAAAAAAAGAAAGCTGATAGCTAGCTTCTGTTATAGGGACATTGGTTCCAGTGCCCACCAATGCCGCTAATCAGTGCTTACAAGTGCCGTTAATCAATGCCCACCAGTGCCACCAATCAGTGCCCAGCAGTACTGTCAATCAGTGCCCACCAGTACCACCTATCAGTGCCCACCAATGCCGCTAATCAGTGCCTATAAGTGCCATTAATCAGTGCCCAAAAGTGCCACCAATCAGTTCCCAGCAGTGCTGTCAATCAGTGCCCACCAGTACCACCTATCAGTGCCCATCAGTGCTGCCAATTAGTGCACCTATCAGTGCCTCATCATCAGTGTCACCTATGAGTGCTGCCTACCAGTGCCCATCAGTGCCACTTATCAGTGTCAGCTCTCAGTGCCCTTCAGTGCCGTCTATCAGAACCCATCAGTGAAGCCTATCGGAGCTCAACAGTGCCACCTATCAGTCCCATCAGTGCCATCTATCAGTGCAGCCTCATCAGTGCCCATTAGTGCCACCTGTCAGTGCCCATCAGTGCAGCCTCATCAGTGCCCATCAGTGTCACCTATCAATGCCCATCACTGCCGCCTATCAGTGCCCATCAGTGCAGCCTCATCAGCGCACATCAGTGCAGCCTCATCAGCGCACATCAGTGAAGGAGAAAAATTACCTGTTTGCAAAATGTTATGACAAACTATGAAAAAAAAAATTTTCATTGTCTTTTTTTTGTTTCTTTAGCAAAAAATAAAAAACCCAGCGGTGATTAAATACCACCAAAAAAAAGCTTTCTTTGTGTGAAAAAAAAATTATAAAAATTTGTTTGGGTACAGTGTCGCCCAATTGTCATTCAAAGTGCAACAGCACTGAAAGCTGAACATTGGCCTGGGCAGGAAGGGGGTGAAAGTGCCCGGTAGGCAAGTGGTTAACATGAGCCTTTAGCAACGCTTTAATTTATTGTTTTTGGGCAGCGTCAATGGCCAGCTTTCGAATGCAGCGCTGTAACCTTTCTCTTCTCTCCTTCATGCCTATGTATAATGTATGTGGCAAACCCATGCAAGCCCAGATGATTGACAGGTGTGGACTGTTCGGAAAACAATCATAAATCTAACTCTATCTCTGACTACAATATTTACCTTGATCAGTCATCTGTGAATATGTTTATTTAGCTTAGAGAACCCAATTAAATGCAATGCTTCGCATAGACTTTTCCACTTGTATTAAACCTATATTCTCCAGAACAACATGGGGGGTGGACCCCTGCCCCTGTAGAAATACTAGTTATGCATAATTATTCAAACCCAGCTAGCAAGAAATCCGCTGTTATTGCAAACTAATAACCAACTTAATTTAGAAGCGCGCATTTTTATCCTAAACACAAACCGCGCACCCAACAGGTTGAAATGATGCAGCCAATAAATAACGGTAAATTAGACCCCAATGGCAGGAATAACAAGAGACCACGCCGCACGATTAGTGCAATTATAATGCACGCCACAATGCTTTATACCTAGAAGTAGATCTCGGCAGGCTAGCAGTGAGTCAGTATTGAATATAATTGAGTGTGCTGTGATTATTGAATGCCTGGTACCAGGTGCTGCTATCTATAATACATTTAGCAAATCCAATTACACATTATAATGTTGAAGTGAAATTATGCTCTTATGAATCATTGTGTGTTTATGTTACTTTCCGTTCTGAAACAAAATGTTTATTTCCTGATGGCGAAGTACCATCGCTACCCAAGTGCCGGGTTTCACACCTTCCCTGGAAAAAAGTACAATATTATGATTAATTGCCATTTTCACTCTTACACATTCTTGTCATTTATTAAAAAAAAAAAAAAAAAAAATCATATAATGGGAGGTAGAATTAAACCTGTTCCGGACCGCCTTCCGCACGCACATTTAATATACCTGTACGTCACTTCCTTCAGTAGCCTCTGGGGGCTCGTGCGTGCCGCCAGAGGCACACATGCACACTAATTGGACAGAGGGGGCGCCAATCAGCCACCCGCATTCGTTCCCCAGAGAGGCAGAACAGGGATGTAAACAAGGCAGATCACCGCTCTGACAAGGGAGAACATAGAGATCTGCTGTTCCTGCTTATGTCCATTACACATGATGGGATTATCGGGCGAATGATCGTCCATTTTTTATCGCATGCTAATTGAATCGGAAGAGTGTACTAACGTCATGAAAATTCTCGCACGACAGAATAAAAAATCGGAAGCGATGTGATGTGTTGTAGTGTATTTGAATTGCATTTTCGAACGACAGCTGTACTGATGAAACGAAAATCGTACGATTGGGGAACCGTGCGTGAAAATTTTTCCTGCATGTCCGGACAGAAAACATTGAATGAACTGTCATGATCGGCTCTCGAAAGCTCTGTACTAGCTATCCGATTATCGTACGATCGATTCGAAAGCTGTATTTTCCGTACGATTTTCTGATCGTGTGTACGGGGCATAAGCAGGGACACGGATCTCTCTGTCTCCCCAGTCAATCCATCCCTCACTCAGTTAGCAAGCACTCCCTAGGGACACATTTAACCTCTTGCCGACCACCCGCCGCAGATGTACTAAGGCAAGGTGGCTCGCAGGGCACTAGGCGGAGTAGGCGGCCGCCTAGGGCGCACTGACGCCCAGGGTGCCAAGCCCCTGTCCATGTACTACCCTAGCCAGTCCATATACTACCCCAGCCTGTCTATATACTACCCAAGCCTGTCCATATACCTGCGGACCACGACTGGCATAAGAAAGCGAGCCAGTGCTGCCATTATTTGACTTTAGGCCGGGTCCAGAGGCACAGGTGCTAAAGAAATAGGTAGAGAGGCGCTGCAAAAATCGCCACCTCCGCCACCTCCATCGTATACATGGACAGGGCAAGGGGGGTAGAGTCAGGGGTGGAGCCAAAAAGGGGGCGGCAAAATGAGGTTTCGCCTAGGGTGTCAAAAATCCTTACACCAGCCCTGGTGGCTCGGCTGCGCAAAACCCCGTACCAGTATGGCGATTTGTGCACTAGCATTTGTGGGAGCGTGCGCACTCTGATTGGCCAGCAGGGGAGCCAATCAGTGGGTCCGGTGGACTCTATGTCCACTGGCCGTCCGTGATCATTCCCCGCAGTGACAGAACAGGGATCTGCCTGTCTAAACAAGGCAGATCTCCGTTCTGACAGGGGATGACACTGAGATCTGTCTGCCTGCTAAGCAGGAAGACGGATCTGTGTGTTTCCCCAGGCAGCCCATCCCCCATACACTTAGTAATCATAAACAGGGAACACATTTAACCCCTTGATCATCCCTGATGTTAACCCCTTCCCTGCCAGTGCTATTAGTACAATAACAGTGCATATTTTTAGCACTGATCACTGTAATAATGTCACTGGTTCCCAAAAAAGTGTAAAAAATGTCAGTTAGGTGTCCGATCTGTCCTCCGCAATGTCACAGTCCCGCTAAAAATCACTGCTCTCCACAACTACTAGTAAAAAATAAATAAATAAATGAATAAAAATGCCATAAATCCATCCCCTATTTTGTAAACGCTATAACTTTTGCACAAACCAATCAATATACGCTTATTGCGATTTTTTTTTTAATCAAAAATATGTGGAAGAATACATATCATCCTAAACCAATGATTCTCAACTCCGGTCCTCGGGACCCACCAACAGGCCAGATTTTAAGTATTACCTTGGGGAGATGCAGACTAGAACACTGCAATCACTGAGCAGCAAATGATATCACCTGTGATGTATTTCAGTTATCCTGCAAACCTGGCCTGTTGGGGGGTCCCGAGGACCGGAGTTGAGAACCACTGTCCTAAACTGATGAAGAAATTTCGATTTTTTTACATTTTTTTTGGATAAGTATGATAGCAGAAAGTAAAAAATATTGTTTTCTTTTTTCAAAATTGTCACTCTTTTTTTGTTCATAGCGCAAAAAATAAAAACCGCAGAGGTGATCAAATACCACCAAAAGAAAGCTCTATTTGTGGGGAAAAAAGGACGTCAATTTTGTTTGGGTACAACGTCGCACGACCGAGCAATTGTCAGTTAAAGTAACACAGTGCCATATCGCAAAAATAGCTGCACTATGCAGCAGCCAATCGAACATGGGACACACTTAATTGCAGGTAAATTATATCCCTGGTACTTTTTCCAGGGAAGGAATCTCGGCACTTGGGTAGCGATGGTACTTCCCCATCAGGAAATAAACATTTTGCTTCAGAATGGAAAGTAACATAAACACACAATGATACATAGGAGCATAATTTCACTGCAACATTATAATGTGTAATTGAAATTGAAGGCAGGCGCCCCAATCAGTGGTGGCCCGTGCGCACGGGCACCGTCCCCCCCTAACAACGCTGCCGCCCTACCTATCCATGCGCCCGGCTCCTTTCCGCATGAATTCCTATGGCGGGGATGTGTGTTTTTTGAAGCACCTGATTAAAGCCAGAGGCTGTAATAGGCTTCAAAAAAGGGTGGGCTCGGGGGGAAAGAGCACTGCGTCCTGATGCCACCCAGTTGTGGGAGGATAGTGAATTAATTTTTGCTAATTTCACACTAAATCTTCTCCCCGCCAATCAGGAAGCAGGTCTGAGACCTATTTCCCAATTGGCCAAAACGTCAGGTGATCCTATTGGATGCCTGACTGGGAGCCAGGGAGGAAGCCTACCACCCTGGAGCTGCTGCCCGGACCCCACACCCGCCACCCTGGAGCCTCTGGCCAGATCCCGCACCTGCTAGCCTGGAGCCGCTGCCTGGACTCCACACCTACTAGCCTGGAGCCCCTGCCTGGAGCTCGCACCCACTAGCCTGGAGCCGCAGCACGGACCCTGCACCCGCCAGCCTGGGACTGCTGCCCAGACCCCGCACCCACCAGCCTAGAGCCACTGCCCGGACCCCGCACCCGCCAGCCTGGATCTGCTGCCCAGGCCCTGCACCTGCCAGCCTGGAGCAGCTGCCCGTACCCTGCACTCGCCAGCCTGGAGAGGCTGCCCGGGTCCAGCAGCCGCTCCAGGCTGGTGGGTGCAGGGTCCGGGCAGCCGCTGCCTGCACCCCACACCCGCTAGTCTGGAGCCGCTGCCCACACCCCGCCACGCTGAATGACATCCCCCATCTATCTGGATCTATCTATCCAGGTAACAAATTAAAACCACCACACAGATCCTATTGGTTCTGCCAACATCCCTATATCGGAATATTTTTGGAAGTACTCCCCCAGTATAGTAATGGGACTTTAATGACAGTTTGACAATGAGACAAAATTAAGGTAAAATTTACAAAATTTTATTATACAAAAACATTAAAAAATGTATGATCAAGTTTGGCACATACATTAGCCATAAAAACATGGTACATACAATGCAAATATACAGATCTTGAAACTGAAATCTTCTCGGATGTGTGCCCTACATGTTTCGGGACAGAATACCCTTCTTCAGGGGCAATGACATGCATCCAAGTAAAGAGTTAAGATTTCAAAGAATAGAAAGTAGAGCATTTTCAGATTAATGTACGCAACGGTTTTACCATCAGCAAGGAAGGATGACAGTAGAGCAACTTACCCAGTATTGCAGAGTGGATGTGTACTTCCAGAAAAAAAATGCAACGGGATGTGGAGGGGGGGAGAAAAAGGGGAACACCTTCCTCCGAAGTGGACCCAGCTTGGTGGTCTCCAGTGGAAATGGAGAGTATAGAGAGGGTTCCCCTGATGGGAGATCCACCACAAGGACCCACCAATGCAGCCGAAGCCAAAACGTTGGAGGGCTCACTGCACCGCAGACCAAAAACCCCAAGGCAGGAGTCCGAATGACTGTCTGTAAATATATAGAGTTTGTATAAGCCACAAACAAAATTTCAAATTCATATACTGACAGGTACCTAGAAATGTCATATATCCATATTAGGAGTATAAATTCCATCATAAAGATGAATGTCATAGAGGTATTAGTATCTTTAAAAAGAATTTTCTTCAAATTTTTTGTTGTTCAAAATTTTTTATGTATCCGAATTCCAAATCACAATAGTAATGAATGTAAATGAATCCTCAGAAATAACAAAACAAATTTGATTCAAATGTGGGAACAAATATGAAAGTTAAAAAATTGCAATTCTTAGATGTGAAAAATTCAGCAGCAGCATTCAAATTGAAAAAAAAATTGAATTTGATTGCCAATTCAAATTTTCCAAATTCGGTCGTATTGAATACATGCTGTAAGGTAAGTGGCACTGAAAACTTGTTATGGTTGCTATTGTTTCCCCTAAGATTAGCTGTGCAAGCAATCACCCCCATTGTGTCCAATCTCCTCCCACTTACAGTAAGTGGTAGGAACTAGACATGTGCACTGCCAAAAAATGTGTTCCTTTTTGTTTCATTCGTTATGATCGCAATTCGTAAATTCAAAAATCCGAAAATAAGAAAGAAAATCTGAAAATATGAAAGAACAAAAATTCTAAATAATAACTAAACAACTAATAATAACTAAACTATTAAATTATAGGTATTGCAATTTCCTTTAAAATTTGGCTGTTAGTGAACGTAATGAATACAAATTTATTCGAAGTTACGAATTATCCGAAATAACGAATGCTGCATCTAAACAAATGGAGTGGAACAAATTAATAATAAATAATAATAATAAAACTTTATTATTATTATTATTTATTATTATTTGTTACATTCCATTCGTTTAGCTATGGCAGTCGTTATTTTGGATAATTCGTAACTTCAGATAAATTCGTATTCGTTACGTTCACTAACAGTCAAATATGAAAGGAAATTCCAATACCTATAATTTAATAGTTAGTAATAGTTACATTATTATTAGTTCGTTATTATTTCAAATTGTTGAATTTTCAGGTTTTTGGATTTGTCAAATCTCCGAATTTTCTAATTTACGAAATTTAGAATTCACAAATATTCGGAAAAAATTGTTAAACGGGTTTTCCTTAATTCAGATATTTCCAAATAAACAAATTTGTCGAAATTCGTTAGAAAACAAATTTGGAACAAAACAAACTGGCCATCTAGTGTGAACAGGAATGTCCAGGCAAGCTGATCATGCAACGCTAGAGCCTTAGAGGTTTTCAAGAGTGGTTGGATCATGCCTATATTACCAAATGACAGCCTAGTTTTATGGGCACCCTGATTTTATCTATTTTAATATATTATTATTCATTATTGTAACAAAGAAAAGAGGTCTGTTGTCACCAGTGACACACCTCCATCCCTATATACAACAAATACACAGAAAAGCGCCCTAGGACTTTATATGAGGTGAGCACCATTTGCCACTAATAACAAAGTGACAGGAGTATACACAGTTTGAACATTTATTGAAACATGATCTTACATACATGGATAGCATGCCAATTGCTGAGCCAATAAAATACATCATAGTACAATTTTGCAAAGTTACATATAAAAACACACAGTATGCACAGGCATCTAGTAAACCCAACGCGTTTCATCAGATATAGCTCACTTCCTCAGTGGTGGATGCGTGTGTGATATATCTATAATAAATAAGAAAAAATGTATAACACAATGAAGGTTGTTATGGTAAACGGTCAGAGGGGTCTAGGGGTAAAAGGCCCCATACTCACCATCAGGCAAAGCAATGTGCCAATTTGCTGAGATCCCAACAGGTGGTAGCAATGCTTTTTCTGTGTATTTGATGTTCATTATTATGTGGGTCTTCTGAAATTAAGTCTGGTGCTAATTTGGGATCATGCAATAAAATGTGCCAAATGTTTCAGATGATACAAATAATGGCATGAATAATTACAATATTAAAATAGATCATATATTTTCAGTATGTGTCTTCCTTTTACACCCATCTGACTTACCTGTGAGGTATCGCTTATATCAGTGGTTCTCAACTCCTGTTCTCAGGACCCACCAACAGGCCAGATTTTAAGTATTACCTTGGGGAGATGCAGACTAGAATACTGCAATCACTGAGCAGTAAATGAGATCACCTGTGATGGATTTCAGTTATCCTGCAAACCTGGCCTGTTAGTGGGTCCCGAGGACCGGAGTTGAGAACCACTGGCTTATATGCCTTTACTGTAAGATCTTCAGGGTAGCCGTTTTCCTTAAATTTATCAAAAAAAATACTTAAAATCCTCAATTTTAGTGCCATTTTTTTCAGTCTGAAGAATTGTCCTGACATTTGAGAGACCTGTAATTACATGGCTCAATATGCCTGTTATTTTCTCCATATAGGTGTTTTGGGTTTATGCAATGTTGAATCTTACCAGAACAAGACATAGTAGTTGGATATTACATCTATGTCGTGTTACCTGTATTACATGGGGGATGTTTCTTGGTTTTAGACCACCAGACTGTTGCCTCTTGTCCATCTTTTACCATTCCATATAGACCCCTTGGTTTATGCCAGCGGTACCGGTACAGTGTGGGCATTTTGTAGCTACTGAGCTTTGGTTTGCAGCCTAGATATCCTTACATATTTAGATCTTCTGAATTAAGTCACAGACTTTGTCAGAAGCTCAGTTTTGACTGCTGATTTGTATCTATCCAGGGTGCACATTCTTTTAGCTGAGAAAAGTAACTCAATTCTGGCAGCAGTCTTTATAGAATGTCAAGGAGTCATGAGAGAATTTATGAAGATACAGTGTGAAGCAGTTGCCTTGCCAGTGCAAACGAGAATTGTGTGAACCTCCAGGCCATGTGATTACACAAGGGGGCTAAGACATAAAAGCCAAAGAAAAGGAAAAAAGAACAAAAGTGGAATTGTTGCCCAAGCAGCCGATTGATTCCACTGGGAACTCCTCCACTTTTGTTCCTATTTCCTTTGCTCCAGTTTTATTAAGAATAGAAGGAATAGAGGCTGCTAACCTAGCAAAGTGAAAGTTAGTAAATAAGGTGATGATGTGTTTAATATAAATACCCAATCACACATAAGGGGAAATTAATATAAAACAGGCTTTCTGCATGCACCTAATTGGGCAATTGAAGTGAACCTCTACCCATGTCAATTTTAAGTTCTTCACAAATGTTTACCAAATGACAGCAATATTTTTCTCCTGCATATCTTTGCCCACTTGTTTAAAACACGTTTGGTATGTTTTTGAGGTCTGGATAGTTTGTGAGTTGGACAGCGACTACAAACTATGGAAAAAGTTTATAGATAGATAACTTTAATACAACACAATGTCACTTTTTGGCTTTTATTTTTGTTACAACACTTCCAAAATCCCTACTGGTACTTCCAAAATCCCTACTGGTACTTCCAAAATCATTGCCAATATTTTCAGACTCTCTGCCAGGACTTCCAATGGTACTTGTAGAATAATTGCCATTACTTCCAATTGTACTTGCAGAATCCATACAAGGACTTCCAGATTCCCTTCCAGTACTTCCAATGGTACTGGTAGAATATCTGCCAGGACTTCCAGAGTTCCCTTAAATGACATTGGGCATGTTTGCAGCCCAAAAGCGTATTTAAGCTCCAGGCTGTGTCTTCATGCCAGCTACCTGTGAGCAAGAGCTATATTACTGAAGGCTGTTACCTGTCGTTGCTCTTTTGGATTGTATAACTATTCCCAAGGCTTTTTGTCTTGTCTTCTGTCTTCTTTGTTTCTGACCCACACTGCCTGACTTCTCTCTGCTTGGTAAATGCCAAGACCCCTGCTTGATCCTGACTGCACCCTGGTCTCCTGTCTCCACACCGTAGCCCTACCTGCTACTCCCCGGTAGGGTAATCCCAGAAGCCATGTCCCGATGCCAGTTGCTGTGAATAGTTAGAGGGATCTATTTGCACTAAGAGCTGGTCTCGTAAAGACCAACTGGTACTTAGATTCTGTGCTCTGGTAGACCTGGCATCACCTGGCAGAGGGTATTGTAACAACTATTTTTTAGTTAATTGCAAAATTTTGAACAAGACACAGCAGAAACCTGTAGGCAAACAATTTTATTTTACAACAAACTTTCTTAAAAGCCATT
>BLSH010448322.1:632619-646392 GCA_018402905.1 Glandirana rugosa | reverse complement strand
AACTACGACGTAGACAAGGGTCGACCGAGACGTCACGACTGAGTACGGCTGAGACGGTACTGACCTCACGACCCGACACCTCTGCCGACTTCCTTGACCGAGTTGGAGAGTCGTATAGCGTCTCTCCGACTCGGTCCACGGTTAGGTCTGAAGAACTGCAAATCACTGGTATACCAGACCTAGAAAAGACTCGGACCAGGCCGACTTGGTGTGGGGATACTAGGTATCCCCCTTCATAGCGGTTTTTTCTAAACCGGTATGAAGATGAAATCACTCCCGAAACATGTAGTTCAGATATTTTGTTTATTTGTAGACGAGAAGACTCGTTGATTGTTTTACACCCAGACAAAGACTCTGTGCTGCCTGTTTGTTTTTGGAAATCCATTAAGGTGCATCCTGTTACTCAGAAACAGACCCACATTTTGTTAGTTGCTCAGAAGAGCAGATGTTTATTTGTTTTATAGACTTGATGTACAAAGCCCTCACTAAAGTAGAAGTATGGCCAAATCTTTTTTGGCGATACTTCCCCCTATGGATCATAGGGGTGTGGTTCAGCCGGACCAGGCTCAGAAAAGATCCAGACCATATGGTCACTAAACGTCAAGAAGTCTGGATTGGCACCTGGCTCAGCCTCTCTGCGATATGCTGAGAGGTTGAGCCAGTTCCTTCAGCCGTCTCCACAGCCCAGCACTCCAGTCATGGCAGAGTCGGCATGAGTCAGCACTGCAGAGCCAGCTGGGAACAGATGCAGCATCAAATCAATGCTGCATCATCCTTGGTGAGTATAAAGGTTTATTTTTTTTAAATATCAAACTTCTCTTTTAATCCTATGTTTTTCTACTGCCTTGCCGAATACAAGTGCAAGAAACCCTGCTTGGATTGTTCCTGGGTGTCCCTATCTCATGCACAGTTACTGCTGCCACTGCCTATCCACTACCTATGACAATAAATTGTAAAGTAATAGATGTATTTCTTCTGAATGTGTTATGGTACTTTCACAATTCCTACCAGGACTTTCAGAGGTACTGGCAGAATCCCTGCCAAGACTTCCAGAGTTCCAAGCAATGAAGCTGGGCTTGTCCTCAAACCAGGGAGGGTATTTAGGCGCTAGCCTTTGAAGTGACTGGTGCTGTGTCCTATTGCCAGCTGCCTAAGAGCCATATTATTTGCCTGCCAGTTGCCTGTTTGTTTATTGCTTGCTGCCTGCCAAGGCCACTGCACGGTCTTGACTACTCTCTCACCTACCTTGTCCTCTGCAGCCCTTTTAATGGGCTCCACGTTGTGCCCTATCTGCTCCAGCCACTCCGTTTGGTGGGTTAATCCTGAGGGATGAAGCCTGGTGTCAGTTTGCAGCAAAGTAAGCCAGGACCACTAAGGTTCCCACTCAACAGAACCACTGATGAAGACCAACTGCCACTTAGATTTCATGCCTTGGTCCACTCACCAGGAGCTCTAATGAAGACCAACGGTCACTTAGATTCCACACCTCAGGTGAGCCCACATCACCTGCTGGGGGTGCCATTACAGATAGTTTATGCTTGCACTGTGTATATAGGTTATATTTTTTTCTGGTTCGGCTCTGTTTTTTGACCCCAAGAGAGAATGTTTGTTTTTTGACACTTTTGGGGCAAAATTTCACGCTGCATCTATGTTGCACTGTTGCTTCGTACTGCAGTTTTGCAGTAAATTAGTAAATAAATTCATAAATTCATAACTTTGGAAAAATTTTAAGTCGTTATGTTCCATTTGTTTAAATGTGGTATTCAGGAATTCGGAAATCCGAAAATCCTATTAACTAACTAGAAACTTTCTAACTAATAATAATGAACTATTAAATTATAGGTATTGGAATTTCTTTTCGAATGTGATTTTTTATGAATGTAACGAATGCAAATTTATCCACAGTTACAAATTATCTGGAATAACCAATGCCGCATCTAAATGAATGGAACATAACGAATTAATAATAATAAATAATAATAAAAAGTTTTTATTATTATTAATTACTTACATTCCATTCGTTTAGATGCGTCATTTGTTATTAAGGATAATTCGTAACTTTGGATAAATCTGTATTCGTTACATTCTCTAACAGCCAAATTTGAAAGGAAATTCAAATACCTATAATGTAATTATTATTAGTTACTCGTTATTTTGGATTTTTGTGTTTTTTTGGATTTTCGTTCTTTCGAATTTTTGGATTTTCATTCTTATTTTCAGATTTTTGAATTTACGAATTGTCTAAAAAATGCATTAACAGGTTTCCATTAAGTAGAATATTTCCGAATTAACGAATTTGTCGAATTTCATTGAAAAATTAATTTGGAACGAAACAAATTGCACATATCTAGTGCCTTGTATTGCCGAGTGGCAGTGGACCAGTCGAATGAGGATTGCGGTGTTTCCATTATCATATTAGCAAGTATTTCAGAAAGACAGAACTTGTAATCTGTATGACCATTTTCTATGTAGGTGGCAGGATTGCTTTCATGTATCTCCGCGTCGTGCAGTGTTTTATAAAACTAAAAATACAATTATGCCCGTGTTTTATTTTCTTTTAAAAACAGATGAAGCTACAGAAACTTAAAGTGGTTGTCAACTCTTGACAACCACTTTAACCTACGGGTAAGCCTATAATAAGGATTACCTGTAGGTTCCGAGAATATCTCCTAAACTTGCACAGTTTAGGAGATATTCTCTGTATCCACAAGTGCCAACGTCATCTGCACATGCGCAGTGAAGAAACAGCCCGAGTCTTCACTAAGCATGCCGCAAAGGACTGCTCCTGTGTGCATGCGCGGGAGTGATGTCAGCACAGCTCTGGCCAATCACAGAGCTGGATCCCGCGCTGTGATTGGCTGGAGCTGCCGAACCCAGAAGCAACATGTCGCCAGTCACAGTGGTGTTCAGGGCCCGCTGCAACAGCTTCGTTCTGACAGGCGGCATGTCAGAGATCTACTGATGCCTGTACTTGGGATCAGTTAGATCTCTGGTGCCCCTGCCAGCCCAGCCCCCCCCCCCCCCCAGGGAACACAGTTAACCCCTAGAGCGCCCCCTGCAGGTTAACCCCTTCCCTGCCAATGACATTTACATAGTTATCAGTGGATATTTATATTTCTGATTGCTGTATAAATGTCACTGGTCCCAAAAAAGTGTCAAAAATGTCAGACATGTCCGCTGCAATATCAAAGTCCTGATAAAAACCGCAGATCGCCACCATTACTAGTATAAAAAAAAATTGTAAAAACGCCAGAAATGGACTCTCATGGTTTGTAAACGCGGCAACATTTGCGCAAGTAATAAACGCCGATTGCAATTTTTTTTTTTTTTTTAAATATGAGGAAGAATATAAATTGGCCAAAACTGATGAAAAAATGATTTTTTTATATATTTTTTTTATATGTAATTTAGCAAAAAGTAAGAAATATTGTGTGTTTTTGCTAAATTGTCGCTCTTTTTTTGTTTATAGCGGTGATCAGAAATCACGCAGAGCTGACCAAATACCACCAAAAGAAAGCTCTATTTGTGGGGAAAAAAGGGCGCAAATTTTGTTTGGGTTCAACGTCGCACGACCGCACAATTGTCAGTTAAAACGACGCAGTGCTGAATCGCAAAAAATGCTCTGGTCCTAAAGTGGGAAATCCTTCCGGTCCTTAAGTGGTTAACTGAATGAAATTGAAATCTTGTTCTGCAGAAACAAAGGCCTAGCATTGTGCCTGCGTGTGATTTATTCTCTACTTTGTGTTTGTTAGCGTTGATTAATTTTGCAGGTTTGTGGTAAGCCCAGGCTGTTCACCTTGAAGATCATCATTAGTCGTCTTTGCTAAACACAAAAAGCTGATTTAAAACAGGTTGGAACTCAAAGTGCACATAAAATAGATAACTTGGTTATGTGAGGACACTGGTGGGTTGAATCAATCAATCACAAATTCCATCTTGAGTTCCTATCCTCTCCCCAATCTGCGTCTTTCTGTCTTTCTCTGCCTTCTAGCGTTTTATACTTCCTGGGGCTCCATCAATGAGATTTTCCTGCTGAAAACGCCTAGGGTGCCCCCTATCAGTATGCATGTCTTGCTCTGCTCTTAGCAGCCAGTGGCTTCTTATATTTCCTAGAGACTCCAGCAATTCGATTTTACTACTGGAATTACTTTCTTTGCCTTCCACCACTGCGTCTGCACCCCTCTGCTCCCTAACGCAAGTAGCTTCCTACAGTTGATATAAATGGGCAAGGGTGTCCCTTGGTGCAAATAAAACAGTGCTTGCCAGTTACATATACATCTGTGTATACCAGTGGTTCTCAACCCTCTCCTCAAGTACCCCCAAGTAGGCCTAGGGTTGCCACATCATCCCTTTAATCCAGGACACATATGACTTACACAGGTTCTGTGGCTAATTTAATGCAGATAAGGCACCAAGTGAGTTTAATTACCACCTTAATCAGCCACAGAACCTGTGTAATTTCATATGTGTCCTGGATTAAAGGGATGATGTGGCAACCCTAGAATAAACATATCACATAAAATATCACAGTTTACAAAACAATATCTGCAACACATATAATAAAGTGAACATCAAAGTGTGCCAATAAGTCCCCAAAAAATCCTTATAAATCCAATGTGTTGAAATACTCATGCACGTATCGTGACTCCGGTCAAAAAAAACAAATGAGGAAACCACTCTGTGTGATATGTGGGGTAAGGATCCACACTTACCAGATGGCGTTGGTCCCCTCCCCTGCCTTATAGTAAGAAGGATCAAAAAGAGCTTTATGGGTCTCCAAGACCTCCTGGTATCCACCGTAGGGTTGCCACCTCATCCCTTTAAACCTGAACACATGTTAATTACACAGGTTGTTCTGAGGCCAATTTAATGCAGGTATGGCACTAAGTGAGCTTAATTACCACCTTAATCAGCCACAGAATCTGTGTTCGGGTTTAAAGGGATGAGGTGGCAACCCTAATCCACCGGCCAAAGTTCTCTGAGATCTTCCTCCCTGTGCTCCAAGGACTCCAATACCAGCAACAAAAATGTAAAGGAACAAAGGAAGGCTCCTTTCCGCCCACAACCTGGAGCGCACTCCTGGAAGTGACTTCAGTGCCTTTAAAAGTATTCATACCCCTTGAAATTTTCCACATTTTGTCATGTTACACCCAAAAATGTGAATGTATTTTATTGGGTTTTTGGTGTCCGTTTATGAAACTGTGAGCAGCGGTGATCCCGAGGATCGCTGCTGATCTCAGTTTATTAACAGTTTATGAAACAGATGATCGGGGGAGAACATGTTCTTCGCCGATGATCTCCACACACAGAGAAGCCATGGGTGTCTGCAGAACTTTTTACGGGGGGGGAGGGGAATAATTTCAAGGTCATCCATGCTCTGCCCCTTTTTGACAATGTCATAATTACATTATCATGGTCAGAGACTGCAGACATAGTACAGGAGATGGTCAGAGACTGCAGACATGATCCAGGAGATGGTCAGAGACTGCAGACGTGATACAGGAGATGGTCAGAGACTGCAGACACGATCCGGGAGATGGTCAGAGACTGCAGACATGATACAGGAGATGGTCAGAGACTGCTGACATGATCCAGGAGATGGTCAGAGACTGCAGATGTGATACAGGAGACAGTTAGAGACTGCGGACATGATACAGGAGATGGTCACAAACTGCAGACATGGTACAGGAGACAGTCAGAGACTGCGGACATAGTACAGGATACGGTCAGAGACTGCGGACATAGTACAGGAGACGGTCAGAGACTGCAGGCATAGTACAGGATACGGTCAGAGACTGCGGACATGGAACAAGAGACAGTCAGAGACTGCATACATAGCACAGGAGACAGTCAGAGACTGCAGACATAGCACAGGAGACAGTCAGAGACTGTGGACATGGTACAGGAGACGGTCAGAGACTGCATACATGGCCCAATAGACTGTCAGGAACTGCATACATGGCTCAAGAGGATAAGGACCTAGTGGGGAACCCCTGATCTGATTCCTGATTCCAGGGGGGGGGGGGCAATTGCCCCCCCTTGCCCCTAACTGCAGACGCCCATGAGAGAAGCTGTTACTTTCTGATACAGAAACCGCCAGTTCATGAAGCTGCGATCTCAGCACTTCACTGGGGATTTGTGTCAGAATTCATACTTCCAGATTCTCCAGCTCAGAGGTGGTGAATCGGGGAGAGAAGAAAGAATCCTGGGGGGAACTGAGGAGGAAGAAGGAAGATTATTGACTTCCTTCTTCCTCGATCAGACCCCCCTAAGACAGTAAACATGTCCCCCTGCCATTTTTATGTGTATATATATGTATACATGCAGTATATATATATACATATATATATATATATATATATGTGCACACAGTAGCTCACAAAAGTGAGTACACCCCTCACATTTTTGTAAATATTCTATTCTATCTTTTCATGTGACAACACTGAAGAAATTACACTTTGCTACAATGTAAAGTAGAGAGTGTACAGCTTGTATAAAGGTGTAAATTTGCTGTCCCCTCAAAATAACTCAACACACAGCCATTAATGTGTAAACCGCTGGCAACAAAAGTGAGTACACCCTTAAGTGAAAATGTCCAAATTGGGCCCAATTAGCCATTTTCCCTCCCCGGTGTCACGTGACTCGTTAGTGTTACAAGGTCTCAGGTGTGAATGGGGATCAGGTTTGTTAAATTCGGTGTTATCGCTCTCACTCATACTGGTCACTTGAAGTTCAACATGGCACCTCATGGCAAAGAACTCTCTGAGGATCTGGAAAAAAAAAATTTTTGCTTTACATAAAGATGGCCTAGACTTTAAGAAGATTGCCAAAACCCTGAAAATGAGCTGCAGCACGGTGGGCAAGACCATACAGCGGTTTGACAGGACAGGTTCCACTCAGAACAGGCCTTGCCATGGCCGACCAAAGAGGTTGAGTGCACATGCTCAGCGTCATATCCAGAGGTTGTCTTTGGAAAATAGATGTATGAGTGCTGCCAGCATTGCTGCAGAGGTTGAAGGGGTGGGGGGTCAGCCTGTCAGTGCTCAGACCATACGCCACACACTGCATCAAATTGGACTGCATGGCTGTTGTCCCAGAAGGAAGCCTCTTCTAAAGATGATGCACAAGAAAGCCTGCAAACAGTCTGCTGAAGACAATCAGACTAAGGACATGGATTACTGGAACCATGTCCTGTGGTCCGATGAGACCAAGCTAAACTTATTTGGTTCAGATGGTGTCAAGCGTGTGTGGCGGCAACCAGGTGAGGAGTACAAAGACAAGTGTGTCTTGCCTACAGTCAAGCATGGTGGTGGGAGTGTCATGGTCTGGGGCTGCATGAGTGCTGCCAGCACTGGGGAGGTACGGTTCATTGAGGGAACCATGAATGCCAACATGTACTGTGACATACTGAAGCAGAGCATGATCCCCTTCCTTTGGAGACTGGGCCACAGGGCAGTATTCCAGCATGATAACAACCTCCAGGACGACCACTGCCTTGCTAAAGAAGCTGAGGGTAAAGATGATGGACTGGCCAAGCATGTCTCCAGACCTAAACCCTATTGAGCATCTGTGCCCTCTATCACTGTGTCTGTCCCCCTTTGCTCCCAGTACAAACATATGGCAACCACCCCATCTATAACTGGCCTTGCAGCAAGGAGCACATGGAAGGGCAATGCATGTCAAAAAACAACAGAAAAGAAAAATCCTGAGGTCACTTGCCAGCCAGCTTGCAACAAACTGTCTAACAGTTCACATTAAAACCAGGGGCTGAGTTTGCACACATTTGCAAATACATGCGTAAGCTGCTGCGGCCACTTCACGGCACCCTAGTGTGCAGTCCTAACTTCTAATTTTAAGAGCCTCCAAAGCTGGAGCACATATATAATAATGTATAGATTAATGGGTTCCCGACCGCATACCTTATTAGTACTGCTGCAGAGTGGCAGTGTCTCGTGAATCGTCGTATATAAACGGCAGCTTGTGCTTGCGCAGCTAGCGGGCAGGAGCGCAGCGGCGCGCTCTCGTGCCCGCCGCACTCTGTAGGAGTGTGCCCCCGGCTTGGGCGGACCCTATGTCCGCTGGCGAGCCGCGATGACCTGGCAGAGAGAAAGAACAGGGAACCGCTGATGTAAAGACGGCGGTTCCCCGTTCTTTCAGTGGGCATTTAAAAGATCTACTGATCCCTGTCACTGGGATCAGTTAGATCTCTTATGCCTCTGGCAGCCCAGCCCCCTCACAGGTAGAACGCGCCTAGGGAACACAGTTAACCCCTAGATCACCCCCTGCAGGTTAACCCCTTCACTGCCAATGACATTTACACAGTAATCAGTGGATATTTAAATTTATGATCACTGTATAAATGCCATTGGTCCCAAAAAATGTCAGACATGTCCGCCCCAATATCACAGTCCTGATAAAAATCGCAGATCACCGCCATTACCAGTAAAAAAAAAAAAAATGTAAAAACACCAGAAATTAATTCTCATGGTTTGTAAACGGGGCAACTTTTTGCGCAAACCAATCAATAAACGCCGACTGCAATTTTTTTAACCAAAAATTTGAGGAAGAATATAAATTGGCCAAAACCGATGAATAAATTTGTTTTTTATATATTTTTTTTGGATTTGTATTTGAGCAAAAAGTAAGACATATTGTTGTTTTGTTTTTTTTGCAAAATTGTAGCTCTTTTTTTGTTTAAAGCGGTGATCAGAAATGACGCAGAGGTGATTAAATACCACCAAAAGAAAGCTCTATTTGTGGGAAAGCAAAAGGACGCAAATTTTGTTTGGGTACAACGTCGCACGACCGCGCAATTGTCAGTTAAAGCGACGCAGTGCCGAATTGCAAAATTGCTCTGGTCCTAATGTGGGAACTCCTTCCGGGGGTGAAGTGGCTAAGGGCAGGTATGCCTGGAGGCAGCCCACCTCTCCTTAAAGGTATAGAGACTCCCTGGACACCCAGTAAGAGCACAATGGCAGCGAAGGTATTCAGTGCGTCCTATGGCGGTCTGTCCATACGGGGTGCAGGGGCACCACCCCCCTAATCCATGTGCCCAGCCCAGGTTTTTTTTTTTCTTTAGAAGCTCTAATAGGCTTCAAAAAATGGGTGGACTCACCAATTTGTGTGACAATAGCGAATTAATATTCCAAACGACTGGGGTGGGTGGCTGTGGATGCATTGTTTGCCACCCCCCAAAAAAAAAATATACCACCAGCCCCTACTGAGTGCGTCCCCTCACCAATTTAACACCTGTACATATGAATGGCAACTACCCCAACCTATAAATTGCCTTTGCAGCAAGGAGCACATGGAAGGACTGTGGTACATTGGGGTGCCATGAAGTGGTCCTGCAGCTTACACATATATTTGCAAATGTGTCAAAAATAAACCTCTGGTTTTAACATGAACTTAGACAGGACTATTCGGTTTCTTGAAGGCTGGTTGGTAAGCGAGCTGGGAACTTTTCTTTGTTTTTTGACCCTCATTGCTCCGTCCTGCAAGTATCTTCTTCTATCTCCTCGGGGGCTCTGTAAATGAGATTTTCCTGCTGTAGTCACTTTCTCTGCCTTTCATCAATGTGTCTGTCTCCCCTTGCTCTCACCCACAAGTAGCTTTTTATACAGCCAGGTCCATAAATATTGGGACATCGACACCATTCTAATCTTTTTGGCTCTATACACCACCACAATGGATTTGAAATGAACAAGATGTGCTTTAACTGCAGACTTTGGTCTGGCCAACTGATGTGAAGGGTGTTTTCTTCTCCAGGGAAAGAATTCTTCGGTCATCCACCACAGTTGTTTTCCGCGTTCTTCCGGGTCTTTTGGTGTTGCTGAGCTCACGGGTGCGGTCTTTCTTTTTAAGGATGCTCCAAGTAGTTGATTTGGCCACACCTAATGTTTTTGCTATCTCTCTGATGGGTTTGTTTTGTTTTTTTCAGCCTAGTGATGGCTTGCTTCAGTGATAGTGACAGCTCTTTGGATCTCATATTGAGAGTTGACAGCAACCGATTCCAAATGCAAATAGCACACTTGAAATTAACTTTGGACCTTTTATCTGCTCCTTGTAAATTTGATAATGAGGTAATAACACACACCTGGCCATAGAACAGCTGAGCAGCGAATTGTCCCATTACTTTCGATCCCTTAAAAAGTTTGGAGCCACATATACAAACTGTTGTAATTCCTACACCGTTCACCTAATTTGGATGTAAATACCCTTAAATTAAAACTGAAAGTCTGCAGTTAAAGCACATCTTGTTAGTTTCATTTCAAATCCACTGTGGTGGTGTATAGAGCCAAAAAGATTAGAATTGTGTCACTGTCCCAATATTTATGGACCTGACTGTATATCAGGGGGGCAGGTGATACCAGATTACCGCTGTTATACATACATACCAGGCGTGTTTTTCATTATATGCATATATCTCAGGGGGAGCACGTCCCTCCAGGACCCGAGTGGACCATTGTGCTTGTTATCCAACGAGAAGAGCTTACCACAATCCCTAGTGGGAATCCAGCTGGGTGATTAACCAAGGGTATTCCAATTATATACTACTGGCGTGGAACCTTGAGTGGACCATTGTAGCCTATACCCATCACGAGGAGCTTACTACACCCCTAGTGGCACGGGCTGGATGAAAAGCCATTACGCTTTGAGCGCTTATTTCTGGTTAGCGGCTTGCATTTCCCTGGTGGCGCATACACACTACTGCCTGCATAGGAGCACTTGGTGTCACTCATCCATCTACCCTTTTCTTATAAAATTGATTAATATGGACTGTTGGTAATCATGGCTACATGTGCCTTTAATCGCATCATCTTTTTTGGGTTATACAACATTACTAGAGACTATGATGTTTTCTGTCATGTGCATAGCTGAAGTGTAGCCATCACCTTTACTAGTTTAAGTTCATCTCATTGTTTTATGGGTCATTTTATGTATCCACATTCATTAACCTGCATGTGTTTTTTCTGTTTTATTTCTTAGCCCCCTTTTTTTATTTAGCGTCTTATATAGACAATCATATATGTGAAGATTATGTCCCTGGAAAAATATCAAACAGCTCCAGGTGGATCTCTAATGCCCATCCTCTATGGTTGGGTGCTGGTCCAGTTTGTCTTGCTGATAAAGTGCCAGGAATATAAATTATTTCCTGCACAACCGCACTCCCAAAAAAGGAGTGCCTCCTAGGGCTCTGTACTATCAGCACATGGGATGGGGAAAGTAAAAGAAGGGGAGGATCAGAGAAGACAGGATCAAACAGCCTTTTTACACAATGCAGAGGATTAACCCCTTAGCTTCTACAGTGAGTATAACAAGCATGCTTTACTGCATATACAGAGTGATTTTACTGTTGTGGGTTTAGTAACACTTTAAATTGTAAACGTTTAGGCCCCATTCACACTTGGCCGCTCTGAAAACGTAGGCAGAATGGCACTTTTCAGAAATGTGGCAAAATGCACAATGTGATTGCAGTGGCATTATTTCTTAATGGCATCCCAAACATTGCAATCTTGCTGCGTTTGTCGTGCGACAAATGCACAGTAATTGACGCAAAATGCATGAGGAAAAAACGTTTCTGGAGCTTCTTTGGCTTGTTTGTTATGCATAGGGCTGCCCTCTGCTTGACACACAAAACCACGGAAAAGGTGGGCAGGAATGCGCGGCCCATTTGCAGCAGACAGCAGAGCCGGTCCAGGCTGGGGAAAAATCATAACCATATGGTTGGGATCCACCCAGAACCCTGGCCTGGCACCTGACTCAGCATCTCAGTGAGAGCCTGAGCCAGCCGCTCCCGCCCCCTCCAGTAAGCGTAAGGGAGGGGGTCAGAGCAGGCTTCTGCTTTGTTCTGTCTGGAAATGGTTTCAGACTATAGATGCAAAGCCACAAATCACACCTGGAATCCAATCCTCAAATTTAAAGAAAAGGGGAACAAGAGGTAGAGGGAGGATTTGCCTAGTATACAGCAAGATATCAGGCATTCCATATGGGAGATACAGGAGAAATGAAAAAATAGGTGCATCACTTGAACTTCCAACAGGTAGTCCTTCATATTTAAAGTGTTACTAAACTCAGGAGCCTGCATTCACTATATCTGATCTCCCACAGTACACAGAACATGGAGATGTAATTATTTTAGTAAATATAAACTGCTAAATACCTTTTCTCATCAGCAGTATATTGCAGTCTGGTGACTTCTATCAGTGTCCGGGCCAAGCACTGGTTAAAGCTTGTAGGAGGAGTTTTCTGACTGTCCTATGAGACTGCAGGACCCCTGACCCTCTGTCTGGGCAGTGCTGATTGGCCCTGTGCTGATCACATGCAGTCTCCCCGAAAAAAAATAAAAAAAATATGGATTGGGGACAGTAAAAAAAAGGGAGGATCAGAGAAGACAGGATCAAACACCATTTTTACACAATGTGACAATGTGGAGGATTAACTTTTTATGTTCCACAGTGAGTATAATAAGCATGCTTTAGTGCATATACAGACTGATTTTACTGTTGTGGGTTTAGTAGCACTTTAAGATTCGGAAGGTAAATTGTTGTGAGGTGATTGATATAAAACAAGCCAATCCTATTCATCAGAATTACAATAGAAACATAGGAAAAAAAGAGAAGAAAAGAGGCGCCTCTAAGTGCAGACTTTAAAGACAGTTTATTAAAACCAACAATTGGCAACTCACATGAAACAGAAGTTAAAAGGCACATAAGCAGGTCCTCAAAGGGGTAACATCAGTGAGACGTCCATAGGCCAGGATTCACAGCACCATCGTGAACTGTAGCAAGCGTCCCTGTGAGTTGGTAACCGGCCGGAGACAGGGAAATCTTGAAATGAGGCTTGGTTCCGTGGCAGCTAGAGTCCCAGGATGATGACGTCACTGGACAGCGACGCGTTATCCGAGACGGCGTGCTGCGATTGGTGTGGCAGCCGCGCTCCTTTATCAAAATTCCATTTTCTAGGCAGAAGTGAATGACCCTTATTTATTGAAATTCTGAATTGATGCACAGCAAGAAAAAAGTAATGCAGTGCTTCTCTATCACGAAATGTCAATTTGTGACCTGGCACACCAAAAGTGTCAGTTTACCAATTCACCAGGCTCACTTTGCAGCAAATCAAATAGATTGAATCGATTTATTCTAATCTTTTAACAATAACATAAAGCCAGCCATAGATGGATTCAAATTCAGGTGGTTCAGGAGGCACTGGCCGAATTTCGATCCATCTGGGCAGGCTGGTTGCACAGAAGTTGATCTCTTGATTGACTTTTGTACAACCAGCCTGTTGAGAAATTTTCGCTCAATCGGTGGTGCTGATGAGTGTTTTCTGATAGCGGGGAAGTCTCCCCACTGTCAGAATGCAATAGCTGCATGGGAGCTCGATGTGCATGGGGAAAGCAATTATTTTTTTTCATACCACCTGCTGGTTGAATGAAAGTAAATGAATCATGTATGGCAGGGGTCAGCAACCTTTTTCCACTTGAGGGTCAGATTCAATGTATGTGAATACATGTAGGGCCACATTCACCTGCTAATAAATGAAGATAACATTACACAGCCCCTGCACCTCTGGACCCCTTTACATTACACAGCCCCCACACCTCTGGCCCCCTTTACATTACACAGCCCCCGCACATCTGGACCCCTTTACATTACACAACCCTGCACCGCTGGACCCCTTTACATTACACAGCCCCCGTATCTCTGGACCCCTTTACATTACACGGCTCCCCTTGCATATTACACAGCCCCCCTGCACGGTCTCTATGCC
>BLSH010448322.1:620338-631906 GCA_018402905.1 Glandirana rugosa | reverse complement strand
GTTTCGGGCAATATTATCTGCTGATATTCAGCCAAATGCTTCAGAGCTCATTGAACAGTGCTACAGTGCAGATGGACAATGACCCGAAGCATACTGCGAAAACAACCAAAGAGTTTTTTAAGGGAAAGAAGTGGAATGTTATGCAATGGCCAAGTCAATCACCTGACCTGAATTCACATTTCACTTGCTGAAGACAAAATTGAAGGGAAAATGCCCCAAGAACAAGCAGGAACTGAAGACAGTTGCAGTAGAGGCCCTGGCAGAGCATCACCAGGGATGAAACCCAGCATCTGGTGATGTCTATGCATTCCAGACTTCAAGCTGTAATTGACTGCAAAGGATTTGCAACCAAGTATTAAAAAGTGAAAGTTTGATTTATGATAGTTAATCTGTCCCATTACTTTTGGTCTCTTAAAAAGTGGGAGGCACATATACAAACTGTTGTAATTCCCACATTGTTCACCTGATTTGGATGTAAATACCCTCAAATTAAAGCTGAAAGTCTGCAGTTAAAGCACATCTTGTTCATTTCATTTCAAATTCATTGTGGTGGTGTATAGAGCCAAAAAGATTAGAATTGTGTCGATGTCCCAATATTTATGGACCTGACTGTATCTGTGTGCCCGTGCACTGTGCAGGGCACCGGACCAATAGGTCTCTACCAGGTTTGTCACTCCCTCACAGGCACGTGACCACATCCTGAGGCCCCATTTGGGCAGTTTTATATTTTTATAGTGCTTTGCACCCCGAGCCCTCCCACCCTGCGATGCCAGCACATCTCGGCATCGGCTTCCCGGCCAATCAGAACCCTAAAAGAAGATCGGGCGAAGACAGAAGCTGTGACGTCGGACCGCCCATCGGACCTCCACTGTAGTGTCAGTGCGGACCTGGAGGGCCCCCCCCCCAAAATCCTCCAGCACCAGCCGCCACTGGTTTACAGTCTAGTGAGTGGGTAGCAAGTGAAGTTAGAATTCCAGTTTTGCATGCTCGTTCTGCGATGAAGAAGGCATTGAATGCAGAGTTCAACAATTGCAGAATCCAGCCTTCTCTCCTAAGCAGTGTTCATTAAAGTGCGGTTTTCCTTGTAGGCATTCATCTTTCTGTATGTTTGCACACAAAGCCCCAATAATAGAGATGTCAGTAGCTCAGGAAAGGAAGCGTTGATTAATTTGATTCAACCCCAAATCCTTTTGAAAGTGGAATGTAATAAACAATCGCAAACATAGCCAAGGTTATGGCTTCGCTTTACAAACAGCAGCTCTCCCTGCCAGTGACTTCCAACCAACCAAATCATTTATTGTGCAGTCAATTTAGCCTTAATGTGCCTTTCTGAGCATAACTGATTCTGGCTTTATTGGTTGACTTGAAAGCCACCAAGTCTAGACAGTGACTTGCGCTATTTTTTACCTTCAAGCGCGCCATGGGGAATGATGATGATTATTATTATTGTAATGTATTGTAACTGTTTATCCTCATAGACGATGAAAGGGGCTTTGTAACAGCTGGCTGCATTCTTTACAATTCGCTTTACAAATGCAGTGATGCCGCGTGCTTTAAAGGAGCACTCCATGCAAAACACAAAATACGCCTAGCCGCTTACTCATGTCAGAGTTTTGTTTCTAGATGAAATAATGGTTTACATCAGACATTAGCCCCGTGCTTTTCTAAAAGCTTCCATTCTCAAGGCAGAGGAAGGGCTCATTCAAACCTGCGGCAGCTCTTGATGGCCCTCTCAACAGCTTTTAAGAGGGTGGTCAACAGATGGCTATACGAGGGGAGGCCAATAAGTTCTTACCCTCACCAAGATCTAGATGTGCTAGGGATCTGAAATGTAGTCCTCTGACTCTTCCTTCAACATGTCCACCACCTATGGTCAGTGTTGCCAACCTCCCGCAGCGTTTTTTACTGGCAAAACATGGAAAATTTACTGGCGGAGCATATTTTCCACTGGCAACTTAAAAATAATAGAACTCCTATTAAAAACGAAGACAATTGATATTTAAACACAATATGGAAACACTGACAATACCTATAGCAATTAATTTGCCTTGTTTACACTTAAACATTCAGCACACCATGACAAATTATCAGACCCTGATATTTATAGACAGTTGTAAAAATCACTGATTTTTACAAACTGTCAGTAAATTTACTGGCGGTTGGCAACACTGCCTATGGTTAGAATAAAAAACACAACTCCTGCGCTCGGATACATCAACCAGAAGCGGAAAAGACCACAAGGAAATTTCTTTATAGGCGTAACGTTCACTCAGCACTTGATAGTCTTGCTGCCTGAGGAAGAGGATTCGCCCTGGAAACGCGTCAGCCTGGTGTATGACACCGTCTGGTTCCCCTGTTGAGGTGGAGATAGACTGGTTCCCTGGAGGAAGTCTCCATTAACTATCAACATGTCTTCTATATTAGGATATAAATATTGGATGTTCCGCGCAAACGGATAGAAATCTTTTATCTATGAGCTGCTGCCGCCACCAGAAACTACACAAATGTGTAGTTTAAATAATATCACAAAATTAAAGGTGGGAATGGCGCTGCTCAGTTGGGATTTGAATGCCCTGGATATAAAATCTCCAGCAGGTTGGTGAGAAAAAAAAGGAATATATATATATTATCTGGAAACCATGGGGTTAAATGTCTAATCAATACCCCTTTCTATGATAGTGGATGAAAATATTGAGGTAGTTTGAATTGGATCAAATGGAGCACGTATAAAATATATATATCTGTGTTTCTGTTACAAAAAATGGTACTGAAAGTGTAAAGGGATGTGAAAAAATAGTGTCTACTACAACATGCAATATACAGGTATATATAAAAACGTTGAAAAATTGGTATAAAAGGATATAAATATAAATCACATGAGTAAAATCTTAAAGCTGATAAATCACATCACCAGCTTTAGAATTTATTCATGTGATTTATCAGCTTTAAGATTTTACTCATGTGATTTATATTTATATCCTTTTATACCAATTTTTCAACGTTTTTATATATACCTGTATATTGCATGTTGTAGTAGACACTATTTTTATATATTTTATACGTGCTCCATTTGATCCAATTCAAACTACCTCAATATTTTCATCCACTATCATAGAAAGGGGTATTGATTAGACATTTAACCCAGGTTTCCAGATAATATATATATATTCCTTTTTTTTTTCTCACCAGCCTGCTGGAGATTTTATATCCAGGGCATTCAAATCCCAACTGAGCAGCGCCATTCCCACCTTTAATTTTGTGATATGTCTTCTATATTGCTCCGTTTGTGAGTATATTTTATTCTTTGTAATTTTAATAAATGGTCTTATGGTATTGCACTAGGTTGGTGCGCCCCTCTCTTTTGCGTTTTTCTTCACCTCCTATGGTTACACACTTCTCACATCTGTGGGACAGACCTTTAATACCATCTGCGTAGAAGTATGCAGATTTGGAGGAAAGCCAGCTATCAACTTCAGTAATGACTGCCTCATCATTGTAGAAACGTCTTCACCGTAAATGTTTCTACAGATTTGGAAACAGGAAGAAGTCCGAAAGTGCCAGTTCAGGTGACTAAGGTGGATGGGGCAGAGATTCATAGCCACAATCGCCAACAAAAGTGGCAGTTGGTACAGGTCCAAAATGCTTTGTGCACATTCCACTTGTTGCTGTTTTTGGAAAGGTGTTAAGTAATGTGTTGTAAACTTACCCCCTACTAATGTTCACCTCCCTAGCCCCCTAAGAAATGAATAGTCACACGTCTTTCTTTAAACACTAGCTGCTCAACTTTTGCCACCACACTTGGTTCTGTGGCAGTTGAAGGACGACCTTCCCTTGGGTCATTCTGTATATTTGTGCGACCACACTTGAATTCATCGTTTGACAGTCTCATATGATGGTCAATGCTCTCCATACACAGCTGACATCTCTTCTTGAAGATGCAGGAACCTAATCAATATTCAACTTTGTCCGGCATTACATCTACTCCATTTTTCTTTGCTCTAAGTATAATTCACCACAACCTACAAACACAAAAATTTGCATGCATATTACTAAGATATCCACATATAAACCTACAAAATCTAGATCATGGTGTAAGAACTTATTGGCCTCCCCACGTATGTTGCCTCATTGTCTGTTTTTACCACTTCCCACCCGGGTCAATTCTGACACTTCGCTCCTACATGTAAAAATCTACATTTTGTGCTAGAAAATTACTTAGAACCACCAAACATTTTATATATATATATTTTAGCAAAGGCCCTATAGAATAAAATGGCGGTGATTGCTATTTTTTTATGTCACACGTTATTTGCACAGCGGTTTTTCAAACGCAAAATTTTTTTTGGAAAAAAACACTTTCATGAACTAAAAACAGAACAAAACACTAAAACTGCATTCACAATTCAGCGTTTTGAATAGCAATTTGAAAGTGCTGATGTGTGAGCTGCAGCGCGATTTATCAAGCGACAGTCGTGGCAGGCCCGCACCGTCATTCAAATGAATGGCATCTCAAATGGGACACACATTTGAGATGCCATTCATTTGAATGACGGTGCGGGTCTACCACGACTGTCGCTCGATAAATCGCGCTGCAGTCGTGGCAACCCGCATCGCGGGAAGCATGTCACCCAATAAGTAGCTCCTGAACTTTTTTTAGGTGACATGCTTCCTGCGAAGCGGGTTGCCATGACTGCAGCGCCATTTATCACGCAACAATCGCGGCAGACCTGCACTGCGATTTCAAATGTATGCCATCTTCAAATGCGAGTCCCGCGATTTGTCATTCACACATCGGGGATTTTATTATATTTTATTATATAAAATAGTTTATTCCTCCAGGTGAAGCCACGAGGATGGTGGCGTAACGCGTTGAGGTGGAGCCTGGCGTTGGAATTTTATACACAACACTAGAGATCTACTGGACTGTGTTTTTATGCTTAATTGATTTTAATAAATGTGGATGCAATATACGAAGCTGGGGTGGCGAGGTTTGTTCATAGGTAGTGCACATTCTTGTTTTCTGTGTCCTTTTGGAGCTGGTGGTGATCATTGTGGAGCCATTTTAAAGGAGAATTACACTGTGTGCAGAGCGTGTTTGACCCTTTTTAGGGTCTAAGAATAAGGTGAGCTTGCATTGCACCCGAAGGGAGCACAACTCACGGAGTGGAGTGAAGCTATTTGTGAAGCACGTTCCTCACGGAAAAGTATTGTGTGCATTTTTTATAAGAGGATTCCTGCTCATTTTATCACATGTGGACTTTATATGAACTCTGTGCACCAATTGACTGTTTGGCACTTTATTTATTGACACTGACAGGTTATCTTTATGTTTGTATAGTCAATTTAGTTTTAATAAGCAGCGCTATCACATAGATTTCAAAGTTTATTGCTGTTGATGTGGGAACACATAAGTGATAGCAGCAGCTTGTTCATAATAACTTTTTGTTCACTTACCACTGGGTGGCAGCTTGCAACTATTTTGATTACTTTTTCAGAGAGAGTGGAACAACGTCAGTTCCTCTCTCTATGCTCAAGGCAGCCATTACCGCTGGCCACCTCGCTCCCGGGCTCTGCGATGGGATGGTAGGGCTCAGGAAAGGCGTCAGTCGCTGCAGCCAAGGAAGGGGGGTGGGACTCCCTTCCACCACCCGCAGAAGTGATTGAGTAGCTAATTAGATCCCACCCAGTTGTGTGACACTAACGAATGAATATTCGCTACTTTCACACTAATTCTCCTCCCCGCCAAAGAGCAAGCGGGTCTGAAACCTGTTTCCTGATTGGCCAAAATGTCAGGCGATCCTATTGGACCCTTAGTGCTAGGAGGAGCAGAAAGGAGACACACAGAGGAAGCCACTCCAGGAGAGGACACCGAAGCCGCTTTCCCCAAGCCCGCCACGCTAAAGGACACCGGACTGGAGCGACTACGCTGGGAGATGGCCGCACTCTGAACCAGCTCTGCTCCTCAGCTGCCCAGCGCACTCCACCGACCGCGGCTCTCACCACCTGCATCCAGCTCTCACAACACCCCCAGACCTCGCCACATGTCCCTGCAGATAGCAGGTGGGGGGGGGGGTTTGCTGGGGGTGTTCGTGTTGCGCCACCCATGGAAGTTGGGTGGGGGGGTTGTGCTAATTCCCGCCTTGCCTTCTGCCCGGAGGGGGGGTTGTTTGCCCCCCCAAAAAAAGCCACCAGCCGCCACTGCTGTATATTACAAATTTGGTACTACCAGTGGATTTGTGTCACCTCTACCCATGGGACGGTGGCAGACCGCAAAATGGGTCTTGGTCCTTACTATATATGGACTTACCTGTAGTCATGTGCAGTTTGTTGCTCGTTGGGTCTGATAACAGTCCTGGCACAAGCTTCAAATATTCATTATGAAGCAGAAGTGGTGCACAATAGTCAAAGCGGCGGTTGACAGCTGATACATTCCACCCTCCTGCCCATTGTCACTGTCCAGTGTTATGTGGTTTAGTCCCTTCTTTTGATTGGGACAGTGTTAATATTTATTATCAATTATTACTGGTTATTATTGATCTGTAATGGCTGAGCTGCAACGTATGGTTTTGTTTTTTGTATTTATTATAAGTCGTATTTAGCCTAGGTTATGTTTAATTAATACTAATAAAATATTTATTCGTTAATTGTGTATTATTTATCTATAATAAAGGGCTGCGGCCATTTTAATCCACAAGTTGAATTGTGTTTTTTTGTTATTTATTATTTTGGGGTTCTGTGGTCCCATTGATTTTCCATGTCATTTAGGTGTTATGGTAACTTTTGTAAAATGTTATGATATTAAGGAAGGCCGGATAGTAGCCAGTGGGAGTAGAAAATGCCTCAGCATTTCTCCATAAGAGAAAGGACAGTCTGCTCGCTGTCTTGTGGATATTCTAAAGCTGGACATATATAAAACTGAACAGATTCTCCCATCCACACATTCAAGATGGATTGGGAATCCTCCCGTTGCAGTATTGTATTCTGATAGAGGGGGGATCAGAGCTGCAGACGCTGATCAAACAGCTTTTTATCTGAGAGGGTGGTTCACCAGAAGTTGGCCGGTATATCGGCTTCTGTTCAATTGCAGTGGCCACACATGGATCAAAATTCGACCCGTCCATACTGAGCCGGCCAAATTTCAATCAATTTATGGCAAGCTATAGACAGGGGCCTCCAAACTTTCCAAACAAAGGGCCAGTTCACTGTCCCTCAGACTTTAGTCCAGTGGGAGGAGAAAATGCCCAGACATCAGAGGGAGGATTCAATATCACAGGCTTGGTGGTCAGTGGAAATAAAAGTTGGAGGAATAGTGCTACATCGTTGGTGTCATTGGAAGGAATAGTCCTCAATTATGGTGTCAGTGGGAGGAGTAGTGCCCCATTGTTGGTAGTAGTGGGAGGAAAAGTGTCCTGTCTTTGGTGTCACTGGGAAGAATAGTGTCCCATCTTTGGTGTCAATGGGAAGAATAGTGCTTTATTGTTGATATCAGTGGGAGGAATTATGCCCCATCTTTGGTGTCAGTGGGAGGAATATCCCCCCATTGTTGGTATCAGTGGGAGGAATAGTGCCCCATCTTTGGTGTCAATGGGAAGACTAGCGCCTCATCATTGAGGTCAGTGGGAGGAATTATGCCCCATCTTTGGTGTCAGTGGTAGGAATATCCCCCCATTGTTGGTATCAGTGTGAGGAATAGTGCCCCATCTTTAGTGTCAATGGGAAGAATAGCGCCCCATCATTGGAGTCAATGGGAGGAATAATGCTTCATTGTTGGTATCAGTGGGAGAATATATGCCCCAGCTTTGTAATCAGTGGGAGAAATAATGCACCATCATTGGTGTCAGTAGGAGGAATAGTGCTCCATCATTGGTGTCAGTGGGACGAATGCCCAATTGTTGGGGACAATAGGAGGAATTGTGCCTCATATCAATGGGAGTAATAATGGCAGTGGTAGGAACAGGGCCAGATAAAGGCAAGCAAAGAGCATGTAAAAAAATCCTGTGTTTAAAGCCTTGTACACACGGTGCGACGGTCGTACGACTGAACGGCCCAAATCGTATGTTGGCTGTTGTGTCTCGCGTACTGACATGCACTTAGCGATCGTACGACCAAGCCAAACGTAGTGACGTGTTACGAGCATATAAAGAGGAAGTTCAGGTGAATGGGATTTGTGAATTAGCAATGTAGGTTTACACGAACGGACACTTCTGCGCGTTCCTGACTTCTGAGCATGCGTGTTTTGCACAGTACAACTTGTTGGACCAACTTCTCTGTACACACGATACAACAGTCGTATGAACGCTTGGTGTACAACCAAGGTTTTCTAGTTTGCTCATCCAACTTCTGTTGTACGACCGTCGCACGGTGTCTGTTCTAATCGCGCATACTAACAGTCAGATCATCGTACAACAAGCGGTCATTTGAACGTTTTCATACGACCATCGCACCGCGAGTACGAGCTTAACAAGCACTTGGAAACACAAATTACAACTCTTGTCAAACTCCTTCATGGCCCAAGTGTTGTAAGAAATGCTCTGTTTTACATTGCCTGCTTTTTTAAAGTAATTCATGGCCACCCTTAGGATTTAGATGAATGTGGGCAAAAAGCTCTCTCTTTTGCAGCCCCAAACTTGCAAGGAACCCCCACTATGCTTCACTATTGCCTGCAGATACTCAGTATTATACTGCATCTACAGCCCTCAACGTTGCCCGCTTTTTTTTTTTGCCCAAAAGAGCTTAAAACCCCAGTCTGCTTTGAAATCATTGCCTGGGAGTGAAATGAGATTTATCAGATTAGCCTGTAATGAGTGTCTGGATTCTGGATGAATGTATTTTGGACCATTCCTCCTTACAAAACATCTCCAGTAAAGTTAGGTTTGATGGTTGCCGAGCATGGACAGCCCGCTTCAAATCACCTCACAGATGTTCAATGATATTCAGGTCTGGGGACTGGGATGGCCATTCCAGAACATTGTACTTGTTCCTCTGCATAAATGCCCGAGTAGATTTTAAGCAGTGTTTTGGGTCGTTGTCTTGTTGAAATATCCAGCCCCGGCGTAACTTCAACTTTGTGACTGATTCCCCAACATTATTCTCAAGAATCTGCTGATATTGAGTGGAATCCATGCGACCCTCAACTTTAACCAGATTCCCAGTACCGGCACTGGCCACACAGCCCCACAGCATGATGGAACCTCCACCAAATTTTACTGTGGGTAGCAAGTGTTTTTCTTGGAACGCTGTGTTCTTTTGCCGCCATGCATAACGCCCCTTGTTATGACCAAATAACTCAATCTTTGTCCATATGTGCTTTTGCATACCTCAAGCAACTCCGTTTGTGGCTGTGTGCAGAAAAAACTTCTTTCGCATCTCCCATACAGCTTCTCCCTGTGCAAAGTGCGCTGAATTGTTGAACGATGCACAATGACACCATCTGCAGCAAGTTGATGTTGGAGGTCTTTGGAGGTGGTCTGTGGGCTGTTTTTGACCGTTCTCACCGCCCTACACCTTTGCCTCTCCAATATTTTATGTGGCTGCCACTTCTGGCCTTAACAAGAACTGTGCCTGTGGTCTTCCATTTCCTCACTATGTTCCTCACAGTGGACACTGACAGCTTATATCTCTGCCATAACTTTTTGTAGCCTTCCCCTAAACCATAATGTACAACGATCTTTGTTTTCAGGTCATTTGAGAGTTGTTTTGAGGCCCCCATGTTGCCACTCTTCAGAGGAGAACAAGAGAACAACAGCTTGTAATTGGCCACCTTCAATACCTTTTCTCATGATTGGATGCACCTGTCTATGAAGTTCAAGGCTTAACGAGCTCACCAAACCAATTGTGTGTTCCAATTAATCAGTGCTAAGTAGTTACAGGTATTCAAATCAACAAAATGACAAGGGTGCCCAAATTTATGCACCTGTCTAATTTCGTTTTGATGCATATTGCACATTTTCTGTTAATCCAATAAACCTCATTTCACTATTGAAATATTACTGTGTCCTTCAGTTATTTCATAGATAAAAATGAAATTGCTGATCCAAACACCCAAATATTTATAAATGACAATCATGGAAATTGTTAGGGGTTCTTAAACTTTTGCATAAAACTGTATATATATATATATATATACTTCCCACAGGAGGGGACGCACCGCGCACACCAGTACCCCATTTGGTGCAAGGCTCTTGCCCAGTCCAAGTCCCACAGCGGAACCAATGACTGCCATTGCCATCTTTAACCACTTCCTTACCGGCATATAGTAAAAAGGCGCCGGCAAGGTGGACTCACTATCCTAACAGGACGTCATATGACGTCCTGCGGTATTCGCCGCTCTGCGGGCCCCCATCGCATCGCGGCGATCGGGGATCGGGCGAGTCCTTCGGTCATTTCCTATAGCGCTGACTGTGGCCGTGCGGGGCGCGCAGCGCGGCGATCGGTGTTGCGGCTTGTCCCTCGGACAATGCCCAACCCCGATCAGGGTAAAGAGCCAATGAAATTGGCTCTTTACCACGTGACCGGCTGTGTCCAATCACAGCCGGTCACAAATGTCAACAAAGTGCCAGGTAACTTACTGTTACCAGGCACTTCTCCTCACACACCGTACCATACCCTTGTAAATTATTAGCCCATATTTCAAGTAGACTGCCATTTCCCCATTTTCAAATTCCTGTGCTCATTAGTTCCCTGTTGCCTCAACCAACCATGCCACTGCCTTCCATGTGAACTGACCCTGGCCTGTTTATCGACTAAGCCTCTACCTGCCGTCTGCATTGTTTATCCGCCATGTTTCTGCCTTTCACGTGAACTGACCTTGGATTGTATCGACTATGCCTCTGCCTGCCGTCTATTTCTGCCTTTTACCTGCACTGACCTCGGAATGTTGACCATGTTTTTGCCTGCCCCTTGGACTGATCTTTCACCCTGCTACACAGGGGTCTCACATATGTGAGGGGCTCCAGAATGATGTTCTGATTTGAGAAAACCAGTTATTGGTTTTTTCCTTGTTTTGTAATTTCCAGAACAGGGTCTGGTTTCCGGAGGCTTCAAAGCTATTGGGTGGGAGAAGCCTCTACCCCTGTCCCCCTATCCCCATTCTTTCCTAAGCTTGATGGTCCTGCCTGCTTCCTGGACAAATACTTTGGTTGTACTGACAATATCTCTGCCTGCACTGACCCAGGACTTTTTATGGACCATGTGCCTGCTGCCTGGATCAATACTTTGACTGTACTGAACATATCTCTGCCTGCTGCCTGTACTATGGACAGTATTCCTGCCTGCTGCATGGACAATCCTTTCACTGCTGCCGACCACATCCCTGCCTGCTACCTGGAACAATGCTTTGACTGTGCTGCTAATATCTCTACCTGTACTGACTATGGACAGTATTGCTGCCTGCTGTCTGTTTTGCTGTCGCTGTCCACGTTCCTGCCTGCTGCCTGGACTGATGCTTTCCTCTGTGGGCCCCTGCACTACTAAACCGCAGGTAATCTTTTCTTTACCCTTTGCTCAGCAGAATGTATTTTGTTTTGTAATTGGTATTACAGTACTTGCTATGTGTTAGAAATACGAAGG
>BLSH010448322.1:538000-582844 GCA_018402905.1 Glandirana rugosa | reverse complement strand
GATTTAACCTCGTTGCAATTTACCTCTGAGGGAATTTACGCAAAAAAACTCTTTTTGACGATTCCCTTGAGGCCGGCATCTATTTGCCCGCCGGGTGTCCTATCCTTTATATTCATTTTCCCCTCTTTCTCCCTCGTCACTCTCCCGGGGAGCTATTGTGAGGACTCTTGACGGATTTTTAGCGGACCACGTTGTTTGCTATTCTTCCCTTTCTTCCTGGGAGGGCTTCCTTAGTCGTCTCCTTGTTTCTCTTTTCCTTTATCCCTTTCCTTATCTTTATCCATACTTTATTTACTTTGTTTGTTCCTCTGCTGATTCCTTCGGGAGGGTCCTTCTTTCCCTTCTTATCGTTTGTTGCACCAGGCGATTTTTAGGCAGTTCTCAGGAGTGTTATCGAGGGGCCCTCTCACTGCTCCCTCTTTCTCCCCTTTTACTTATATTTCCTATCCTGTGGGCCGCCCGTTTATCTACGGCCGGAGTTCCCTTAGCAGTTTTTCTCAAAAAAACGCATTTAAGGGAGTCTCCATTTAACGTTGCTCCAATTTAGGCGTGTGGCGGTACACCAGGACCTCCCCTGGACTTTCTGTCGCCCTTTTATACGTGGCCCCACTAGTTTTTAACGCTTTGTTTGCTTGCAGGGTTTTACATGCAGTAAGGGCCCTGTTATATGGTAGTATACTTTTTAAGGTTTAACTTTTACATCGCTTAGCCCCTTTCCGTTATACGTTTTCCCCTTTCTTTCCGCTTTTCCCCTCCTTTCCCTCCTCCCCTCCTCCTCCTCTATCTGCTTCGGATCATCGGGTATATAGAATATAGAATATAGGGTAGAGGCCGGCAAAAAACAGTGGGAACACAGTTAATCCAAAAAAAAAAAAAAAAGGAAGAAAAAAAGGAAAGACAAACCAATGGCCAGGTCCTATCTAGGTTCAGCAGTCCCCTGGGCACCTTTGTCTCCCTGTATTCAATCTCGTATTCTCTTTACAGGGTATTTCTCTTCACTGGGTAAACCATGCTTCTAAAAAAGTGCTCAGTACATTGGTATAATGTTGCCTTAATATCACCATAGCAGCATCACATCTTTAGTTGCAGTTGTACAGAACCTTACAGAGCCAAAGGGAAAGTTCATTTCTACGCACCTTTTCCGGGTATATTCTCCGCTCATACGGTTTATCCTACCTTACCCTGTACCACCACTCGGCCTTCACGTGTATTTGGTGCGTTTATTCAGTGCAGATCCGGTGTCATACTCCGTCCTTCCTTCCCGGCCGGCCCGTCGAGCGGTATCTGCCGCGATGTCAGCGGCGGGTGTCTAGGCAGTCAGGCAGAGTAGCGTCCGGCTTCCGACTCCCCGTGTTGCGGGGACAGATGACCGCGCTTCAGCCAGTGCACCGACAGTGTCTCGCCCGTCACCGCTGGGCGGCCCGGAGCTTCCTAGCCTGATCTAGGCTTCCTGCTCTTAGTACTGGATGGCTGTCTCGGTGCGGCTTGTCGGCATGTCGGCGTTCATGGTTCCCTTGGATGGGAGAGGGAAGAGAGCAACATCCACCTCCTCTCACCTGCGCATCCGGTCACGCCCCACTCCGAGTTCCTCTCCATCGGATCTATGATGTGACATGGAGCGGTCCCTGGCTGCTTGCATTTCCTGCCCGTTCTTGTTCTCTGAACCCCCGGTTAGTCTGTCTTCCAGGCCTGGGATTGGTGAGGAGCTTTAAGTAGTCCAGGGGTTACAGGCTCTGGGAGGCTGTGCCCGCTGTTCCTGGCCTCTTGCTGCTCTCTTTTCCCCCGACCTCTGTCTCCTGGGCCGCTCGCTCGCAGACCGGGTGATGTCATCCTACCCTCCCCTTGAGGCCTTCGTTGTCCCGCTCCTTGCACCAGCTATCACCAGCCCTGCTAAACTATGTACAGGTGCGACCAAGGCTGGCCGTCGGCGCTAGGATAAGGGCCGAGTGGGGAACCCCTGATCCGATCCCTGATTACCCCTTGCCCCTACCTGCAGACGCTCATGGGGAATGAATTAAGGATCAAGGAGGTTGGGTTGGTAAAATGTTCTTCCAGCTAAGATCCAAATCTCATGTTTGTGCTATGACTCAGATAGGATGCAGTCATTTTATGTCTGTCAAAAAATGAGAAATGTACAATTTCTGTAGCATTTCAACAATATTTATTGTCAATTTTCGGTTAGGACATTAAACGTGTGGACAGTTTGAACTTGGATGGCTACACGTTTGTTCTTGTATTTGTATGGAACGCAAACAACTATCTTTAACAGAAACATTGTGTAAGACAAATAAATAACTCTTTAATAAAACGTAAAAGTAGGTCAATTGCATCTACATTTCAAGTGTAAGAAAATAGAACCTCCTTACATCAGGTGAAGGCAATGAAGAATAATTGCTGGATGGCTGCACTCCTTGAAGGTGATTTTTATTGGAATGACATAAAATCCAAGATCCATACAGTATTCCAGAATCAATAGGTATTGTACAAAAAGGCTTACGCGTTTCACACTGATAAACCCATATATATATATATGAAAAAACCCTTTGATGTGAACTTCCGGCTCTCTAAATAAATTGCAACAATTTCAAAGACAAGCTATAAACAAAGAATATCAATACTATTAGTATGTCATACATTGCTACAGCTGTTAGTGAAATTTCACTTGAAATTGTTGCAATTTATTTAGAGAAGATACAATGTTTTTATTCTTATTTTACTTATCTATGTTGCTGTTCAGCACACCTGAACTTCTACACACCTGAGTGTGCTGACTACATCAGCCACCTATTTAATGAATGCTGGACTGATTACCCAATCAGAGCTGGAAGTTCACATCAAAGGCTTTTTTTAATATATATATATGGGTTTATCAGTCTTAGCATTCAGGCTATGATTAAGCACCTACACACAATGGTGTGAAACGCGTAAGCCTTTTTGTACAATACCTATTGTTTCTGGAATACTGTATGGATCTTGGATTTTATGTCATTCAAATAAAAATCACCTTCAAGGAGTGCAGCTGTCCAGCAATTATTCTTCATTGCCTTCAGCTTTGCAGAGCTGCACCTTTTTCTGAACCTGGGGATTGGAGCAGAGGCCATCCAGCCTAGAGCGGTACAACTTTCTTTTTTCTCCTTACATCAGGTGTCCCCATCAGAGTACCCCCTTACATCAGTTGTCCCCATCAGAGGTCTCCCTTACATCAGGTGTGCAAATCACAGTTCCGCCATAAATACTGTAGGTGTCCCCATCAGTGTCCCCATTCATCCGGTGTCCCCATCAGAGTGCCCCCCTTACATCAGGTGTCCTCATCAGTGCCCCCCTTACATCAAGTGTCTCCATCAGAGTACCCCCTTACATCAAGTGCCCCATCAGAGTGCCCCCTTACATCAGGTGCCCCATCCAAGTGCCCCCATACATGAAGTGTCCCATCAGAGTGGCTCCTTTACATCAAGTGTTCACATCAGAGTACCTCCTTTCATAAGGTGTCCTCATCAGATTCCTTCCTTTCATCAAGTGTCTGCATTAGAGTGCCCCAGACATCAGGTGTCCCCATCAGAAAGCCCCCTTGCATCAGGTGCCCCAATTAGAGTACCTCATTGCATCACCTTCATCAGAATACCCCCATAAATCAGGAACCCTAATCGGAATACCCTCATATATTGGTTGCCCCCATCTGAGTGCCCACCAAACCTCAACTTCTCCCATCAGAGTGCCCCCTTACATCACGTGTCCCCATCAGAGTATCTCATTACATCAGGTACCCCATAGAACAGTTGCCCCATCAGAATTTCCCTATTGATCTGCACAGCCGATCAAAGTGTCCAGTGTACCTGTTACTGTATATGGACAGGAAGGGGCACAAGTCAATATGACCCCATTGGTTGCTAGGATGCTGGTGTCCCTAGCAACTAAAAACTGCTGTTTAGTGGGGATCCAGCGCTGTAGATTGGCAGGCTGATAATCCACACTGGACTGTCAGTTGTTCTGGATCCGTACCGCAGTTCACCATATAGTGAAGGCTGCATTAGACCAAAAAAGGGCAACTAAGGAAGAAAGTTGACCCTTGAGAGCTCTACCTCTGCCCAAGAGCTAATCATCCAGAGAAGAGGCTTATGCTGTCATCCCTAAGTGCAGCTACTAAGGGGTATATTTATCACAAGGATATCTGCTGATCATTCACTGCATTTCTGTTGTCAAAAGATTTATTGCATTTATAAAACACATATGTCATCCACCTTCTCTAGATAGAGCCACATCTACTGCTGATTGTCCTACATTTGGGTTTTCCATTCTCCAGTAATACAGTATTTATATAAGCACCTGAAATAAATAATAAAATAATAAAATAAAATACATTTATAACACAGCCATTTTTACATTCTATACTGAATGTTTTGAAATATTTGGTGTTTTGTAATGGTGAATTATTTATTTTAAAATGTATTCCATATAAAGACCCGCTGCATCCCAAAGGCCTCGTTCCTTACACGTTTGATGCACTGCCAGTGGGGCTTTTAGTATGAAACCTCTATGCTATGCTGACCTTCTGTGAGAATGCTTCTGCCGTGAATTTTGTGACTGAAGTAATCCACAGTACATGCAGCTATAGAGGTCAGTGATGACGTGTTTTAAAGCTCAATGACTGATTCTTAAAACTGAACTTCAGGTTTTTGGGGCTTTTCTACTGCATGGTTACATTAGACCATTGTAAGCAGGGCTTATTTTCCTGATATGTGCAGGAACTCCCCCCTCACCCCTTGTCTCCGCCACCTATCCACCTTTGAGCACCGTCCCTTGGTTCCACCCCCTACCCAACTCCCAGCACCACCCCTTTTAGAGAAGACAGAACCAAGTATCATTTTGTGGTGCTAAATAATTTGTATGGAAGTTATTAATAATAACATGAAAATCAGTAAAATAGATCCCCTGCAGTCAGCAACAAAATACCCTCCAGCAATAATAGATCCCACACACAACAATAGCCCCCCCCCACAGCAACAATGGACCACCCACAACACAATACCACATCTAGCAACAAAAGATCCACCCCAGAAACATTAGACACCCCCTCTAGCAGCAACCACAGATCTTCCAGCAGCCAGCATCAATAGACCCTTCAGTAGCCAGCAACAATAGACTTCTCCCTCAACAGTAGATCCCTACCAGCAACATAGGACCCCCCCCCAGGAACAACAGACCCTCACACAAACACAGATCCCCACCAGCATCAATAGACCTTCCAGCACACCCCACACCCCTTGATATTATATACATTCAGTGCTGGAGGTGCCGGAACTGCGTTCCTCCATGTTCCTGCTGAAAAAAAGCCCTGATTGTAAGAATGCATATCTCATAACTGAGCAATCGCTGTGGCAACGGCGTTTTTTTTTCCAAGTGGCCAAGATCCATTCAACAAGAACTGCTACCAACGCTTTGTTTGACGAAAGTCAAGGTTCAAGTGTGGCGCCTATATTTTATTTCATTCAGTTGGATTGTGTATAATGTTAGCCGCAGCCCTCAATAGCAGGGCGTTTTGGGAATTGTCTTGATTTGCCATTACAGACACAACTCTTTATCGATCATTATTTTTCTTCTAAATAGAAAACAGGGAAGCAAAAAAAGTGCTTTACATATATATGTATATTGTACATTCACATCAGTCCCTACCCTCAAGACGCTTACAATCTAAGGTCCCTAACTCACATTCATACATATACTAGGGCCAATTTAGACAGGATCTAATTTACCTAACAGCATGTCTTTGGAGCATGGGAGGAAACTCACGCAGGCACAGGGAGAACATGCAAATTCCAGGCAGGTAGTGTTGTGGTTGGGATTCAAACCAGCAACCCTTTTGCTGCCAGGCAAAAGTGCTATCCACTACACCACTGTGCCACCATATAATTCACTTTCCATGTGCTTATTATTGAAGATTATCCTTTTCCTGGGGTTCTCCTTTACTATACGTGTAGCGCTTACCCCCGTAGGACCGGCTGAGTTTGAAGATATAATTTACTACTCTGACAGTACAACCCTTTGCTCGCTCGTATCTCCAGTTGTCTAGGGGTATATTGAAAGAAGTTGAACACCAATCAATTTTCTGATGCTTAAACAGGATAACTTTTATTCTTCACACAAGAACAAGGAGAGAGGGGTAGGGAGCTCAGGACACCCTTTCAGCGACAATCAAAAATATGAATAGGCAGGCAGACTCTCAGGCAAAAATACAGTGAGACAGCATAACAGGCCGCAGCCTCTTCTGAACACTCTGACACGTGGCTGTCTCACTTAGCAGCCCCAAAAACGAACGTTACACTTGCGGATCTGTAGAACTCCCTCTTAGTTCTCTAAACTTCAGTGGATCCCAATTTAGCAACAACAGAATGTACTCACAAATATGTAGAACTCTCTCACAGTTCTTTTGGGCTTGTAGAACTCTCTCACAATTCTTTGGGCTTAAGTGGATCCTGACATAGAAAATGAACAGAGTACACTCACGGGTCCATGGAACTCTCTCAGTCCCCTTACTGAAGCAGATCCTGGGCAGGCGCACCACAACACTTTACATCTTCCGGACAGGCATGAGTCTCCTGGCATCCGAGACTCCTGAATAGGCCTAAGGACTCAGGCCTGGCTGCCATGAGGCTTCTACAACGCAGGCCCCTCCCAGCGAACTGGGAGAGCGACTGGGGCCTACCCCAGAGGAGCTGGGCTGGACTCTCACCGACGACTGCTACTGCTACGATCACATGACTTCCTCTCCATATATGGTCTCTTCCCACCTACCCACAATGCACTTGCACCGAGTGGATTGGCTAGGAAAAGAATGAGATCATTCCAGAATGTTCTGGAATATTATGACTTATCTCACCCATGTCTTAGGCAGCAGTGCCACCTACTGACATAGTGGAGAAGTACACTGAAAGGAAGAAATCAGTAATCAGGAAACTACAAATTACAGCAAGACCAGTAGTGTCTTGCAAATATATTTTGCCTAACAGCCTAACAAATTTAGCACCCCGCTACATACGGTTTAACTTATGGCTGCAGTTCACCCACCATAGGACGCAGGGTCCACATTTCTGCACAGTTTATGCAGTCCTCTTAATGTTTTAAACCCAGGAGGAATCATGGAACCTTTTGTAAGTGGCTTGTATTGCCTTTCTAATATGACTTTTTAATTAAGTGCTTGCAAGTTCATGAGCACACTATAATCAAGAGCGCAGAGGCAGAGAGCTGTAATTTGTTCACTGTTATTATGGGGGTGGGTGCTGATGTTTCAATACATCACTTGATGCCTTGACCCCTCAGTAACAAACTATTGTGTCTATCTGCAAGACAAATCCTTTATTCCAGGCAGATAGATAGCAATTAACAGGGGCTTGTTAGTGCCACTGCTAGGACACATCTAAATTTGGAGATTTCTGGTAACAAAATTCTGATTAGTCACATAGACGTTAAAAGCATTGCTTTATTTTCTTTGTTTTCTGTTAAAAAGTAACATGGCAACTGCATAAAAGAGTAATTAAAAGTTAGAGCCGTTTGTTATACAGGTTACTTATATTGATACATGATGAGTGTTGGAAATAGTAACTTTTATTTAAGCAATGCTTCTTTAGGGCAGAGAGAGGCGTACTGTTGTGCAAAACATTTTTCAAGACTTAGAGAATTTTAAAGGTACACTTCAGTCAATGAGAAAATTTGAATTTAAACAGACTCAGGAGGCACAGCTTGTTTTATCATCAGGTGTCCCCATCAGAGTGCCCCCATACATCAGGTGTCCCCATTAGAGTGCCCCCATCAGAGTGCCCCCATATATCAGGTGTCTCCATCATAGTGCCCTCATACATCAGGTGTCCCCATCATAGTGCCCTCATACATCAGGTGTCCCCATCAGAGTGCCCCCATACATCAGGTGTCCCCATTAGAGTGCCCCCATCAGAGTGCCCCCATATATCAGGTGTCTCCATCATAGTGCCCTCATACATCAGGTGTCCCCATCATAGTGCCCTCATACATCAGGTGTCCCCATCAGATTGCCTCCATACACCAGGTGTCCCCATCAGAGTGCCCACGTACATCAGTTGTCCCCATCAGTTCCCCTTACATCAGATTTCCCCTTCAGAGAGCCCAATTAAATCAGGTGTCCCCATCAGAGTGCCCACTGACATCAGGTGTCCCCATCAGAGTGCCTCCATGCACCAGGTGTCCCCATCAGAGTGCCTCCATGCACCAGGTGTCCCCATCAGAGTGCCCACTTACATCAGGTGTCCCCATCAGTTCCCCTTACATCAAGTGTCCCCATCAGAGTGCCCAATTACATCAGGTGTCCCCATCAGAGTGCCCGCTTAAATCAGGTGTCCCTATCAGAGTTCCCACTTACATCAGGTGTGTCCATCAGAATGCCCCCATACATCAGGTGTCCCCATCAGAGTGCCCAATTACATCAGGTGTCCCCATCAGTTCCCCTTACATCAGGTGTCCCCATCAGAGTGTCCAATTACATCAGGGGTCCCCATCATAGTGCCCACTTACATCAGGTGTCCCCATCAGAGTTCCCACTTACATCAGGTGTCCCCATCAGAGTGCCCCCATACATCAGGTGTCCCCACCAAAGTGCCTCAATATATCAGGTGTCCCCATCAGAGTGCCTCCATACATCAGGTGTCCCCATCAGAGTGCCCCCCTTACATCAGGTGTCCCCATCAGAGTTCCCACTTACATCAGGCGTCCCCATCAGAGTGCCCCCTTAAATAAGGTGTCCCCATCAGTGCCAACTTACATCAGGTGTCGCCATTTGCTTGCCCCCTTACATAAAGTGTCTCCATCAGTGTTACCATGTGCCTGCCTAGGTGAGATGAACATGTTCCATTGGAGATGGGATATCATTGGGAAGGACCAGTCCATGGGGAGGAGATGGGATCTAATTGGAGAAGGAGCACTCTGTGAGGTGGAAATGGGATCTCATTGGGGAAGGACCGACTGTTGGGTGGAGGTGGGATCTCACTGGGGAAAGACCAGTCTGTGGGATGGAGATGGGATCTCATTGAGAAAGGACCAGTCTGTAGGGTGGAGGTGGGATCTCACTGGGAAAGGACCAGTCTCTGGGGTGGAGATAGGATCTCATTGGGGAAGGACCAGTCTGTAGGGTGGAGGTGGTATCTCACTGGGGAAGGACCAGTCTCAGGGGTGGAGGTGGGATCTCATTGGGGAAGGACCAGTCTGTAGGGTGGAGGTGGGATCTCACTGGGGAACAGGGCTGGCTCTACAAATAGGCAGAGTAGGCAGCCGCCTAGGGCGCACTGCTGTCTAGGGCGCCTGGCCACTGTTGATCTGTCACTGGCTGCTCTGCATTGATTCATTTAAAAACTGACACTCTCTGACTGAGATAATGAGATTATATTGTCATATGCCATTTGCAAATGTATATAGAAATAGTGACTGATCTGCCAAATACCCCCAAGGCTGTATTTGACGGGCACAGGTGAAGCTGTATTTGATGGTCACAGGTGAAGCTGTATTTGATGGACACAAGTGAAGCTGTATTTGTTGGGCACAGGGGAGGCTGTATTGATTGGCGCTGGTGAAGCTGTATTTGATGGGCACAGGTGAGGCTGTATTGATTGGCGCTGTCTTGCACCAGACCTGCTGGGGAAGGACCAGTCTGTGGGGTGGAGATGGGATCTCATTGAGGAAGGACCAGTCTGTAGGGTGGAGGTGGGTTCTCACTGGGGAAGGACCAGTCTGTGGGGAGGATATGAGATCTCTTTGGGGAAGGACCAGTCTGTAGCCTGGAGGTGGGTTCTCACTGGGGGGGGGACCAGTTTGTGAGGTGGAGGTGGGATCTCACTGGGGAAGGACCATTCTGTGGGGTGGAGATGGGATCTCATTGGGGAAGGACCAGTCTGCAGGGTGGAGGTGGGTTCTCACTGGGGATGGACCAGTCTGTGGGGAGGAGATGGGATCTCTTTGTGGAAGGACCAGTCTGTAGCCTGGAGGTGGGTTCTCACTGGGGAAGGACCAGTCTGTGGGGAGGAGATGGGATCTCTTTGGGGAAGGACCAGTCTGTAGCCTGGAGGTGGGTTCTCACTGGGGAAGGACCAGTCTGTGGGGTGGAGGTGGGATCTCTCTGCAGAGGAACCAAGAAGACGCAAAAAGTGGCAAAAGTGAAAGTATGACCTATGCATTATATAATATAGAATAGGGTGAAATTCATTTTTACTTTAATGCATTTACAGTGTCTCTTAGATATACCGTAACTCACCGTCCAACATTTGGCTTTACTTGTTATTCTGAGCTGCTGGTAAAATATTTCTAGTCATGTACACACGATAATTAAGTAACGCTGTTATTCTCTGTGTGTACATTACTATACTTTTCCCTATAAAATAAGCTATTATGTCTGTTCAAACCCCTGGGGGCATCAATTTTGGTGGAGGCAAGCAATTCTTAAGAGAATGGTGGCCTCTGAATGCCTTTAATAGGTTTGTTTACCTAACACATGACCTGCAAACCGATGCAGTATATACTACACTTGACATTTACTGTATATAAATTAGGGATATTTGGATAGCAAGCATCATAGTGACCTCCCAGTGATGTGGATTTTCTTTGTGCTTAAAGTGGTATTAAACCCAATAAATACAATTTAATATATAGCATCTTACCAATCCGTAAATGTGGCTGCTGCATTCATTTTTTAAGGTGTTTTTTCCCTTGATGGTGATTTGACCAGTGACACATTTCCTGTCTTAAGGTGGCTTCTCCATCTATGAAGGAGCAACGGAGACATCCTTACACAACAGCATTGTCTGGAGAGGGTAGTGCTAGATATACTAGTAGATTTAGATGGACTTTACAAAAGTGGCAAATTAAAGTTGAACTCCAAATAAAACATTTTTTAGGCAGTTACAGCAAGATTTTGAGATAAAGGTTTTTACGTAAATGATTAAAATCTGGCCAAATGGTTTGTCTCAACACTCCAACTTTCACGTTTTCTGCACAGCTTGGTCAGTTACAGAAAGTTGAAAAATAACAACAGGATCAATTTTAGTAACAGACTGCATCATAAGTATCACTTTTCATTTTGCCTTTAGTATCACTTTAATGCAAGTCTAGTCATAAAAATATTTTCTTCAACTCCAAATTGCCCTACTTGTTTGTCCTTCCACTTCCTCCCTGCCTTCTTTTTTTATGGGTCAACACTTCCAGGGCACCCGTGTAGCCCAACTTACTACCAGGTAGGCCTTCTAGCCTAAACCTAACTTCCTCATTTTTTAGCCACACCCTAACACCTTCCTCCTCTTCAAGGCAACCATAACTCATTCATATGCAGATAATATGATTTGTTTATCTACAAAGCCCAAGGCTCATTGATATGCGCATCCCACTGCTCATTCCTGGGACACAGCCATGGTGGGGCAATTGGTTAAATGGTAGGACTGTTCTGGCAAATCCAATGTAATTGGTAATTATGCCCCATGGTCAACAGATGATACTTATGCTGCCAGCACACCAATTTCTTCAGGAAGGAATGGTTAACTTAATTGCACATAATCAAATGAGTCGCAAATCACTGCAATGGGTTCCTTTACCAAGGCAATGTGACCCCTTCCATTGCTTGTAACTGGGACCCGAGTACAAGGCTTTCCAGCAACAGCATTCAGAATGGGCCAATCCTATTTAATTTATTCATTAACGATCTGGAGGATGGGATACACAGCTCAATCTCAGTATAACTTCTATGCATGACGTGGAAACCTTGCAAGAAGATCTAAACAAATTAATGGGGTACAACAAACAATTATCAACCACCGCCTTTTAGATCAGTACCACATCCCTAAATGTAAAGTAGAAGCAAAAACTGTGATCTATAACCACAGTAGAAAAAATGGGACTTTAGAGGTACTTGATAAAAACCCTCTCTGAATGATCAGACTAACATATGGTTGTAAAATATACAAAATTTATTATTGGATAAAAGAGCATAAATTAAGCAATAAATACATGTGGAGAAAACACAACACATAGTATAGAAAGAAAAAAATAAATAATTTGGACAAAACAAATAATAAAACCCGAAGGGTCAGATTGCTTCCTAAAGGAGTGGAATTGTGGCCAAAGGATGGCTGGGAAGCAGAGTCAGATACGTCCTTCCGACGCGTTTCGCCTCTGATGGCTTCTTCAGGGGAGAATGCACAAGACCGCACTACGGGTATATGTATCCTTAGAGTGTAACGTAAAAGAGAGAGCGCTCCATATGAAGGTACGGTCGGCTTTAGACATGGCAGTAATTAGTTTAATAGATTAACAGACCACACTGCATATTTCAGTATGGTGCTTAGACCAACATTAAAGTGGGGTCTTTATTGGAGTCGTTCAAGGGTTCCAGCAGGGACGTGGAGGCACGCAGGGCAGGGATCAGCATGCACAAATATGATGCGCCATGTCAAACAGAACGCCCTGATCAAACATAGCGCCTGAAAATGTAACCAACAGTTCGTGGACAAGGGGCGGTAAATATGCAGCCCAGATGGAAGTCCAAAGCTAAGTCTGACCGTCTTATGAACCAAAGAATACCTTCATCCAAAATATCGGGGCCACGAACGTCCGTTTATATATGGCACAGTGACAAAAAGTCTGAAAAAAGACGAAGCGAACGGTCGTTTGGCTGATGGTCGCACAGCGATGGAGCGTCTTATATAAATGAATTGGGTAGGCAACTACATGACAAATGAGGTTTAATGTTGGAAAATGTAAAATAAGGCATTTGGGTGCTAAAAATTTGAATGCAGTTTACTCGGTAGGAGGAGAACCTCTGGGGGAATCTAGGATGGAAAAGGACCTGGAGGTCCTAGTAGATGACAGGCTCAGTAATTGCATGCAATGCCAGGTTGCTGCAAGCAAAGCAAACAGAATATTGGCATGCATTAAAAAGGGGATTAATTCCAGAGATAAAATGATGATTCTCCCACTATACAAGACGCTAATCGCATCTTGAGTATGCCGTCCAATTCTGGGCACCAGTCCTTAGGAGGGATGTGCTGGAGCTGGAGAGGGTCCAGAGAAGGGCAACAAAGGTAATAAAGGGACTGGAGGAACTCAATTATGGCAAAAGACTACAAGCATTGAACGTATTCTCTCTGGAGAGGAGACGCTTGAGAGGGGATATGATTTCAATGCACAGGCAGTCCGAGTTACCAGTCCACGAGTTACAAACTACCGAGTTACGAACAACTCCTTCTTACGAACGGAGGTGGTGTGACATCACTGCCGGCCACACTGGTCCCGGATACCGCCGAGCAGCCATCTTGCAGCGCCAGACACATCCCACATTGCTGTATAGCATAGCCACAAGAGCCCCAAATAACACAACTGCACACATAGCAGTGCCCGGTACATCCCACATCACTGCGCAGGTTGAAGTTACACTTACAAATGTACAGTTCTGACTTACAAACAAGTTCGATTTAAGAACGAACCTACAGTCCGTAACCCGTTCGTAACTCGGGGACTGCCTGTACAAATACCGTACTGGTGACCCCATAGTAGGGAAAAAGCTTTTCCGTGAAAGGGAATTTAAAAGGACACAATGCCATTCACTAAAATGAGTGGTTTAACCTTCAAAGCGTTTGTCTACTCATTTTCTAAAGATTTGCTAATATGCTGTATCAATGTTAGTGTAATGTGTTCTTACTTGTCTCTCCCCGCTCACCTGTCTCATCTCCGTATAATCTTTATCTTTTTATCCAGTGACGTCAGCCGCGCATGCGCCGTTGTACTGCATTTTCTGGGAGGCATGTACCCTGCCGGAAAAATGCTAGGTGCATGCCGGAGCTGCTTCATTTCCAATTGCTGACGTCAGCCCCAGATAGGAAACCCCTAAGCAGACAATTGTTTACACCTGGTGACTTGCTGGTGACTTGCTAGACTTGCTAACTGAAACTTAGATGCACCTGTATTGCCGGTCGTAGTGCACATGCGCGGGATTACGGCAAAACTACACAGTGAGGGCGGAAGTACATTACTGTACACAACGCGGAAGCCCACAGCTAAAATGGCGCGGCCGTTTCGAGAGCAGCAGAGAGACAAAATGCAAATTCTTTTTTCACTGACATACTGACCTTTAGATTTTTTTTACAGGTTTATATGCTGTATACACAGTTTTCTTAATATATCAATATATAGATAGAATTGAAAAGTGGAAACTACCCTGCCAAACTTCTGTGCTGGTACCTGAGTTTGTGTAACCCAGTCTCTGTCAATTGGTCTTACAATGCTTACACAGTTATAGTCAGTGAGGTTGAATAAAGACACAAGTCCATCCAGGTCAACCTGTGTGTGTGCTTTTATGTTAATAGTACATTGTGTACCCCTGACCATGTTGTGGTCGTTATCTAATAATTGTTTGAAATTATCGATGTTCCCGGCTGAAACCACTGCTTGTGGAAGAGAATTCCACATCCTTACAGCTCTTACAGTAAAGAACCCTCTACACAGTTAAAGCGGTTGTCTGCTCTCATACCTACAATGAGTTAATAACAACCCCCAATAGAACATGTTAATGCAACTCTAAACGCCACATCATCCGTTTTCTAGCTTGCTGCTTACTTTATAAAATCCTTATTTTTCCATGCCTAGTAGAGATCGCCATTTCTTAGCAATTCTTTACATGGAGTTTTCTGGACAAAAGGAGGATCTCTGGAAGAAATAATCCCGTGTTTTCCAGGCTTTTTACTCATTGTGACACAAATAAAAAAAGGCAGTCTCCGATAACATAATATTAATATAATGAGTGGCAATATGCTTTTTTTACCATTAAATACCTGGGCAGTATCTCCAGGCCTGACATCCTGTTTCTAAGTCCTATTTCACACACTAGTATTCTGACAAATGTTTTAGATATAAAAGATTTGTACTGAGGTGCACATTGCCGTTGAGGTAAAAGCTCTCTTAGCATTGTGTAATTGTATATTCTGCTAACCTGACGGTACAGTGTGACGTGCGTCACCCTTTGACAAGCTATTTGCAGGATCTTCTCAAGGTCTTTCTTGCTCTGTTGATGTACGAAGCTCTTGTCTATGTGAAAAGGTGGGCAGCTGCTATTAAATGCCCATTGCAACTGCTTTGGATGGGAAAACATCACATTGGCCAGTGAATAGTTTGCTTGAGTTTTGTGTGGCCCGAGCTTTCATTTTTACTGTCAACCACTTGCTATCCTGGGCAATTTTTTTTGCACACATTTTAAAATCAAGACCTGGTGGGAACCGTGTCAGAGAAGATGGCATACTGTGTGATTGGGTTTTGGAGTTCCCTGAGGCCCGGTTCATACCTAGGCGATCCAACTTCAGGGCATCTTTGCCAGGCGATTTGAATGCTACTTAAAGGCGAGTTCAGCGTGACTTTGGGTGACTTACAACGCGACTTAAAGCGACCTCCATGCCAGGCGACTTTGCCTGTGGCCAATCAGAGAAGGGAGGGAGGGGGTTGCCTGGGTAATTTGTAGTAAATTCTTTTCTTTTTCCTGGAAAGTCTCTTCAATATAGATGGGGATCCAACTTGGAGACGACTTCCATTGAATTCTATGGGTGCAAGTCGGATAGAAGTCGCCTTGAAGTAGTACAGGAACCTTTTCTGAAGTCAGAGCGACTTCAGTAGTGTACATTAAGACAGCTCCCATTCACTTCAATGGAATTTCTGATGTCGGGCAACTTGGGGTGACACAAGTCGGAGCGCAAGTCGCGGCAGTGTGAACCGGCCCGATAGGATAACTGCTGTGGGGAGATACATCATTGAAGTCCACCAAGTAAGCTGAGCAGCCTAGGCCACAGGTGTCAAACTGGCGGCCCTCCAGCTGTTGCGGAACTACAAATCCCATGAGGCATTGCAAGGCTGACAGTTGCAAGCATGACTCCCACAGGCAGACATGATGGGACTTGTAGTTCTGCAACAGCTGGAGGGCCACCAGTTTGACACCCCTGGCCTAGGCGGTTTATACTCGAAGTGAGGGGTGATTGCTCACTGATGTGCATATAGACCTTGGAAGGTCCTTATATCTGGTAAGAAGATATATTTGCTCTATCTATCCTGTGGGGAGCACTGGGTATTGCACTGAATGAAAATGGAAGGACACTTTCTTTGTTTTTCACTTTGCGGATTATAATTGTTTTTCTGGACTTTATAATTTATGTAAGCATACACATCTAATTTAACCACTTCAGCCCTGGAAGGATTTGCCCCCTTAATGACCAGGCCATTTTTTGCGATACGGCACTGCGCCGCTTTAACCAATAATTGCGCGTTCGTGCAATGTTTTACCCAAACAAAATTGATGTCCTTCCCCCCCGCCCCCACAAATAGAGGTTTCTTTTGGTGGTATTTGATAACCTCTGCGGTTTTTATTTCTTGCGCTATAAACAAACAAAGAGCGACAATTTTGAAAAAAAAAAACATTTATTTTTACTTTTTGCTATAATAAATATCCAAAAAAAACAAAAACAAATGTGTTCATCAGTTTAGGCCAATATATATTCTTCTACATATTTTTGGTAAATAAAACTGCAATAAACGTATATTTATTTGTTTCAGTAACTTATATAGCGCTATAAATTCATGCAGCGCTTTACGTATACATTGTACCTTCACAGTCCCGGTGGTCATGTCGCTGCTTCGCCCGCCAGCACAGCCCCCGGCCATGATGTTCTCCAAATGACCTGCCGCCTCCGGCCTCCCAGAGTGGCCCTCCTAGCCACAAAAAGCGTGACAGAACACCAGGGGTGAATGGGCTGTGGATGTGGCATCTTGGCTGGATAGTGAATGGTGGTCGGTGGAGTAGGGTTATTGCTGCAAGTCCTGGTCATGTCGCTGCTTCGCTCGCCAGCACAGCCCCCGGCCATGATGTTCTCCGAATGACCTGCCATCTCCGGCCTCCCAGTGTCGACACACGGGCCATGTTGCAACACGCTTGCTTCTGATGAGTGGCCCTCCTAGCCACGAAATGCGTCGAGCTACCATTGTCATGTTTGTGCTACCAATTGTGTCTGATGACTTATTATCATATATATGATCCGTACTGTCATATCCTGGGACAATATCCCTGTAATTTAATGCCATTGGCCATGCAGCTGTTACTGTGCTATTTAAATATTTGTATATAATATAAATTTGATGGATGGGGAATTTTGCTATGCATTATTGCACGACTTTTTATATTACCAATCGTGTTTTACCTATTTGGATCACGGTTGTGACCATATGTGTATTATCTTTCTTTATGCAATAATAAATTAACAATCCTTTCTACGATCTTGGTATGGTATCCATTAATATTACACTTGACAACTACATGCCTCAATTAAAGCCCCACTTCCCCTCTTCCCCTGATTGCATAATAGTGAAATCCCTGTTTTAACTAAAAATTCACAAACCGCCACTGCATATTACCCACTGCCATATAGGCAAGGAAAGGAGATAAAGCTGTTGATTGGTTGGCTTTAGTAAATCTTGTAACTTCTCATTTTCTGAAAAAAATGTTCACATTAAAGCAAATAGATAAATAAGCTGAACACCTGCTCAGCCCCATCACTCTATCTTCTATGCTATGATTAAGACCCCTGTTTGTCTATTTGTAATAAAGGATTGGTCCTTGGAAGTAGATGCAAAATCCACTATTCACTTTAAAACGAAGTCCATGTTTTTGAGTCTGCAGAGGTTTCTCTGTGGAATCGCTGCCCGTCCTCCGTTTCATATCTATGCACGAAGAAATCAACTGCAGGTCTTCAAGTTTCTGATGAAGATCCAGCTCGCAGGTTGCATTTGTTCTAGAAACGTGTTAATCTCTTGGTTTTAGCAGTGGCAGTGATTATGCTTCTGCCTGTGGATTAACATCTTGTTTTGAACACATAAGGATGAGGGGCGAGGCTTTAAATGAAGAAATGACCTAACCATTTACTTCCATCCCTGTTTGGTGTATAGAGAGAATCAAGGGCGGGACTTTATATGAAGTGCATGGTGGGTAAAAGACAAATTTGAAAAAGGTTCATTCATTTTCAATAATTCATGATCCATAAATTCATATAAAATATACAATAGAAAAAATACCTGCATACTATCGATCATTCTAAACCCTCACATTAAAGAAGGGTTGAATGATTCAATGAGTTGGATAAAAATATACAAGAGAAGTTTGCATTGGCAGTTCATACAGTCAAAAATACATAAAGTAGAGGCATAATTCACAATAGGTTGTTAGAAAGAATTGCATATGACTAAACATGGTATATGTTGGCCTCTACACGTTTCGTGACTTGGTGTCACTCGTCAGGAGCCACGGCGGTACACATAAGGGTGCTCTCCTTGGCGGCAAGACGTCAATTCACTCCTGCTTCCTAAGACACTACACACGTCCACTGGGCTGCACTTGTTTGGTAGGTATCGTAATCCTTCTTTAATGTGAGGGTTTAGAATGATCGATAGTATGCAGGTAAAAAAGCCTCTAAACTCATCTGCCTGGAAACGACTATAAATGACCCTGTGTAAATGTACTGATAAGATAACATAGAGGAGAGTTCAGGGGCAGCTGAAAAAACGCCCAACTGCCCCTAAACGTCTGTTTAGCAGTCTTAGGGCCCATTCACACCGCTTGAATATGCTTGAAGCCTGAAGCTACAAAACGCTGTAGGGGAAAAAATCAATGATTCTCTATGGAGATGGTTTACATCTCCACTCAAAAACGCCTGAAGCCAAACAAGTTCTGGAGGTGTTTTTGTCACACGTTTTGGGCAGATTTGGGTGTTTGCATCCCATAGAAATGAATGGAAACGCGCAATTTTTTTTTTGCATGTGTTTGTGCGATTTTCAGCTGTAATAAAAGCTAATAAAAGCTGAACTACCTAGCAACAAATGATGCAATAGATATAGTATTTTCTGTTGGCTAATACAAAAGCGCCAAAAACGCTGCATACAAACGCGCTAAAACGATCCAAAGGCGCGCGTCAAAACGCAGGAAAAAGCTCAAAGACGCTCAGGTGGGAATGCAGCCTAAGTCTCCAGAGATTTGAAATTAGTTTTGGTGATATCACTATGGTACAGCTCAGAGTTCTCTTTGCTGGAGGCTCTGGAACAAGGAGGCTCTACCAAGATGGTCACCTCCACACAGAGACACATTGCAGAATAAGGCATGATAGGTTAGTTATGGGGAAAAGATCAGCAGTAGGGAGACCACAAGATGGTGACTAATCATTTGCCCACTTTGGGCACTGTTTCCAGAGTTTAAACACTCAACCTTTCTATTCCAACACTTAAAGAGGAAGTAAACCCAGATTGGGTTTACTTCCTCTGTATTCCCCTGCAAAGTAGAAGCATAATGGGCTACGCATCGCATAGTAGCCCATTATGTGCCACTTACCTGCAAACAAAGCCTGCGATGTCCAGCGATGTCCCCTGTACTGGCCGCGTCCATCTTCTGGCCCTCTTCCTTCCGGGGCCGCGATCTCCGGCTCGGTGAGTGGACGGAGTCGTGTGACATCATGAGCACGGGACCTGCCAGTCAGGGCACGATCCCAGTGGAGAAAGGGCACGGAGGCCGTTTCTTCACTGCGCATGTGGCGAAATGACGTGGGCACATCTCGTACACTGCATATCTCCTGAACCCTGCAGGTTTAGGAGATATGCAGGGCACCTACAGGTAAGACTTATTGTTGGCTTACCTGTAGGTTAAAGTGGTTGTCACGAGTTGACAACCACTTTAACTCTTGGTGACAAACATTAACCCAAGAGCAACAAGAACCTCTATTTTGCTACATACTCATCTCCTACTGCATGCAGGCTATATAACAATAGCAGGCTGGTCCCTTACTTGTTAAAAAAATTGCCATGTGAAACAGTTCAGTAGTTTCTAGCTTAGACTCTAGTGCAGGGATAAGCAATTAGTGGACCTCCAGATGTTGCAAGTCCCATCATGCCTCTGTCTCTGGGTGTCATGCTTGTAACTGTCAGAGTCTTGCTATGCCTCATGGGACTTGTAGTTCTGCAACAGCTGGAGGTCCGCTAATTGCATAGCCCTGCTCTAGTGTGTAAGCCCATCAGACATGCTCTAGTTCAGGGGTAGGCAACCAGTATCCCTCCAGCTGTTGTGGAACTACCTTTCCCATGAGGCATTGCAAGGCTGGCAGTTACAATTACTCCCAGAGGCATGATGGAACTTGTAGTTCTGCAACAGCTGGAGGACCCCAGGTTGCCTACCCCTGCTCTAGTTGTATTGCAATGATGAGGGAACATACTGGCCAGTATATTATTATTTATTATTATTATACAGGATTTATATAGCGCCGACAGGTTGCGCAGCGTTTTACAATATTAGGGCAGACACTACAATTACAATACAATTCAATACAGGAGGAATCAGAGGGCCCTGCTCGTTAGAGCTTACAATCTAGGAGGGAGGGTTAAATTATATGAAAGGGCAATAACTGCGGGGGATGAGCTGATTGAGAAAATAAGAAGTGTAGTTGTTAGGTGGAGACAGGATAGGCTTCTCTGAAGAGGAAAGTTTTCAGGGATCGCCTGAAAGTGGATAGATTTGGGGACAGTCTGACAGATTGGGGTAGGGAATTCCAGAGGATGGGAGAGGCTCGTGAGAAGTCTTGGAGTCGAGTATGAGAGGAGGTGATGAGAGAGCTGGATAGCAGGAGGTCTTGGGAGGAGCGAAGAGGACGATTAGGTTGGTATTTTGTGACCAGGCTGGTGATGTAGATGGGAGCAGAGTTGTGGATAGCTTTGTAGCTCATTGTTAGTATTAGTATATATGGCATTATACGTGTAGATGGGGATTATCACAGTTTTCCTTTCATCTTGACGAGCTGCATTTTTTTCCCTAGTAAAATAATACCGGCTGTTCTATTTCATCATTTATAAATGCTACAGAACACAAGAGCTGAGGAACGATGTCAGTTAAAGGAAATATAGCCTGTGGAACGCTTCTGAGCTGTAGAGGTTTCTCTCCATTATACAGCTGTAAAATCATATATCTCTGTAATGTGCTTTAATCTATAAACCTTGAATTATTTATTAGAGAGGAGTAGTATAGAGGTTATACAGAAGTCACAGTGGTAGGGTATAGATATACAGATCAATGGAGAGCTGCTATATATGAGCCATGGGAGTACTGAGGACCTTTTCCTCGTTATGCTCTACACAGTGAAATGTTACAATGGGGGTAAAATTATAAAGATTAGAAAGAAAATTGGGCTTTCTTTGCTACAGCAACAAGTCAGAACAAAGCTTTTAGTTTCAGCGTAGGGAGAAAGTAAATGCATGGGTGATGCCTTTGACTGGTTAACCTCGATGTATAGTAGAATCTATAAAAGGAAAGGAGTTCCTGGAGCCTGACTTGCTTGCATTAGTAATACAGGCATATCTTGTTTTCTCTGAAGAGGAGAGAGAGGGCTGGCCCGCTCAGGTGTGCTGCATCAAAGGAGTGCCAAGGTATTCAGGTGCGGATCCGGAAAGCCGCCAGTCCAAGACCATGAGTAATATCAGGAAAAAAGGACCGCACTCGGAATCCAAAGCACAAGTTGCTGATTTATTGTGAACCCATATTATAGTAACAGTCAGGCAGACAGAACATCAAAGCTGTGAAAAGGTTAACGCGTTTCGCAGAGCGGAGGTCCGCTTAGTCATAACCTGTTATGACTAAGCAGACCTCCGCTCCACGAAACGCGTTAACCCTTTCACAGGTTTGATGTTCTGTCTGCCTGACTGTTACTGTAATATGGGTTCACAATAAATCAGCAACTTGTGCTTTGGATTCCGAGTGCGGTCCTTTTCTCCTGATATCTTATTTTCTCTTTTCAGGTGTTTGCCCTGTGGATTCATCTTTTGTTATAAGCATGCTTTTATCAGAAAGAACACTAAACACATTCATACCTGCAGCAGCAGCAGCATTACCTTTTGCTGTGGCCAAATGGTGGGCAAAGATCTGGCACCTTCTGGTGGTGATGGAGTTTACCCATGCCCTCCCACCACACACACATTCCTTGTGGTCAACTCATCATAGCGATGGACCAATATGAATGTGGAATGATGAGTGACAGGGCACTATCTGGAAGTATAGGAGCTCTGCACATACAGTGCCTTGAAAAAGTATTCATACCCCTTGAGATTTTCCACATATTGTCATATTACAACCAAAAATGTAAATGTGTTTTATTGGGATTTTATGTGATAGACCGACACACAGTGGCACATAATTGTGAAGTGGAAGGAAAATGATAAAATTGTTTTAAAATGTTTTACAAATAAATATGTGAAAAGTGTGGGGGGCATTTGTATGGCGCCCCCCTGAGTCAATACTTTTTCACTGCAGTTACAGCTGCAAGACTTTTTGGGGATGTCTCTACCAGCTTTGCCCATCTAGAGAGGACATTTTTGCCCATTCTTCTTTACAAAATATCTCAAGCTCTGTCAGATTGGATGGAGAGCGTCTGTGAACAGCAATTTCCAAGTTTTGCCACAGATTCTCAATTGGATTTAGGTCTGGACTTTGACTGGGCCATTCTAACACATGAATATGCTTTGATCTACACCATTGCATTGTAGCTCTGGCTGTATGTTTAGGGTCATTGTCCTGCTGGAAGGTGAACCTCCGCCGCAGTCTCAAGTCTTTTGCAGACACTAACAGATTTTATTCTAAGATTGTCCTGTATTTGGCTCCATCCATCTACCTATCAACTCTGACCAGCTTCCCTGTCCCTGCTGAATAAAAGCATCCCCACACCATGATGCTGCCACCACCATGTTTCACGGTGGGGATGGTGTGTTCAGGGTGATGTGCAGTGTTAGTTTTCTGCCACACATAGGGGTTAATTTACTAAAGCTTGAAAGTGCAAATTTTGGTGCAGCCCCACACAGAAACCAGCTTCCAGGTTCAGCTGAGGCTAGAAGCTGATTGGCTAGCATGCACAGCTGCACCGTTTTTTGCACTCTCCAGCTTTAGTAAATCAACCCCATAGTGTTTTTCTTTAAGGCCAATAGGTTACATTTTGGTCTCATCTGACCAAAGCACTTTCCTCAACATGTTTGCTGTGTCCCCCACATGGCTTTTGCAAATTGCAGAGACTCTAGGGAATAAAATGGCGATTGTTACAACATTTTACATCACACGGTATTTGTCCAGCAATTTTTCAAACGCGTTTAAAAAAAATAAAACAGTTTATGAATTAAAAAAAAAAACAGTAAGTTAGCCCAGTTTTTTTGTATAATGTGAAAGATGATGCTACGCTGAGTAAATAGATACCTAACATGTCACACTTTAAAATTGCGCACACCTGTGGAATGGCGCGAAAATTTGGTACTTACATTTTTTTTACAGGTTACCAGTTTAGAGTTACAGAGGAGGTCTAGTGCTAGAATTGTTGCTCTCACTCTAATGATCGTGGCGATACCTCACATGTGTTATTTGAAAGCCGTTTATAAATGTGGGTGTGACTTATGTATGTGTTCGCTTCTGTGCACGGGAACGTGGGGGCACTTTAAATTTTTTTTTTTAATTGTTTATTTTACTGTTTTTTTGTTTTTTGATCACCTTTATTCCTATTACAATGAATGTAAACATCCCTTGTAATAGGAATAGTGCACATCTCTCCTCTAGGCTGGAAAGACTGAGATTAAAAAATTTAAATAAACTGTCTCAGTCTTTCCAGCTGCGTCCCCGGCATTGTTTACTTCCGCAGGCTTGGACATGGCATCATAATGTCGCTCCCGGGCCTCCGAGAATCATAGAAATGACTGGGGACCATCTTGTCACCAGAAATCTCTATGGTCAACATCCGGCGACGACAGATTCATTCTCCAGCTTGCTGATCATATGGGCGAGCCCGGAGAAGCACCCGTGGGTGGTGGGGGGGGGGGCTGTTCCCTCCCGCCTCCTGTAAGAACTATCAAGCAGCTGAACTGCCACTATGATTGTTCTTATGGTTTACAGAATCGCCGGCTGAACAAAATGATATCTGGATGTGCAGACATCATTCAGATATCCCCACTCAAAGGCCAGGATGTCATATGACGTCCTTGGGCTGGAAGTGGTTAAAAATAATAAACATGTCATACTTACCTGCTCTGTGCAGTGGTTTGCACAGAGCAACCCCGATCCTCCACTTCTTGGGTCCCTCGCCCTTCCTCCTTCTGAGTCGCTGCTCTGTATGTCCATTCAGACACAGAGCCGTGGCTTGGCCTCGCCCCTCTCTCTCCACATTGGCTCACTTTCTTTGACAGCAGCAGGAGCCAATGACGCCCGCTGCTGTGTCTGAGCCAATCAGTAGGGAGCGTTCCCGGACAGCCCAGTCTTTTTCGCAACATTGCTGAATCGAGATGGGGCTCAGGTAGGTATAAGAGGAGCTGAGGGGGGCTGCTGCACACAGAAGGCTTTTTATCTTAAACCCCTTTCACACCAGGGCCGCCTGAGCATTAGCGGTAAAACATTGGATGGGGGTCGTTTTTCAGGCACTTTACAGGTGCTATTTTTAGCGCAAAAGGGCCTGAAACACATTCTGGTGTGAAAGGGGTCTTAATGCATAGAAGGCATTAAGATAAAAAAACCTTCTGCCTTTAGAACCACTTTAAGCCTATCCATAGTGCTGGATCTTCATAGTGTTAATCCGCAGCTTACAGGCTTGACGTGTTTCGTAGCAAATGCTGCTTCCTCAGGAGCACAGTAGAGGGTATCTCTAATATATGGTATAAGATTATGACAATCACAGTCATGTATATTTATGACAAACATATAGATACAAAATTTTAACTATAAAAAATACAAAAATGTATACTTTATAATGGCATCTCTCAGAAAAAAAAAAAACATATAAACAGTTGACCTACTGTAAATGGTAATTAGAAAGATCAAAACGCTAGAGATATTTTTAGCGCAAAAGGGCCTGAAAAGCATTCTGGTGTGAAAGGGGTCTTAATGCATAGAAGGCATTAAGATAAAAAAACCTTCTGCCTTTAGAACCGCTTTAATCCTATCCATAGTGCTGGATCTTCATAGTGTTAATCCACAGCTTACAGGCTTGACATGTTTCATAGCAAATGCTGCTTCCTCAGGAGCACAGTAGAGGGTATCTCTAATATATGGTATAAGATTATGACAATCACAGTCATGTATATTTATGACAAACATATAGATACAAAATTTTAACTATAAAAAATACAAAAATGTATACTTTATAATGGCATCTCTCAGAAAAAAAAAACATATAAACAGTTGACCTACTGTAAATGGTAATTAGAAAGATCAAAACGCTAGAGATTTTTTTTAATGTTACAAAGACTTTTATGTATTTGCCAGTTAATGTTTTAACAACAGTTTTATATTGACGAATGTGACTTATATCTACTGTTAAGCACTCCCATGAGTCATGTTTAATGAGAGCGAGATAAGTTAGGCATGGATGGTGTTCAAAGCTCTCCTTTCTAATATTCACAAGTGCAATAGAAAACCACATTTTTTTTTCGTTTGTAGAGTTTATTTTGCACATTCATAAACCGAATCTGCGTATTCAATGAGAGCATTCGGTTTTTTGTCTTTAGCACAGATTACATTTCCAGCAAGTCCTCGGTGTTCTTTCTTCCCCTTGTGTCTTGAGACTTTGTTCAGGAACAATTGTCTTGTCAGCAAGGAAGGTTCTGAGCTGTGCAGATATTGTAGCATTCAGATAATAGTTTAAGAATACTCTATAATTTATGCTTCACTTCCAGCCACTCAGGTCAATGAAACATGAGAAGTGAAAAATGTTCTGGTGCTGCATATCTCATGCAGCATAAACCTTTCAAGTGCAGATATTCGAGAATTTGCATATTAGTCTTCGACACTTACAAGTAATCTGCCAAACTGATGAAATTCAATGAGGTGCATCTTTTCGAGCACAAACTCATTTTACTTTACAATTTCTACCGAAACCCCTGAGTGCTAAAATGTCGAGCCGTGCCTATAAATACACCTTTCATTTCCCGTAAAAAGGGTAAATATATAAATAATGCCTCTCGCTTCTATAGATCCATCGGGAAATGTTAGGTGCTGGCTCGCTTAGTGATGACTTTTGGATCTATTTTGTCTAGATTGATTTTGTACATCCATTTAAATCTGAACTGTAAGTGATATTTTGAGAAAAGCTGTTGCTGAATGCATAAATCAATGTGTTGTCAGAGAGACCAGTTAGGGCTTGTTTTTCTGGCTTTTGGTTTTGAGGTTCAGAGTAGTCACATTGGCTATAATATGGATCTTTACCTATATGTTTGTCCAACCCTCTCTTGAGATTCTGCAGAATTTAATGTTTAAGTCAGAAGATGTGGGTGTCAAGATTACAGATAACAATAATACAATTCCCTAGTGTGTAATTTATCATCTTACAGCCTTATTTTGGTTTTTGGACTCCAAGGCAGTGGTGTATCATCCATGGATGCAGAGTGTTCACTGAACACGGGCCCTGAGGGGTGGGGAGGCCCACTGTGCTCTGACCGACACTGCACCCATGGATGATCTCTCCATGACAGCTGGGGATGATCAGTGCGATGTGGGCTTGCACACGGGCCCACCAATTTCATGATACGCCCCTGCTCCAAGGGTATGTTGCTCTATTTTGGTCTTGCCCACGGATATGACCCTTTTTAAGGTGCATGTGATCTGATCCTATAACTCGATAGTTTGTCCCTTTGCGGCAGGGTTTCTCAAACAGAGTTCCATGGAACCCTAGGGTTTCTCCAGAGGTTGAGAGAAAACACCCGCTCCAAGCCACTCGCCCAAATGCTAATTGTGGATGCTGTCAGTCCTTAGCTGTTCGGGTGCAGGTACTGCATGGATGATGAACAGGTAAAGAAGTCACTGGATGACCGCACATCCGAAACAAAGTTGCTTTTATTGAAGAATCATGAAATCCATAACATCATAGGCAGAGATAGGAAGAAGAGCTTACGCGTTTCACGTCATCATTGGACGCTTAGTCATAGCTCCTATGACTAAGCGTCCAATGATGATGTGAAACGCGTAAGCTCTTCTTCCAATCTCTGGATGTCCTGTGCCCACTGCTTGATTATCTGCCTATGATGTTGTGGATTTCATGATTCTTCAATAAAAGCAACTTTGTTTCGGATGTGTGGTCATCCAGTGACTTCTTTACCTGTTTCTCCTGAGGTTGCTAGGGGTACCTTGAGCAATGAGCAATTTCTGCCCCTCAGATAAGTTCCCACTGACCGTTGGTCTTTTTAGCTATCTGTAAGGAATTTATTCTTCCCAATGACCACAGGTGTAAGGAGCGATACGAATGTATCATGACTTGTAGGTATAGTCATTTTTGACAAGGATTTCCTGAGACTGGAAAGTTATTTAGAGGTTTCCGATGTGTTGAAAAGGTTGAGAAAGGCTGCTTTGCGATGATCCAACATGACTGCTGAGGCGCAATAGGCCTAGGCATTAAACACTGTTAACGTACTGAACAAAAAACTCCCCTTGTCCCAATCCCGTGTAAGAAATGACATTTACAACCAATTAGGTTGGAAAGGGCAAGGCCACAGATTTTATTTAAATTCCAACACAGAACATGAAATTCCAACACAGAACATGTGAACACTTTAACCCCTCCAGATCCGCGCAATTGCCGAAGTACGGCTCCAGCGCGGATCTGAAATGCCGGGACGACGTCCATGGACCTCGTCCCCTGTGCACGCTCCCGGCGCGACCCACGATTGCCTGACAGAGCTGCAGAACAGGGAACCGCTGATGTAAACATGGCAGTTCTCCGTTCTGTTACAAGGGACATACCAGATCTACTGATCCCTGTCACTGGGATCAGTTAGATCTGTTATGTTCCGGCCAGCCCGCCCCCCCCCCCCCCCACAGTTAGAACACATACAGGGAACACTGTTAATCCCTTCACTCCACCCTGCAGGTTAACCCCTTCACTGCCAATGACATTTATACAGTAATCAGGGGATATTTAAATTTATGATCGCTGTATAAATGTCATTGGTCCCAAAAATGTGTAAAAAATGTCCGACATTTCCACTGCAATATCACAGTCCCGATAAAAATCGCAGATCGCCGCCATTACTAGTAAAAAAAAATAAAAGTAATAAAATTTCCCATAGTTTGTAGACGCGATAACTTTTGCGCAAACCAATCAATAAACGCCGATTGCGATTTTTTTTACCAAAAATATGTAGAAGAATAAATATTGGCCAAAACTGATGAATCATTTTTTGTTTTTCTTTTTTATGGATTTGTATTTTAGCAAAAAGTAAAAAATATTGTTCTTTTTTGCAAAATTGTAGCTCATTTTTTGTTTATAGCGGTGATCAGAAATGACGCAGAGGGGATCAAATACCACCAAAAGAAAGCTCTATTTGTGGGAAAAAAAAGGACGTAGATTTTGTTTGAATACAACGTCGCACGACCGCGCAATTTTCATTCAAAATGCGACAGTGATGAAAGCCGAAAATTGGTCTGGACAGGAGGGGGGTTTAAGTGCCCAGTAAGGAAGTGGTTAAACCAGTGCCAATCACAGTTGTACTATGAGCAGGCTTAACCTTAACTAGTTGACTTCCAAAAGGGGCCTGTCCTTACCATAAGTGCTGGACAGACAGCCTAATTCCAGTTTCCACTCCAGGGCATAGCCCATTACAGCAACTTTTAATGCTGGCAAGGTCAAGAAACCACAGCAAGCTATGACAGACCATCAAAGAAAAAAGGGACGGGAGGGTGGGCAGCTCTTCCAGCTACATCTTCTTTTCCAAAAGGCCCAGAATTCCCTGGGACAGTACTTTTCTTGAGCTCCGGCCCAACCCATCCCCCATGACTTCACCCAATCTTGTTGGACCATTCACCAACTGCTTCCGCCCATCGCCTGGCCATGCCCCCATCAGTCAAGACTCTCTTTCCCTAGGGGGTTCAAGAGGCCTTCAGCATGCCTTCTACATTCCTTTGTTTACAGTTCAGAAGATTTACTTCTCTTTTTCTAAGTGGAAATACTGCTGCTCCTTAGTAATTTGCATGCTCAATGTGAGCCTAACCTGTATACTAACCATTTGAAAAGTCCCCTTAACCCACATGTTAGATCAATGGATCAGGCCAATAAATAGTCTAAATGAAAATGGAGGAATCTTCCTTGGCCCTCAGAAAACAAGATATGGTTCTAATGGACCCAATTTAAATTCTCCATCAAGTATAAAGGAATATTGGAGACTGCTCTCCTGCTTAGGCAGCTATGTCTGAGACCAGTATTTCCAACTCTTTTTAGAAATTTTTTCAGGGAACTTTGTATGTCCCTGTTGGCGACAACTATTCTTCATTGGCCTTTGACTCAATACACCAGGGATATGGAATTAGCGGACCTCCAGCTGCTGCAAAACTACAAGTCCCATAATGCTTCTGCCTCTGGGTGTCAAGCTTGTGGCTGTCAGCGTCTTGCTATGCCTCATGGGACTTGTAGTTCTGCAACATCTGGAGGTCCGCTAATTGCATATCCCTGCAATACACCAAGTGAGTCACCAGGTGATTTTCCTTTGGTATTAATATACAGCACTGATGTCTCTTTGGAAGAGAGATGTACTTTAATGTGACTTGTGACTTGAGACCTTGTTCTATGATGATGGGTACGCATAATTTATGTACGCAATTCTGTTTATTTTGATGTCTGAAATAAATAAAAAATGTAAAAAAAGAGAAACCAGAAGAAATGGGATATTATAAAAATCTGGATCACATACAAGTTGTAATAATGCAGCCTTAAAGCTAAATTCTTTCTTTTCACTGCCTCACAAAAAAACCCCCAGCCTTATTTCTTTTAAAATTGTATACTTACTTTTTTTTTCTTGTAGTCTTCAGGTTAGTTAGGTGAAGTTATGGGTCCTTCTCCCTTTAGCTTGGCAGTCCTGGCCAAAAAAACAAAAACACATTTTCAGTAGAGTGAAGCTGGCCAAACACACTAAATTTTCTCTTGTTCAGCCCTGTGGCCTCAGCCAGAGACATCACTTGATTCCCCCATGCACACTAAACAGAATAAATGAAGGAATCTGCAAGACCGGCTGTTGCGAATGCTGGCTGTCAAAATGCCAAACAGTGTCTGCATCTGTTGAATGTAAGCTCTGGTTGAGAATTTTTCACCCGGCTCTTTCGACAAAATTGATTTAAAAAGTTAAGCTGGGTGGTGCCAATTTGTGTATGGCAGGCTTAAAGTGTATCTAAAACCAAAACCAAAAATGTAATACATTGCAGATCACCAGTGCTTGGTACAGTGGCACCATATGTTTTCTTTTTTCAAGCTAATGTAGCTTTTTTCACCTGGTAATCCTGCAAATAACACACTTACAGTCCAGTGTTGCCAACCTCCCCCAGTGCTTTTTACTGGCAAAACATGGTAAATTTACTGGCGGAGCACATTTTTTACTGGCAACCTGAAAAATAACTGAACTCCTATTAAAAACTGAGACAATTGATATTTAAACACAACATGGAAACACTGACAATACCCATATCAAGCAGTTTGCTTGGTTTACACTTAAAAAGTCAGCACAGCATGACAAATTATCAGACCTTGATATTTATAGACAGTTGTAAAAATCACTGATTTTTACAAACTGTCAGTAAATTTATTGGCGGTTGGCAACACTGTTACAGTCCCTAGGTGGCTACATCACTCCTCCACTGTAACTATGGAGGGAGTCATGCTTTCCTGATATGGAATCTAAACATATCTGTACAGTATCTTTTTATCTCCATTACCTGGTGGGCAGGTCAATTTGTAGTTTACATAAGATAGCTAGAAAGGAAGATATACTTTGGTGACACTCACAAGAAGTGGCAAGGACACTGCATTTCTGGCAGGATCACCTGGTACTTTCTGTATTTGCTGAAAATTTTCTTAGCTTGAAAAAAATATCTAAGGAACGTAAGCTGAAAAAATACAGAATTTTTGTTCATCCTTGTCACAAATCACACACGCCCACAGCGACTAGCTAACTGCGATGTGCGTGCTGTGACTGGGAGTATATGAGGGAATAAGGGGGAACTTATACTGCCATAAGATTTCACTGTGCTTTCACAGCCTGCACTACCTTCGGCCACCACTAGAGGGAGACTCCACTCCAATCCAGCTGGCTGACCACACACAGGCAGATACAAATCTTACAAACAATCTGGTGCACCCTAAGGGTTGGGGAGCAGTCTAGCAATTAATACACACTTCTAGGTTTCTCTAGCTATCCTGCAAGCTAAAACCCCGGTGCTAATCACTCTTCCCACTGTCCACACAACCACACCAGACCCACACTAACCAATAGCCTGCCACCACTCAGCCGTTTATCCTTGGATTGGTCTGCTGTGCCACCACACACACACAGACCGTCTGGCAGATCTGTTAGTTTACAATCTGCATGCAATCTGCCCACACACAGAGCAATTGCACACCAATTGGCACGTAGCTTAAACCGAGTATTTAGGCACTAAAATGCAACAATCTCTCTAGAGATATGAGTCCTAGATTAGTACGCAGAAGTCACTTATTAATTTTAACATTTAATATCCCAAAAGTGGGCAGTGCATAAAATATATACAAAGGAAAAAAAAGAGTTGCAAAAAATACAAAAAGATAAACAGACAATACATACAATTGGCAATTCGCTATGAAAATGAAAGGGAATAAAAACTGAGATAAACGTTACGTTACTGCAGTCTATCCCTGGACAAAAGTGTGTCTAGAATGGGTGGAATCCTCTCAGTTTAGAACTGACTTCATAGAGGGGACACATGGAACAATGAGACTCCTCAATTAATTGGAATATGGATGTGGGCTGGACGTTAGCCCCCGGCCAATCAACCCTGGGGGGTGTTCCCGTCCCAGCCCACAGGATGTTTCATGTTCCGAAACGACCAACGCCAAACCGGATCAGAACGGCGCTGACCACTGGATCATGGATAGGTTTTCCAAAACCAGCGCCTTTTGCTGTTCGCGACCGTGCCAAACACGATCTACCTACCACAGCATAGCGCCACCTAACGGTTTTGTGCGTTTTCCTGAGACCCAAAACCAGCTACAAATATAGAGTGATATGTGCTTGTAGCTTATCAACCATACGATCCAAAGGAATTATTTTCATCTCTCTGCCGCTAATATTTCAGCTTTTATGAGAGATGAAATATATTCCTTTGATCTGTTGACTCTAGTCAAAGCTTGTAAACTTTGTGGGACCTAGCAGATCACCCCATGCGGTTCCTGCAGCCAGGGAGGCTAGAACTCCTGTTTGAAGCTCAAAGAAGGTGACAAGCTGTGATCACTCTGATTGGGAACTCTTATTCGTGTCTAGGTGTTAAATGGATCAACTGGACTCTTGAGCTTGCTTAGTTCTATTTAGATGCTAATGAAATGACATAGGCATGGCTAACACATTGCATGCTATACTTTTCATCACTCAGAATTAAACTACATCCACAATTATACTATTTCTATAAATCACATCACATCTTGCTAAGGCAAACTATCTTATATGTTACATTTATGTTACAAGCCTCACTCACCATCTCTTGTCCTGGTGTGACAGGGACATTAAATAAAGGCACATATCCCCAATGGGAATGACTGAATTTTGAACTAAAAAGAAAACTTTGGCGGGAACTAGGCTTTAACCCCTTCCTTACTGGGCACTTAAACCCCCCTCCTGCCCAGACCAATTTTTGGCTTTCAGCGCTGTCGCATTTTGAATGACAATTGCGCGGTCGTGCGACGTTGTACCCAAATAAAATTTGCGTCCTTTTTTTCCCACAAATAGAGCTTTCTTTTGGTGGTATTTGATCCCCTCTGCGTCATTTCTGATCGCCGCTATAAACAAAAAATGAGCGACAATTTTGCAAAAAAGAACAATATTTTTTACTTTTTGCTAAAATACAAATCCATTAAAAAAAATATTCATCAGTTTTGGCCGATATATATTCTTCTACATATTTTTGGAAAAAAAAAAATCGCAATCGGCGTATATTGATTGGTTTGCGCAAAAGTTATCGCGTCTACAAACTGGGAATTGATTTATGGCGTTTTTATTATTTTATTTTTTTTTACTAGTAATGGCGGCGTTCTGCGATTTTTATCGGGACTGCGATATTGGGGCGGAAATGTCGGACATTTTTTACACATTTTTGGGACCAATGACATTTATACAGCGATCAGAAATTTAAATGTCCACTGATTACTGTGTAAATGTCATTGGCAGTGAAGGGGTTAACCTGCAGGGGGCAGTGAAGGGGTTAACAATGTTCCCTGGGTGTGTTCTAACTGTGGGGGGGCAGGGCTGGTCGGGACATAACAGATCTAACTGATCCCAGTGACAGGGATCAGTAGATCTGTTATGTCCCCTGTCAAAGAACGGGGAACCGCCGTGTTTACAACGGCGGTTCCCTGTTCTGAGGCTCCTGAAAGTGATCGCGGGTCTCGGGCGGACATCGAGTCCGCCCGACCCGCGGGCACGCCCGCGCAGCGTGCGGCGCGCGCGCGCGCCGCCGCTGCCTCCAGGGGGCGCGCGGGAGCATGCGCAGTGGAGGACGTCCATGGACGTCCTCCGGGCATTTCAGGTCCGCGCTGGAGCCGTATTTCGGCAATAGCGCAGACCTGGAGGGGTTAAAGTGTTGAGGACCCAGTATTGCTTCTTTAATGCTCTTCTACCTAGTGTCGTATATTTGAAGAAATAGATTTCCGAGAAGATAATTATCACTATCATCGAAGCTGTGAAGAAGGGGTGTGACTCCCCGAAACATGTCAGATTTCTAACCACAGTGTTTTTGGAAACAACCTATGCTGGAGTTGTGATTTGACAAGCTTCTCGTGTTTGTTTTTTGGCGTTTTTACTAATAAACATGGTATTATTATTATTATTATACAGGATTTATATAGTGCCAACAGTTTGCGCAGCGCTTTACAAGATAAAGTGACATTACAGAAACCGTACAGTTTAAAACAAGAGGGTTAGAGGGCCCTGCTCCTGTGAGCTTACAATCTAAGAGGGTGGGCTGGTGAAACAAAAGGTAGGGACAGTGGGGGATGAATTGATGAGGGGAGTTGGAGATTCCGTTGTTAGTTGGATTCAAGATAGGCCTCCTTGAAGAGATTGAATGAGTTTTCAGGGATTGCCTAAAAGTGGACAGAGTAGGGGATAGGTGGACAGATTGGGGTAGAGAGTTCCAGAGGATGGGAGCAGTTCTGGAGAAGTCAAATGGCAATGCACTAGCTGTTTATGCAATAATCTATAAGCATAAAACAGAAAGCCAAGGACAAAGTCAAAATAAATACTCACCTCACCTCATCTCTAATGCTGTCCCCTACAGGTGGTCCTCTCCATTAGGTATGCTCCTTTTTCAGGTTAAATGATGTCCTGCATCAATTAACAGAAATTCAAGGACAAAGTCAGAATAAAGCTCCTCTTATGTCAATACGCACCTCATCTCTGATGCCGTCCCCTACAGGAGATCGTCTCCATTAAGCATGCCTTGGGATTATAAGAGAAAGGTCCAAAGAGCATTGCAACATCATTATGCTGTGCCATTCTTTGCAGCTTTCAGGATCTGTCCACTGACAGGAGAACGAAGAAAACCCAAGACACGTGACCGGACCAAAGACACAGAGAAAACAGATGTATAAAGATTTTTTTTAAATAAAAATGGTATAGGGGTGCTCCATGGAGGAAGGAATGAGTACTTGTTGTGGGTGGGGGCAGAATGCAGGACTTGGGTTTCAATGGTAACATACAACTTTGTGGAATTTCATAGGGTTCAATAAGTTCTTGTCTAGAACTGTTCTGTTGTGCTGACAGCATGCAGTACAGATAAGTGGACTTGTCTGGTTGCAAGTTTTGCTTTGAGTCTTACAACTTAGTGTCATTTGTTGCGGGTTCTATCGTTTTTTCATTCAATATGCATTATTAGAAACATTAAGTGTACAGGTGATCAATATGGTACTTGATGACCTGTTGGCATACAGAGTAATAGTTTATCGTTCAGTTGGGTCATTAACAGTAAATAGTCCTGATATCATCTGATAGACCCAGAGGGAGAACATAAGTGTACAAAACTCATCCAAACATAGTTTAGAGCAAACCGTTTTTTAACTAGAAAGGGGGAGAAAGAGGGGGGGTGAGTACTTCAGATTCACGTTGGGGGGTTCCAAATCCCACCAGTCTGTGGAGTGTAAACCTCACAGGTCCACCATTGGACCAGTGAAATGGACAGGTAGAAGATGCAAGACCCATCTGTCCAGGCTTTTTTTTTTAAAAAAATTGCCCATTGGGTCTGATCATTTTGCTGTCATTTTTTGCTGGTTCTTTATTTTTATAGTTACAATTTTGTGCAGCATGCCAGAGTTGCCAACATTTCAAATACAGAAACATTCTGAGAATGATCACAGTACTGCAAAATTATTATAATTATATCTTAAAAGTGAAATGATAACATGTAAAACAGGAGATGGCGGTTGTCTTTTTTTAACGCGCTGTCGTGACATATTTCTTACGCTAAAAAATTTACACTAATTAGGAAAAAATGATTCAACATAACACTGAAGTAAAACATTGTAAAGCCTTTTTTAATTCCTAAATTTCAGGAGATGTGTGGTGGAAAATAGCGAGAAATCGATTCATTTTAACTAAATTCACAGATAATGTATATATATAATAGAAGGGGGTTATAGCACAGTAAGCATAATTTGTAGCCTAACCAAAAGATAATACAGGACTTTCAGGAATCTGTCTTTTTTAATTACTAAAAAACAACAACATTTTCGACCGTACTTAGTATTACAAAAATCAAATGATGAATAACAGCTGCATACACAAGTGAGATATCATCACTTCAAATGCAAATATTTTAAAAACTGTGTTACGGCAAGGTTAAGACCCCTTTCACACGGACGGATAGAATCCAGCTTTTAGCTGCGGATAGATGAAGTTATCTACCGCAGCTATACGGTGACAATGCTTTCCTATGGCCCCTTTCACACTCTGCATTTAACAACGGTTTTGTTGCAGACGATTTTGTGCGATTAGAAAAAGTGGATTGGAATGCGTCCAGGAACGTTGTTATGCAGCTAACCGCACGTATCTGCACCTATCTGCACGAATCTGCAGCTGAACTGTGTCATCTACGGATAGCAACGGCAACAAGCGTAGAAAATCAATAGGAAGCACTTCAGAAATGTCAAGAATGTTAACAATGTTTCCACCGCAGCTAAACGTAGCAGCATGTATCCATGGCTAATCGGAATGTACAAATTGAAGTAATCGTTGTACTTTATCTGACTTGCATTTATTAATGGCAGAACAGCTGATTCTATCCGTCCGTGTGAAAGGGGCCTTAGGCAGTGCTGGAAAATAATGGTGGCTATACAAAATATTGACACTTTGGGCCCAATTTGGACATTTTCACTTAGGGGTGTACTCACTTTTGTTGCCAGTGGTTTAGACATTAATGGCTGTGTGTGGAGTTATTTTGAGGGGACAGCAAATGTACACTGTGATACAAGCTGTACACTCACTACTTTACATTGTAGCAAAGTGTCATTTCTTCAGTGTTGTCACATGAAAAGATAGAATAAAATATTTACAAAGATGTGAGGGGTGTACTCACTTTTGTGAGATACTGTATATATTGGTTGATAGTGACATTCACCGAAATCCACCACACGTGAAACCAAGCACTGCCACCATATAGGGTGTGCTCTTACCAGAGCCCCATGACCACCACCTATTACGGGGGTCAGGGAATGCCTTGTAATTTTAAATCCTCCACTTAGATGACTGAATCTGCAGCCAACAGGCCAGGGACAGAACTTAAACGGCAATGGGTATGTGATTTCCAATCTTCCTAGCTTCAGCTCATCCAGGGCACATCCAGTACATTCAAGGAAATTAGAGCCGCAATAGTGTAACTCCGTTATGGTAAAAGATGTATTTAAAAAGTAATGCACTTACAATTGAAACAAGAAGTTAGGGCATATAAAGTTCATAAACCATGCGATGACAGGTAACGGCACCTCCGCCCGACCGGTTTCGTCACTACAAGGACTTCTTCCGGGGCATGGGCGTCCACTTCCGTCATCGCAAATAAATAACCACACGACAGATCAAGCCTCGCTTTCATTCTGCCCATCGTGCGTTCCATCCGATTTATACCAAGCCTCCATCTGATGGAAGGTGTGTCTCTATCCTATGACGCTCTCCCCATGTAAACCAAATGCTCTTATTTTCACTACATATAGAGCAGAGAGATCACATCCTCTGATCCCGGATGTGTAACTCGCGGCCCCAGATCCACATTAAGACATCAATCTGGGGACACAAGGATACATTTATATTGCACCATGGCGAAATAAAAGCGGGCCATAACAATTACACCCAACTGTAATAATTAATACAAACTATACAAACATCCTAATTAAAAATCATCACTGACTGTGGAAACTATACACTGGACCTCATGCAAGTTGGATTTTGTGCCTCTCCACTCTTCCTCCAGGCTCTGGGACCTTGATTTCCAAATGAAATGCAAAATTTCCTTTCATCCAAAAAGAGGACTTTGGACCACTAAGCAACAGTCCAGTCCTTTTTCTCCTTAGCTCTGCTAAGACGCCTCTGACATTGTCTCTGGTTCATTAGTGGCATTACACATGGAATGTGACAGTTGTAGCCCATGTCCTGGATACATCTGTGTGTGGTGGCTCTTGAAGCATGGACACCAGGCATCGTCCACAACTTGTGAATCTCCCCTAAATTGCCCTTGGCTTCACAATCCTCTCAAGGCTGCTGTTATCTCTATTGCTTGTGCACTTTTTTCTGCCACATTTTTTCCTTCCACTCAACTTTCCATTAATGTGCTTGGATACAGCACTCTGTGAAGAGCCAGCCTCTTTAGCAATGACCTTTTGTGACTTATCCTCCTTATGGAGGGAGTCAATGACTGTCTTCTGGACAGCTGTCAAGTCAGCAGTCTTCCCCATGATTGTATAATAGAAACATAGAAAAGTGACAGCAGAAAAAGACTGAGTAGTCCATCGAGTCTGCCCCTTTTTATTTGTTTATTTATTTATTTTTTATTTTTTTTAAATTTATGGTTTCCCTGCGGCTGTGATTTTGGAATAGAAACAGGAAGTGAGAGAAAATTCCTCCAAAGTGAGGGAATCCCGGGTTGTCACCAGAATTAGTGTCCCCATTGGAAGATTTTCCCTCTATTTCTGTTCTGAAGACTAACAAAAATTGAAATTTTCTTTCACTTTTACTTTTGGTGATAATGGTCACCAGGACACATAGAGAGGGTGAATCTCCCTAATGAGGACAGAGGGATTCAAATGCCTCTTCACTCAATCCAAAACTAAAAAAAATATTGTATCAGAGGAGATTGATTGGTAAAGAAATCCATAATTTATTGAAGTGCATATGGCCACCGTTAGATGGTATTTGTTCCCTTATTTTCACATGGATCTAGGCAGTAATACACTTTGTCCTAGAGTAATAAAATGCTCCCTCACTGTACTGTAGGAGGAGCAGTGTTGTCACCCTTGGACAGTAAGAGTATTAGGACTACAGAACAACCCCACCTCTTCTCTTTTTACATGATACATTAGGGAGGTGCTCTGTAGTCCTAGCACACTTCCTTACTGTATAGTGTATAAGGCAACACTGAAGTATTTTGTTGCACTTCTGAAACAGATATAACAAAATGCATTCAATAGCATATTTAACAGACCAAAAGGGAGCAAATAAGAGAAGTTGTGGGGGTTCACATACTTTACATAGAAACATAGAAAAGAGACGGCAGAAAAAGACTGAGTAGTCCATCAAGTCTGCCCCTTTTTATTTATTTATTTATTTTTATTATTTTTTTACATGGACCTTGTTGTCTGACTATAGATTTATGTTTATCCCAAGCCTGTTTGAAGCCATTTACTGTTGACTGTCTCACAACCTCTGTTGGTAGTTTATTCCAATCATCAACCACCCTTTCAGTAAAATAATACTTTCTAAGATTAGTTTTGAACTTCCCCCCAGTTAGTTTGAGGTCCCCGTGTTCTTGATTTTGGTTTCATATTGAAAAGACTGCCCTCCTGAACCTTATTCACCCCCTTGATGTATTTAAAGGTTTCAATCGATGTCTCCCCTCTCCCTTCTTTCCTCCAGACTGTACATATTAAGTTCCTGAAGTCGCTCTTGATATGTTTTATCCCCCAGACCTTTCACCATTTTTGTTACCCGTCTCTGAACTCGTTCTATATACCTACTGAACCACACTGAGCGACCATTTAAAGGCTCAGGAAACCTTTACAGGGGTTTTGAGTTAATTAGCTGATTAGAGTGTGACACCATGGGGTTGATTTACTAAAACTGAAGGGTGCAAAATCTGGTGCAGGTCTACATAGAAACCAGTCAGCTTCCAAGTTGAAGTTAGACGCTGATTGGCTCCCATGCAGAGCTGCACCAGATTTCGCACTCTTCAATTTTAGTAAATCAACCCCCATGAGTCTACAAAATTGAACTTTTTCACAATACTCTAATTTTCTGAATTTTGGGTTGTCACTAGCTGTAAGCCATAATCATCCACATTAAAAGAAAGACATGCTTGAAGTATATCACTCTGTGTAATGAAGCTATATAATATATGAGTTTCACGTTTTGAAATGAATTACTAAAATAAATTAACTGTTTGATGATATTCTATTTCTTTTTTAGATGCACCCGTATATACAGTACAACAGAAACAAATTAGATGATATTTTTTTTTCGTGATTTCTAAAATGAAGTGGGTGTTGGGAATTATTTAATTGATAATGTTATATGAATGCTTTAAGATGTTGAGGTTTTATCATTAACGCATCTTGAAGCTTTGAAGTCTGCAGCTTATTGAGAACCATATTGTTGTAATAACATTATGAATCTTAGAGCTCATGCATACAAACACCTGCGTCTTTACATGTGTGCTTTGACAGGCAGCACAAATATTGCTCAGATATGCATTTTCATATTAGCCCAATCCATTCTTGTGATAAAGGAAGACTGCTGCACATATCAGCTGGCACAGTGTTGGCAGAGGGGTAATCATGTGCCTACTGAATGGCACTGCATCACAGTATTCATGACCCCCTTCATTTAAGACCAGCCCAAGCAGATATACTGCGGCAGGGTGGTCTCCTGCGCAAAATCACGTACATGTACGTGATTTCGTGCACTGGGTCTGGGACACAGCGGGAACCAATCAGCGGGTCCAACCAAACCGATGTCCGCTGGGACCCACTGATCGTTCTCCGAAAAGCTAAGCAGAAACACGGATCTCTGTTTTCCCCCAGTCAAAACATCTCCCCACAGTTAGAAAGCACTTATAGGGAACACACTTAACACTTTGATCGCCCCTGATGTTAACCCCTTCCCTGTCATTAGCACAGTGACAGTGCATTTTGTTTTAGCACTGTGCACTGTAATAATACCACCGGTCCAATTTGTCCGCAGAAATGTTGCGGTCCTGCTAAATATCGCTGATGGCTGCATTACTAGTAAAAATAAATAAATAAATAAACATTCCATAAATCTATTCCATAGTTTGTAGACACGATAACGTTTGCGCAAACCAATCAATATACGCTTATTGGGATTTATTTTACCAAAAATATGTAGCAGAATAAATATTGGCCTAAATTAATGAATAAATTTGATTTTTTAAATTTTTTTTATTGGATGTGTTTTATAGCATAAAGTAAAAAATATTGTTTTTATTTTAAAATTATCTGCCTTTTTGTTTAAAGCGCAAAAAAATTAAAAAAAAAACGCAGTGGTGATCAAATACCACCAAAAGAAAGTTCTGTTTGTGGGGAAAAAAGGACATCAATTTTATTTGGGTACAACGTTGCACGACCGCACAATTGTCATTTAAAATAACGCAGTGCCGTATCGCAAAAAATGGCCTGGTTATGAAGGGGGGGGGGGGTAAATCTTCCGGGACTGAAGAGGTTAAAGGCCTTGAAGTCTAAGACCAAATTATTTGTAGTTATGATTAGAATATGGAAGGATTAGAGCAGGTTTATATTGCTGTCTGTGTACCTACTAGGAAATTCATCCCATTTTTAGGGTGACCAGTGCCAAGACAAGGTCAACCAATGCCCAGGGCAAAAATGGGAAACTGCAGCCCACCCCCTTCCCCAGCATCCCACCACCCCACTCCTCTTTTCCCACCCCCCATTGGGTAGGGAAGGGGGCAGGGCCAATAGTGGCAAACACTTGTTTGTGGCATGCAATAAAATGGTACCAATGTTTAAAATCGGTGCACAAATACAGGGCTAACAGCGGCAAAGAAAAAAATGCCCCTGAGTTGGTGATGGCACTGAAAAGAGAAAAAAAATGCCCTTGTGCTGGATGTTTCGCTGAAATGAAAACACATCCTTAAGTTGGTGGTGTCACGGAAAGCAAAAATATTCCTGCGTTGATGGTGTCACTGGAAGAACCACCACTACAAAAGCCCATGGGGATGGCAAAGCACAAGTATGGGGCCCAACCAAGGAGGCCTTTGACAAGCAGTTGGCTGATCTGTGCAGGGATATTATGCTAGATAAGGGACAGGTGAAAGAATGGGATGAGGGCTGGGGGTGAGGGTGCTCTATTACGTGTAACTGTACCAAAGGTAAAATAATCATTTAGTCTCTCCATAGTCCAAATGCTTTTTTATCTTAATTTCAATAATTATTAAGATGTACTTATGTGCTGCTGAACATGTGACTCATACTGCCCAGCCTATATAGGATTGTCCTTGTAGGTACCCCCTTTTCAGATATGACTAGTGAGAAGCCTGGGAATATTGACTGACAATAAACTAAGTTAAAGACACTCTGTCCTTCATATTCAGAGTGACAGGGCCTCCTAATTGTCCACCACCCCCTAGGCAGGTATACCTGCCCTCTGCTCTCCCTGACCACCTTCCCACTGCAGGAATTCACCCTTAAAGGGTCTATTTATATTAAAAAATTTGCTATGTGAATGCCTCCAGCATTTGCACAGCCATCACGAATAATGGCCGCAATGTGTCTAAAATGTTTATTTCCTATGATCAGCAGCTCCCTCTAGTGGTCATAATGTTGTATTTTCCTGGAGTGCCTCAAACAGGAAAAAACTGCATTATGGCCACATGACTATGTAGCACCCTGGTCTTGAACAGGGATGCTGTTAAATCTAGTTTGCTGTGTGGTAACTAGCCCGGCTAATTGTTAGGGGGTCTCCTGATTCATTTCCTAACTCAGAGTTTGATGCACTTCTCTCCTCTGCCGCTGGGTGGTGCTGTTACTCATGGCATTGTAATGAGAAGGTGCATATGAACTTGGAATATGAGTGGATAGGTTGTTCCAACCAATTGGCAGGGGCTTTCTTGGGTCCCATGGCCTGCTGGGAGAACATATTTATTTGGGAGGAGTCAGGTGATCAGGGTTCTGTGCCACCTGGATGGCTGTCTGGGTGAACGTGTGTTGAAAGCTCCTGGCTGCTAGGCCAGGAGCCTGAGGCCTACCCAGGACAAGAAGGAGCAGCGCAGGGTTGAGGCTTCATGTCGGAAGCCTAAATAAGTTGCACAGGTTCTGCTGGCAGGAGAACCACTGTTTGTCAGAGGTGAAGGGACAGAGTTGCTAACGAGGGACAACCATTCCTGTCACCAGAGGCAAAGCGGGAACCAAGGTCAGGGGTAAAGGGGAAACTGTCTCCCTCAAGGGACAACACTGCTGTTATCAGAGACCAGAGTTCAGAGTCTGAGAGAGTGCCAGAGCAGCCTTTTTCACTAACCGGGAATGGTGAAAAAGTTGTAAAGGTCTCAGCTGAGTCAAGCTAGGGACCCAGCAGGATAGCGAGGGGTGACGCTTGCAAGAGAGTTCAGCAGGTTAGCTGAAGAGCTGAGTAGGGGACCCAGCAGGTAAGCGTGGGTGGCACTAGGAAGACACAGCGGTTGGGTGTGTGAAGCTCAAGGGACCCAGTGGCTGTGGGAGTACAAGGAGTCTTTTAAAAGCCTGGGAGCTTAAATGGAAGAATCTACATTGGGAGACAGTGGGATCGAGACCAGGTCTACACAACGGGGACAGCTGCGTGGTATGTGTACAGATGTGTGTTGAAGTCAAAGTTGTAAGTTAAAGTACCAAAGGAAATAGCTCTTTTAGGCACAGATCAGCTCTAAGGCCTTTGGGACTATACAACTAACGTATTGTTCTACTATTGTGTGTCTTGGAGTCTGTTAAGTGCTTTTGCACCTACTCAAAGGGTGTCCTGGCCCTAACCCTCTCTTCCTAGTTCTTTAAGAGAAAATAAATCTTTGTTCTGCATCATCAAAGTGTCTGGCACCCAACTCATTCTATCTATCTACACCCACTATGCTTAGCAACCCACACTGTGAGGATGGATGTCAGCTTTCCCTGACTCTGGAGGTCACCATTAGGCTTCTAGGGGTCTGGGCCATGGCTACAACCACATGGTTCAACTTGTTTCCACTTGATCCAAAACGAAATACCTTTGGGCCGGAGTTTAATCCTAAAGCTGAGGTTTAGGTATGGCAACTTTTGCATAGTTATATTGGACCAGCTTGGACCACTGCAAGTATGTATGTGTCATACCCGTGGGATCTCCATGAAGTCTGGAAATCACTGATCTCCAGTAGCTTCCAAATGCCATGCTTAGAACCTGCCCTGCTGCATTCTGAATACAGAAGGATACTTGCTCTGCATGGGCGCAATTCAGAGAACACTTTGCCCTTTTTCAATAAATGCAAGGCGTTCTCTGATTGGATAAAGTGGAAAGGTGAGGCAGGGAGGACACAATCTCCACCTTGTCCAATCAGGGAACACTTTGCTCTCGTTGAAAAAAGTGTTCTCTGAATGGCGCCCTGCCAGGTGAGCAACCTCTGGTGTATAGTAAACAGCAGGGCAGCCGCTTAGCACGGCACCTAGAAGCTAGCAGCAATCACTGTAGTAGCGGTGATAACTACAAGCTGGTCCAATGGAAATATGTAAAAATTGTCATACCCAACTCATTCTATCTATCTACACCCACTATGCTTAGCAACCCACACTGTGAGGATGGATTTCAGCTTTCCCTGACTCTGGAGGTCACCATTAGGCTTCTAGGGGTCTGGGCCATGGCTACAACCACATGGTTCAACTTGTTTCCACTTGATCCAAAACGAAATACCTTTGGGCCGGAGTTTAATCCTAAAGCTAAGGTTTAGGTATGGAAACTTTTGCATAGTTATATTGGACCAGCTTGGACCACTGCAAGTATGTATGTGTCATACCCGTGGGATCTCCGTGAAGTCTGGAAATCACTGTAGTGGACACCACTACTACAATGATCTCCAGTAGCTTCCAGATGCCATGCTTAGAACCTGCCCTGCTGCATTCTGAATACTTGCTCTGCATGGGCGCAATTCAGAGAACACTTTGCACTTTCTCAATAAATGCAAGGCGTTCTCTGATTGGATAAAGTAGAGAGGTGAGGCAGGGAGGACACAATCTCCACCTTGTCCAATCAGGGAACACTTTGCTTTCATTGAAAAAAGTATTCTCTGAATGGCGCCCGTGCCAGGTAAGCAACCTCTGGTGTTTAGTAAACAGCAGGGCAGCCGCTTAGCACGGCACCTAGAAGCTAGCAGCAATCACTGTAGTAGCGGTGCTAACTACAAGCTGGTCCAATGGAAATATGTAAAAATTGTCATAAACACAGGAGGGACGGAGTGGAGAGATGAAATAGGTTAGTCTCTTGCGGAACGTAAATAACTCTTTCACGTTTCACAAGAGACTTAACGCGGGTACG
>BLSH010448322.1:499104-510745 GCA_018402905.1 Glandirana rugosa | reverse complement strand
AATTTTTTTTTTTTTTTTTTTTTTTTTTTTTGTTGTAAGGAACATTATCTTTTTTTCCTACGGTCCTGGAGAGTTTATACTCTTGACACCAGTTTTTCTGAAATGTTATTTTACGTTACTTTTTTTTTTTACATTAAACTCTTTTTTTTTTTACAAGAAATTGGTGAACTGGTGACCCGTGATTTTGGGGGAAGGATTGGTCTGGTTAAAAGTCGAAAGTTACGAGAGTGTAAAACTTACTGTTAATGAGTCAGTACGTTGTAACATGGGTATACTTTAAACGCAGGAAAAAAAGTGTGTTTAGAAAAAAAGGACGCAAATTTCATATGGGTACAATGTTGCATGACTGAGTAATTGTCATTCAAAATGTGAGAGCATTGAAAGCTGAAAATTGGTCTGGTTAGGAAGGGGGTTTTAGTGCCCAGTGGTCAAGTGGTTAAAGAACATTTTTTTTTTTCTCAAATTACATTTTTTTTTTTCATTGCATTTTATTGTAAAGTCTTTTTGACCACAGTTCTCATATTTGAGAGGTCCTGGCATCCTTTTTTTCTATTACAAGGAATGTTGTTTTTTTTTTTTTTTTTTTTTTTTTTTTTAAAGGACAGTGTAAAATAAAAAGTAAAATAAATAAGAAAAAAAATAAAAAATTGAAAGCACCCCGTCCCGCCGAGCTCGTACGCAGAAGCGAACGCATCCGTAAGTCGCGCCCATATATGAAAGCGGTGTTCAAACCACACATGTGAGGTATCACCGTGATCGTTAGAGTGAGAGCAATAATTCTAGCACTAGACCTCCTCTGTACCCCAAAACTGGTAACCCGTAGAAATTTTTAAACGCCACCGATGGAGATTTTGCCAAAGTTTGTAGCCATTCCACGAGCGGGCTCAATTTTGAAGCATGACGTGTCGGGTATGAATTTATTCGGTGTAACATTATACAACTTTTACAATATGGAAGAAAATTGGGCTAACTTTACTGATATCTTATTTTTTAATTTAAAAAAGTGAATTTTTTCCAAAAAAATTGCGCTTGTAAGACCGCCACGCAAATACGGTGTGACATAAAGTATTGCGACGACCGGCATTTTATTCTCTAGGGTGTTAGAAAAAAAAGTATAATGTTTGGGGGTTTTAAGTAATTTTCTAGCAAAAAAAAAAATGATTTCCACTTGTAAACACCAAGTGTAAAAAATAGGCCCGGTTCTTAAGTGGTTAAGTTTGACAGTTGCCTTGACGTGCCGCAGTAAATTTGCTGCACCCCTGGTATGTAACTCAGCCTCCTCTGGCTGTATATTACACCTTAGATGGGTGTTCAGCCACCTGTTTTTTCCTCTCATTACCTATTTTTAGAAGACATTTCTATCCATTGTTTAGCTTGATCTAGAACAGTGGTTCTCAACCCCAGTCCTCGGGACCCACCAACAGGCCAGATTTTAAGTATTACCTTGGGGAGATGCAGACTAGAACACTGCAGTCACTGAGCAGCAAATGATATCACCTGTGATGTATTTCAGTTATCCTGCAAACCTGGCCTGTTGGGGGGTCCTGAGGACCTGAGTTGAGAACCACTGATCTAGAAGATCCTGATGTACAACACTTCATAATATATTGCCACTTGTCTTTGAATCTAAGAATTACCATTTGTTAGTTTAGTAATCCATTTCTCTTTCTTTGTTATGTCATTGTAGGTTTGCATTGTTCAGAAGAAAGACACAGAGACAATGTACGCCATGAAGTATATGAATAAACAGCAGTGCATTGAGCGGGACGAAGTGCGCAACGTTTTCCGGGAGCTGGAGATCATGCAGGAAATTGAACATGTCTTTTTAGTTAATCTTTGGTAAGTCACTTTCTTTTAACTTCCGACTTCATTCTGTCAAAGCAGAATTATGAACAGCGGTATTCTGGCACAGCGTCTAGCTCACATCTTTTACTAGGTAACTGGGAGAAAGGCAAGGATGTTTGTTCTCACGGTTTTGTATTTTTAGACTCAGAGTACACATGGTCTGTCTATGCAATGATTGCCTCTCTTTTATATCCCGGTGTGTAATTTGTGCAGCTGACTATCACACAAGTTCCTACAGATTTCCTTATTCTTGTTTGCTGCCTTGGTCCTCTAGCCAGGTTGGGAAAGGCTGGCCTCAAGTGCGTTCCCAAACATAGAGGTTTATTTCTAAAAAAAAAAAAATTGCATTGCTGACCATCCTTCACCCACTCCTTCTGTAAAAATGGGGTAAAATCAAATGTTCTCAATTTTTTTCTCTGCAGATTGAATGTGTAAATGGAGAAAGTACTGTATTATGGCCACTAGATGGAGTTGAGGTGCATACTTATTTCCTATAATACTTAATGCCATCTAGTGGCCATAAGGCTGTATTTTCCTATTTGTACAGTTTTTTTAAGTGGTATTAGACCAGTGTTAAAGTGATTGTTAAGCTACTTATATAAAATGCTTTCATTCCCTCTGTATTCTAACAATAAGTTCCCCTGTGCCTGTGTTATAACATATATATATACTTATCCATATAGATAACACAGCTTCTTCCTACAAGCAGCTGTCCCTTTTCTCTTTTCCTCTCCTCTGCCAGAATTCCTGAGGGTGGGGCCTAGCAATGCTGCTGACGTCAGCTGGCGAGAGAGCCGTGTGTAGGAAGCCGGTGTGTTATCCATATAGATAAGAATATTTATGATATAACACGGGCACAGGGGAATTTCTTGTTCTAATACAGAGGGCATAGGAGTTTTTAGAGGTAAGGTTTAGACAGGCTAGGGTAGTATATAGACAGGCTAGGGCAGTCTAGGGGCAGGCTAGGGTAGTATATAGACAGGCTAGGGTAGTATATGGACAGGCTAGGGCAGTATAGGGACAGGCTAGGGTAGTATATGGAAAAGCTAGGGTAGTATATGGATAAGCTAGGGTAGTATATGGATAGGCTATTGCAGTATAGGGACAGGCTACGGTAGTATATGGACAGGCTAGGGCAGTATATGGACAGGCTAGGGTAGTATATAGACAGGCTAGGGCAGTATAGGGGCAGGCTAGGGTACTATAGGGGCAGGCAGAGCGGCCCGGGGGGGCAGTTGGCATCATGACACACAAAACTGCTGGGAAAAAATTTTGGTCGTCAATTTATGGGTAAGTAGAAGAGAAGGAGAGGTGGCCATGGTTCAATTTGCTGCCCCTCTCAAAGTGCTGCCTGGGTCCAATGGACCCACCTGGACCCATGGTAGGGCCGGCCCTGCCTGACCCAGAAATTGTTATATCCATCGGATCAGCATAGCAACCATGCAAATAGCATGCTCAGATTAAGGTTACCAATGCCAGCCTTCATATTCCTCTATGTACAGGTTCAATTTCAAGCAGTCTAGTTTCTGGAATGAAATGGTTGCACACATCACCCTTCATTGATTGAATACTATTGTAAACCACACAGACCAGGGCAAATATGACTAATAAGACTGTAAATGACATGACTTATCACAGCCTTACAGATAGAACACTGCTGCTATGTGCATTTTAAATAAAGCTGCGGAATACACAACTTTAATGTAAAAGAAAATGAATCCTGCCCAAACAAATGGCATGTCATTGATCGATAGCTCGTTTCAATTTTTATGTTCCGACATTAAATTTAATTGCATGTTTTATGGCACTGCTGTGAAGGTTTGTGAGTCTCAGAACCCCCACAAAATAATAACCTTGAAAATGACGACAGATGTGCCCATTTATGTGTGTAAATAAAAGCGGTTTTATTGCTGCCTTGAAAGGAGATGGGTGCTGTGTGTGCTGCCTTTGGTACTTTTATTAAGTGCTTAAAGAACAACTCAAGGAAATAAATAAAATGAATCTGCAATCATCTAAGGCCATTTATGAAAAGTCAGAGAATGTGCTAAACTCACCTTGAGTTCTATGTTATCCATTGTAGCCAATAGGCCTTTTACATTGTACTGTAGCCTCCTGATTCGAGAGCCTTCAGTGTCATTTCTGCACCCTCTGTCTCCAAGGGTGGTGGTGCTTGGAACCATGGATCACTTGTCTTTTATTCCAATGGGCTTATATTCAGTGCCATTCAAAAATAAGTGTACAGTACATTGGCAACCAAAGGCTGACGGACTGGAGGAAAGTTAGAGGACTAGGTTTCTTAGATGTTAATGTAAACCTTTGATGGCAGTGTGCCTTCAAATAATTCTAGAAGTATAGTGAGTATATACACAATAATGTGCAAAAGTTTTAGGCAAGTGTGAACAAATGCAGTAAATTTAGAATGTTTTCAGAAATAGAAGTGTTAATAGTTTATATTTATCAATTAACAAAATGGAAAGTAAATGAAGAGAGGAGAAATCTAAATCCAATCAATATTTGGTGTGACCACCCTTTTTGCCTTCAAAACAGCATCAATTCTTCTAGGTACCCTTGCACACAATATTTGAAGGAACTCTGCAGGTAGTAGACTTGTGCACAGAGGAAAATTTTGTTTTGTTTAGTTTTCATTCGTAAAATACTTCATTTCGTTCTGTTATATTTGTCATGTTACGTTAATTCGTTTTCGGATAATTCGTTATTTCTTATATAGTTGGTAAGGTTGAAAAAAGACACAAGTCCATCCAGTCCAACATGTGTGTGCTTTTATGTTAATAGTACATTGTGTACCCCTGTATATTGTGATCATTAAGGTACCCATCTAGTAGTTTTTTGAAATTATTGATGCTCCCCGCTGCTTGTGGAAGAGAATTCCACATCCTTACCACTCTGACAGTAAAGAACCCTCTAAACAGTTTAAAGTTAAACCACTTCTCTTCTAATTTTAGTGAATGGCCGCATGTCCTTTTAAATTCCCTTTCACGGAAAAGCTTTTTTCCTATTGTGGGGTCACCAGGACGGTATTTGTACATTTATATCATACCCCCTCTCAAGCGACTCCTCTCCAGAGAGAACAGGTTCATTGCTTGTAGTCTTTCCCCATAGCTGAGATCCTCCAGTCCTTCAATAAGCTTTGTTGCCCTTCCCTGGACCCTCTCCAGTTCCGGCACATCCCTCCTGAGGAGTGGTGCCCAGAATTGGACGGCTTACTCCAGGTGCGGCTGGATCAGAGTCTTGTAGAGTGGGAGAATTGTCATTTTATCTCTGGAGTGAATCCCCTTTTTAATGCATGTCAGTATTCTGTTGTCTTTGCTTACAGCAGCCTGGCATTGCATGCTATTGCTGAGCCTGTCATCTACTAGGACCCCCAGGTCATTTTCCATCCTAGATTCCCCCAGAGTTTCTCCCCCTAGCGTGTAAATTGCATTCACATTTTTGGCACCCAAATTACTTTACATTTTTCAACATTAAACCTCATTTGCCATGTAATTGCCAACCCCATTAATTTGTTTAGGTCTTTTGCAAGTCAAATTGTTTTATTGTTTAATTGTTTCATTTTCAGATAATTTGTTATTTGTGTGTATTGTGATGGTATGCGAGACAAAGTGGTAGACGGACGCTACCTGTCGCCTCATGTGCGTTCATTTGCACTGGATTAAACAGTGTCCTGTCCAGATTTTACCAGCCAACGTGGCAGGGCTGGTTCCGGTCCGGTGTTGTGGTCCACTAGAGTCCACCAGCGGGTGGCTTAAATAGTCAGGAAGAGATCTCGCTTGAGCTGTGACCTGGAACTCAGAGGGGATCTGAGGGAGCTCTGTGTCTGTTTGGACTTTAAAAAGACAAGGTCCAGCCCCACACCATATAGTAAGGAATCTATACTCTTTAGTTTAGCGCTGGACAGCAAGCACTTATTTTCTGTTTTGTTTGTTTTATAACCTGCAAACCTATTTTGTAAATAAACCTGGCAAGCTGCCAGATTTTAAAGAAAGTTGCCTGCACACTGACTATTTTCCTCAGGAAAGTTGATCCCCACGAGCTAATCTCACACAATATGTACAGTATTTGTGATAACGAATCGTAATTCTGAAAGTCGTTTGTTTATTGAATCCATTAACACACACATGCACAATGACAATATCTCTTCTGCTGCTTCTCAAAATGCGTCTCCTCTGCTCAAATGCATTACAACACCCTTCTCGGGAATGCACTTTTCCAGTGGTTGTGCTGCGTCACTGCTGCTGGTACCAGGAGGAACCTGATGTTTAGAGCTTGAATTCATTAGTACACACACACACACACACACACACACACACACACACACACACACACAATATCTCTTCTGCTGTTTCTCAAAACTCGTCTCCCCTGCTCAAATACGACACCCTTCTCACTCAGTTCTCAGAAATGCACTTTGCCAGTATTATTAATCTAATCTCCAGCACAAAATGAATCAGCTGATTGGCCTGTAAGATTTACTTCAAGTTGACCTGCTGTTTCATTAGACCTTTAACGAATTAATGAATCATGCCAAATTAGTTTATTTTCATTATAATTTCTTTCATATTAGTTGAAGTTTGTTATATTTTTCTTCGGACGTTCAGATGAAAAATTTGGCCGAATTTCGATTTGTTACAAAATGAATTGCACATGTCTAGCAGGTAGGCTGTTTCAAACATCTTGGAGAACTAACCACTGATTTTCTGAAGAAGTAGGCTGCCTCGAATCCTTCTGTCTCTTCATGTCACCCTAGACAGACTCCATGATGTTGAGATCAGGGCTCTGTGGGGGCCAAACCATCACTTCCAGTACTCCTTGTCCTTCTTTAACCTGAAGTTAGTTCTTAATGACATTGGCTGCATGTTTGGTGTCATTGTCCTGCTGCAAAAAAACATTGGGACCAATCACACGCCTCCCTGGTAGTATGGCATAATGGATAAGTATCTGCCTGTATTTCTCAGCATTAAGGACACTATGGATCCTGAACAAATCTCCAACTCCATTTGCAGAAATGCAGCCCCCAAACTTGCAAGGAACCTCCACCATGCTTCACTGTTGCCCACAGACACTAATTAATGTACCATCCTCCAGCCCTTCACCAAACAAACTGCCTCCTGCTACAGCCAAATATTTCACATTTTGATGCATAAGTCCAGAGCACCTACTGCCATTTTTCTGTAACCCAGTTCCTATGTTTTTGTGCATAGTTGAGTCACTTAGACTTAGGTGCACATCGGGGGTATGGCTTTTTGGGCACAATTCTTCCATGAAGATGGGTGTATCTGGGTTCTACTGATTTCTGCCAGTTCTGTGTTGATGGCACTGCTGGACATCTTCCGATGTCAAAGGGAAATAAGTATGACATGTCTTTCATCTACTGCATTAAGGCTGACCACTGAGTCTACGGTCCTCAACGCTGTCTGTTTCTTTGTGTTTCTTTGAAACAGCTTGAACAGCACCTCCAGAAAACCCCGTCTGCTTTGAAATCTTTGCGTGGGAGAGACCTTGCTGATGCAGTATAACTACCTTGTGTCTTGTTGCTGTGCTCAGTCTTGCCATGATGTATGTCCTTTGACATGAAACAGTCTTCAACAACCTTCCCTTAGTAGCAGAGTTTGGTTGTTCCTCACCCAGTTTTAAGCCTCCACACACCTGTTTCTGTTTCAGTTGATGACTGTTTCAACCTACATATGAAATTGATGATCATTAGCACTTTCTTGGTATAATCGATTAATCATACACCTGACTAACCCTACAAAATCCCTAACTTTGTGCAAATGTGCAAAGTGTGCAAGTGTAAGAATTGATGCTGGTTTAAATCCAAAGGGTGTTCATACCAAATATGGATTTGATTTAGATTGTTCTTCTGTTTCCTCACTTTACATTTTTTAAATTGATAAAAATAAACAAGCTTAATTTTTTAAATTAAAATAATAAACTAAAACTTTGCACCACCAGAGGGTGCACATTGCTTTCCAGTGTGCACCACTGCTGCTGCATAAAGGTGGCCTCAGCAGGATCCGAAATGCTGAGTCCAGGTGTGCAGACAGCCAAAGTCACCTGGGTGCAGAGCAGAAAGTGGATCAATTACTATGTGTGACCGGATGGTGAGCTGCATTATCATTGGGACTGGTGAGCAGCTGCTGTGGAGGCTCACTATCTGCTGCTACTCAGCCTTTTAGGAACTGACCATACAGCCATCTAGTAGACTTATTGCTGTCTGCAGGCTTGACTGGGACTATTCTAATGTGTACCAACAGTACAACTGGGCCCCAACCCAAGCCCACTTAATAGTTAGGACTAAAGACTGTTCCTTTTATAGCTGCTACACAGAGACCTTCACCTATTGCTTATGCTAAGGGGTACCTCTCAGAGGACATTGCACCATACCCTAACCATTCTCTTAGAGTGCACTCAAGATTAATTATAGTATTACTATTCACATTACAGTTAAGGCATATATGCACTGGTTATTGATTATTTTTACTTTTGATTCATGAGTCAATCCCAATGGCTCCCACTGCTGTGTCTCAGCCAATGAGGAGAGCCGAGTCTCCTGTGCACTGGCATCGATCAAAATCTGGCTCAGGTAAGTATTGGGGGGTTGTAGGGGGAGCAGTGCACAGAAGGTTTTTTTACTTTATGCATTAAAAGTATGAAGGTAAAAAATCATCAGCCTTTACAACCACACAGAAAAACATTCTTTCTTTTGGTAAAGTCCCTTTACTGCATAGGTGGCATAGACAAAAAATGGGTAGCAAAGGAAAGAGGATAGTTGATAAAATGGTTATTTTTTTTTTTCTGGAATGTCCTTTTAATTGTGCCTAGCCCTAGAGAGTGTTTCCAGTGCATCCATTGTTATAATCACACATTGGGGTTGATTTACTAAAGCTCCAAAGTGCAAAATTTGGTGCAGCTCCACACAGAAACCAATCAGCTCCAAGGTTTTATTGTCAAAGCTTGATTGGACAAGCTGAGGTTAGAAGCTGATTGGCTAGCATGCACAGCTGCACTTTAGTTTTTTGCACTCTCCAGCTTTAGTAAATCAACCCCATTGTGTTGGAATTGTATTCTAACACAAGCAGTCAATCGGGTGTTCTACTAATAGCAACAAAAAGTCACCCTTACTATATTATTGTTTTCCAGGTATTCCTTCCAGGATGAAGAGGACATGTTTATGGTTGTAGACTTACTCCTGGGCGGAGATCTTCGATATCATCTACAGCAAAATGTTCCGTTTACGGAGGAGACTGTTAAGCTGTATATATGTGAAATGGCTCTAGCTTTAGACTACTTAAGAAGTCAACATATAATTCATCGGTAATGTGAGATGAGTTTTTTAAGGTTTAACAATATAATGCCAAGAGCAATTCTTGGCGGTAATCAATGGCACCTTATCAGAAATCAGCTTTCAGCAACCCAGGATAATCGGTTTAGTGAAAACTGATTTCTGATTGGGTGATGTCTTATTGCTTACCATCATTTTGTGCGAAGTGTTATGAAACAAGAGCCAAAATGCTAACACCATTTACAGTATAGGTCATATTTACTGTACCATAGCAGCCAGAGTTTCAGCACAGCTTGGTTTTGGACATACTGCATCATCTTTCAATTTCTTTGTGTTTGTACTTCATCTGCTCTAATGTCCTCACAATGTTTATGGAACTATTTGTAGGATAATTGATCCTCTCTGGGAAAAGAACCCAGAGCAGATGGAACATAAATGCATAAAAATGCATCTCCTTTTTTCTATATTGAGGCTACCATAAGGCTGCACAATGTCTATGTTGTGTAAGGAGTGTAATTTAAAAGAAATGCTGAGGTGTACCCACTAATGACCAGGTGGGTTGGATTTTTTTTATTCAGCCTTTTTTTTTAACGTCTTTGGAGACAAATACCAATAACCTCTGTTATTAGTTAATGCCTCTTACATAGTAACAGGGAGATAGTAGGGATTAGCCTATGGTGTGGTCCAAATGCAAGTTCGGACTGAACCTTGGCTATTCAGTCTAGCGCCCGAACATTTACTAGTTTTGCAGGAGCTGAATGTCATGTATAATAGTGATATTACTTATGCTATTATACATGACAGCTTCCCTCTGTCAATGGTTAAAATATATTTGAACCATTGCCTTGTAAAACAACCCATTCACAAAACATTTATATATAGATGAAAAAAAAACATTATAATTACCTTTTTTTAAATGTATTTATTTATTTTTTTATCAGTAACCCCGTGACCTCTGTTCTCAGCTGCATAAGGAGCTTAGAGAGGTGGGGGTGGAGAAACAGCAGTACACTGGTTATCCCAGTGAATGGCTAGGGTGGGGGAGCGTCAGCACAAGTCTTGGCCATTGGGCGACAGCACAGCCAGAAAATTGACCACACTAAGATGGGTGTGCTTTAATGCCTAGAATAGTTCGTTTTGAATGGAAAACAGGGGGACTGGAGCGATCAACAGGTATTTCACACAAAGAAAGCAATACAAAAAAAATGGATACTTTTTTATTACAAGTACATGATACAACAGGCACATATCATGAATATGAAATGTTAGGGTAACATATTCTTTAAGGATGCTGGTGTGTGCAACCCAGTGATTTCATCAGCCCTATTCACATACATCTTCGACCATGTTAGTAAAGGAGTTAGAGATAGTTAAAAATAAACAAAACTGAGCTTCCATCCTCAATTCTTACCAGGTACATTAGGTGTATTATGAATTTTCAGGGGGACACCAATCAAAAAAAATTGATTCCCCCCCAAAAAACCATACCAGACCCTTATCTACGCATGTAGCCAGGAAAGGGAGGGGGAAGAGGCACGTGCCCCCTTTTGAACAGTTCCAGAGCCTAGCCCCCCCCCTAATGTTAAAGTACCTTGGTCTCATGTAGATGAGGACATGGGCTTCTTCCCCACAACCCTGGCCCATTGGTTTTTAGGCCCAGGGGGCTTATCGGAATTTGTAATCCCCCTTTCACAATGATGGGGCACCCAGATAACGCCCTCCTTCCTATGTGAATGAGTAAGGGGTACTTAGTATCCCTACTCATTCACAAACAAAATGTAAACAATCAATAAACATATTCGCACAGTAAATCTTGCATACTACATACTAGGGGGGAGTACAACCAGGGGAATCCATAGTGGAGAAGGATCTGGGGGTTTTGGTAGCTCATAAGCTTAATAATGGCATGCAATGCCAAGCTGCGGTTTCCAAAGCAAGCAAAATTCTTTCTTGTATTAAGAGAGGTATGGATTCCAGAGAGAGAGACATCATTTTGCCCCCCTGTACAAATCATTAGTAAGACCTCATCTGGAATATGCAGTTCAGTTTTGGGCACCGGTTCTCAAAAAGGATATCGGGGAACTGGAGAAAGTGCAGAGAAGGGCAACCAAACTAATAAGAGGCATGGAGGAGCTCAGCTATGAGGAAAGATTAGAGGAACTGAATTTATTCTCTCTTGAGAAGAGGAGATTAAGGGGGGGATATGATCAACATGTACAAATATATAAGTGGTCCATATAGTGAACTTGTTGTGGAGTTATTTACTTTAAGGTCATCACAAAGGACAAGAGGGCACTCTTTACGTCTAGAGGAAAAAAGATTTCATCTCCAAATACGGAAAGGTTTCTTCACAGTTAGAGCTGTGAAAATGTGGAATAGACTCTGCCCCCAGAGGTGGTTTTGGCCAGCACGGTAGATTGCTTTAAAAAAGGCCTGGATTCTTTCCTTAATGTAAATAATATAACTGGGTACTAACATTTTTAGGTAAAGTTGATC
>BLSH010448322.1:482001-492153 GCA_018402905.1 Glandirana rugosa | reverse complement strand
ATTAACAACTTTATAAATGCATTAAATATTTTTTCAGCAGGATAATTCAGTACGTAAAATTCATTCACAGTATGTTTTTAGTTTGTACTTTACCATCACCTGTCAACATGTTAGATCCGTTGCCTTCTGACAGGTGTGGGAAGTTGTGAATAGCTAAAAGGATGGTTATATGATGAACGAGTACCTCGTTTCTTGTCTGAGAACTTATTCTATTGTGTTCCCCAGGCCATGCTCATCTAACGGACTTCAATGTGGCGACTATAATCAAAGATGGCGAAAGAGCTACTGCATTAGCTGGAACCAAACCATACATGGGTAAGGAAAGGCAGACTGTACATTTGATGGCCGGATATGTCCAGCTCTTGTGTGGAAAAGTTGGGGTTCTGCTCTGACGAACTTCTGGGTGCTGGGTGGGAAATCCCATACTGGAGATCTGCTATAGGAATGAAACGATTTTAATTGTGCATACGGCACACACATACAGTACATGTTTGCATTGCCATTGATTATGTTGTGATGATATATTTAAAATTGATTTAAAAATAAAAGTAGTCTAAGTACATTAAGTACATGCCGGTCAAGACACATTTTTGCGTAAAAGTGTCAAACCTTCATTATGGCCTATTCACACTTCAACATTTTCTTAAAGCAGTTGTAAAGGCAATTTTTTATGTTAAAGTAATAAACATGAGCCCAAGACTACCTCTTATGGGGTCCCCCAGCAGTGATCTTGGCTTTCCTGTTTTGTAGGAGCAAAAGAAGGAGGAGGAGGCGTATAGACTCGATCCAGACCTAGGCTATGTGTGTCCATTGGCACACACAGTGTGACTCCGCCCCCCCTCCTTCCCAGTTTCTGTTCACAGGATTTGACTGACAGCAGCAGGAGCCAGTGGCACAGCTAGTGGCAAAATGGTTTTTTTTACCTTAATGCAGGGAATATATGTTTTACGTTTAGAACCACTTTAAAGGAGAAGTACTGCCAACCAACGGTGGACCGTCCATAAGGGACGCCGTTCCCCTAATCTCAATATGGGGTGCCGGAAGCATAGAGTTAAATGAGTTTTTTTTTTCTGAAGCCCATGATTAGAGCTAGAGGCTCTAATTCACTTCAAAAAGGGTAGGCTCTGGGGAGCAGGGCACTGCATCTACTTCATCTGGGGCGCAGGGCACTGCGCCCGAGCCCATCAAATCGTCTTCCTGCTTCTTCTCTCGGCCAATCAGGACAGGAAGCGTGTCCTAAGACCGGATTGGCCGGGAGGAGAAGCGACCGGATTGGCCGGGAGGAGAAGCGACTGGATTGGCCAGGAGGAGAATCGACCGGATTGGCCGGGAGGAGAAGCTGGGGAAGCCACCCACGACCTGGATGGGGTAAGTGCAGGGCTGGCGGGCTTGTGAGCATGTAAGGGGGGCTGGCATGCGGGTGATCGAGCGAGCAAGCAACTGGACAATTTTTTATAATATATGCTGCAGCACAGCGGAACCTTTTTAGGATCGAAGGTATTCTCATGTCTCATTCCATCACAAATCCCAAAAATAAGGAGATTTCCTCCTTTATAATGGCTGAGCCATGCAAATAATTTCTTTATGCCCTCTGGTCAACTGTTGCTTGAGGAACAACCAGATTGTGTAACCCAGCAGGTTATGGTGAGATAGGCTAAAAGGAACCATAAAAATCTCCACTCAAGAAGGGATATTGCTTCTTTTTAGTCCACATCACCATAACCAGACTATACATTCTCTATAATATATCAAGAAAATTGCTGTTATCTCCAGGCTTGGACTAAAGTTGGTTAAAAATGCTTGGACTTCACAAAAAACTATATTCTGTATATGCTTATGGATCAGGAAAGGTGCATCCAGAGGGGGAGAGTGGCAAGGGTGAGAGTACGGCTAGACATTCTCTGTCCTGAAACATTTAAAAGGAAAACAAAATACAACTGAATGCATCCAATGCAGCTGATGTCCATTTCCCGTGAGATGAATTGTCCAGGGGTGTGTGACACCAGAGGTGGTGCCCATAAATACAAGAAACAATGGTTGCTCAAGACAATATCAGCTAATGATTATCCCAAGACAATAGTGCATTAGTGGTAATTATTAGGTGCCCATATTCTGAGCCAAAGAATTCCAGTACAAATGTCAAATAGTCTCACCAGATGCAATGGAGAGAACCATTCATAGCAGACGAGCACACAACACGAGGAACTAGAAGTGATTACTTTTAAACGTCTTCAAATTCCTTTTGAGGTGATAAACAGAGACAAGCTAGTGCACAAAATAACATAGCATGAGAACATTTTCCAAAACTGAATGTACAATGTGTGTGCATGCCAGGTAAACAACAATGACTGCGTCATGGACTATGGTTTGTATCCACTGAGGGTCAGTTAGTCTTGGAGACTAGAGGCACTTTCCTGAGGCACACTGGAGTTACTGGATGGCACAGAATGCTCTGGGGTCAGTGGGTGACACAGGATGCTCTAAGGTTACTGGGTGACAGCAGATACTATGGAGTCACTGGGTAGCACTCCAGGGGCAGGGACCCCGAAGCTGGATCCCGGGAGAGGTACATGGCAGGTTTGTCTGATTCTTGAGTGAGGATTAGAAGCATTCACGTATACTATATTTAGTCTACTGTTCAATCTCAAGCTCTTTGGTTAAAGCGGAGTTCCACTCAAAAGGAACTTCCACTTTAAGACCTCCTCCCCAGCTCCTGATGCTGAAACTGAGCTTTTGGGGAGGTGGGGGGGGGTGCAGGTGCCCGCAGCCACTTCCTTTCTGGTCGCCTTAGGCAATCGGAAGTAGAAGGTCTCCTTCCCCCTCCCTCCCGAAGTCTTCTGGGACACAGGACAGGTCCTAGAAGACTTCGGGACCAATCAGGAGTGCAGGGCGCGCCCAGGCAGTGAAGCTGGTAGCTGTCGGCGGAGAGGAAGGGAGGGTGTGGCTTCCATTTATCTCAGCAGCCTATTCATGGAGATTTTGAGTTCACATGTAAGTAGGGGGAGTAGTGTGGACCTCCTTCTTTGGCTGTCCTCCCCCTTCCTGTTTCCCCCTAATCCCTTTGGATGTCTTTAACCACTTCCTTACTGGGCACTTAAACCCCCCTCCTGCCCAGACCAATTTTCAGTTTTTAGCGCTTTCACTCTTTGAATGACAATTGCGTGGTCGTACGACGTTGTACCCAAACAAAATTGGCATCCTTTTTTTTCCCACAAATAGAGCTTTCTTTTGGGGGTATTTAATCACCTCTGCGGTTTTTATTTTTTGCGCTATAAACAAATAAAAAGTGATGATTTTGAAAAAATAACAATATTTTTTACTTTTTGCTATCATAAATATCCAAAAATAAAAAATAAAAAAACAAATTTATTCATCAGTTTAGGCCGACATATATTCTTCTACATATGGTAATGGCGGCGATCTGCAATTTTTATCGGGACTGCGATATTGCGGCGGACATGTCGGATGTTTTTGGCACTTTTTTGGGACAAAATGACATTTATACAGCGATCAGATCTAAAAATAGACACTGATTACTGTATAAATGTCATTGGCAGGGAAGGGGTTAACACTAAGGGGGCAGTGAAGGGGTTAAATGTGTTTCCTGGGTGTGTTCTAACTGTGGGGGGGGTGGGGTTGGCAGGGGCATGACAGATCTAACTGATCCCAGTGACAGGGATCAGTAGATCTGGCATGCCCCCCCTCACAGAACGGGGAACCGACATGTTTACATCGGCGGTTCCCCGTTCCGGCTCTATGTGAGCAGATCGCGGGTCTCTGGCGGACATCCGGCCCGCCCGACCTGCTGATATGCTCACGCGGCGTGCGGCGGCAGGAGCGCGACCAGCACTAGCCAAAGAGGAGGAGTCTATTGACGGCCTCCTGGCATTTTAGAGCCGCGCTGTAGCCGTCATTCGGCTATGGTGCGGATGGGAAGTAGTTAAACACATTCCCCGTTTATGGGGACCATCATTAGACCTTATGAGTCTTACACACATTTTAAATTCTCCCTTTTATAGATGTTGTATCCTGCATGCATCCGCTCCTGACGAGGTGGTATAATCCCCGAAACATGTAGAGCTTACACAGCTGCATGTATATATGTTTTTAATAATTAAGGAATTTTACGTGATGTAATTCTGTACAGTACCACTTTTATGTGGGCTCCTGTGTCTCTCTCTTATGTACAATTTTGTTATTGTGTTGTTTATACATTATATGTAACATTTTGACTTATATATATATATGTGGGTTATACATTGCTAAAATAAACAATCAATTTACTGCCAATCATGCAGCTGGTCCCCTCCTTGTGCCTCATTCAAAGTCCCAAAACCTCTTTTTTTCTATGGAAACAGGGATGGAGGCACCCGCCCTTCCCCCACCCTGGGTGTCTCATCTAAAGTCCCATAACCCCCCCCCCCCCCTTTTAGAGGGAGAGGAGCGAGGCTTCGGGCGGCCGCATCGCTGGACCGTGGGACAGGTGAGTGTCTGATTATTAAAAGTCAGCAGCTAAACTTCTTGTAGCTGCTGACTTTTAATAAACTTACAGAACCATGGAACTCCGCTTTAAAGCGTATATCTGGGCAAAATGAAAAACAATATGTAGTACTTTGCTGCAATACCTGCACATTTTCCCATGTTTTGTCTTTTTAAATACGTTGAATGTACAGAAAAATAATTACTCTCCTAATCTCTGTAACATTACAAGGAGGTGTATTGGAACAGGGAAGAGCTTGGGCTGGGGAGACAACACTGCTTGGGATCTCAGAGATGCAGCTTGTCAGCTCACTACATGATGCTAGGCTCCATTCACACGAGTGCTTTTTTTTTTTTTTGATGCATTTTACAGTTTGCAGAAATGCAGAGAATTTTTTTAACATGGGTTCCTATGGAACATGTTCACGTCAATGCTTTTTTGTGCCTCTGCGTTTTTGGAAAGGGTCAGGAACTTTTTTCATGCAAAAAGCAGCGTTTTGCATGTAATAAATAGACTTCAATGGGCATGCAAGAAAAACGCAAGTGCTGCGTTTTTACCGCTTTCTCACTGCGATTTTGTCGCGATTTGCGTTTTTTGGTTTAACTCTGCCTAGCAACATTTTCCCAAAAAAAAAAAAATTATAAAAAAAAATTAAATATAAAATAACGCAAATTGCGGCAAAATCAAAGCAAAAGCGCGATAAAAAAAATGCGCAAAGCACAGCAAAAAGCAGTGAAAAAACGCTGAAAAGCAAAATGCGTTGATGTCAATTGAGCCTTAGGAGCTCACTATATTTTTTTTTTTTAATGTCTACAGGTATTTTCCTATACTTTAAGCCATAAAACCTGATAAAATGTGTATTTATTGCAGCTATGTATTGATTTTTTTTGTTTCCCAAGCAAGTTAACAGAAGGCTGAACAGTATATTTTCTGCCATGCTTTTTTCTGATTCATGAATATTACAATGAGATACATCAAATGTTGTATTTTATTTATCCAGTACACAGAAATTCAAGCCTGGCTTAATACATCTTTCTACAGCTTTTACATTACAGAGGCCACTAAGGGGTGTACAGAGGATGCAATTAGTAGAAGTTATAAAATTGTGTGTGAATATTTCTGACCCTGATAAATAGATCCAGCCTAATGAAGCACTATTGGCGCAGATTGCGTATTTTACTGTAGCACAAAGAGCATACACTTTATTTTTCACAGCTGAAGTGTACACTGTCAGCCGTTTATGTGATCGTCATTCCGTATGAAATGATGCATTTCTTTGCAAACTCAAAACTTTGCAGGTGGCATATTTACTTATTTATTTATTTCATGTGCTTATATAGCGCTGTCAATTTACGCAGCGCTTTACATATACATTGTACATTCACATCAGTCCCTGCCCTCAAGGAGCTTACAATCTAAGGTCCCTAACTCACATTCCTACACATACTAGGGCCAATTTAGACAGGAGCTAATTTACATACCATCATGTCTTTGGAGTGTGGGAGGAAACCGGAGTACCAGGAGGAAACCCACACAGGCACAGGGAGAACATGCAAACTCCAGGCAGGTAGTGTTGGGATTCAAACCAGCGACCCTTTTGCTGCCAGGCAAAAATGCTATCCACTGCACCACTGTGCCGTCCACATTTAGGCTACTTTCACATTGAAGCGGTAGCCGCGGTCGCGGTAAAACCCCCGCTAGTTTTAGCGGAGTTTTACCAGCGATATGGCTCCGCTATGCAGGCGGGAGTGCCGCGCTTTTAACCCCCCAGAAGGGGTTAAAAGTGCCGGCACTCAGCGCTACAGAGGCGGTGTGCAGCCGCTTCGGAAGCGCTTGCCATTCATTTCAATGGCAGGGGCGGTAGAGGAGCGGTATATTACCGCTCCCCTCACCGCCCCAAAGATGCTGCTTGCAGGACTTTTTGTAACGTCCCGCAAGCGAACCGCCCCAGTGTGAAAGCACTCAGGGCTTTCACATTGGGGTGGATTGGGGAGGAGTTTTGAGGCGCTTTACAGACGCTATTTTTAGCTAAATAGCATCTGTAAAACGCTCCAGTGTGAAAGTAGCCTTAGATGCTTATGAAGCTGAATGACAATTTTAATATTCACATCAGATAATATGGAGTGGAGATTTATTGGCTTCTTTGGTTCTATTGCAGCCAGTAATGTCTTGTTAAGATCAAGTCACATGTAAAAAGGTTGCTGTGGGATTTCAGTTTTCATTAGTAGTCAAAAGTTGACCTTAAAGCGGAGTTCTACCGAAAAGTGGAAATTCCACTTTAAGCACTCCTCGCCCCCCTTACATGCCACATTTGGCATGTCATTTTTTTGGGGTGGGGCAGTGTGTACCTTGTTTTGACAGGTACTTCCTGCCCCTCTTCTTCCTTCCTTCGCCTGGCCGCCTAGGCGTCTCCTCCTCTCCTCCTAGGCGGCCCCTCCCTCCTGGCAATCTTCTGGGACACGTCACAGGTCCCAGAAGATTGCCTGACCACTAGGAACGCAGAGCGCGACTCGCACATGCGCAGTGCGTGCTCGGGCCGTGAAGCCGGGCCGGGTGCCCACATTAGGAATGGCGGGGCCATCGGGAGGAGGGGGGAGACGAGCGAGGCTTCGGGCGCAGCCATTGATGGACCGCAAGACAGGTACATTTCTGTTTATTGAAAGTCAGCAGTTCTTATATAAATGCATGTTCTTCCACTGTGGAGTCTCTTACAAGTCAGAGATAGGACTACAGATCACAGGGTGCCTTGGCGGGGCCTGTAGCTTACGCATTCATTTGCAAATCTGTGCAACTAAACCGCTGTTTTTAAACGCATACTGTTAGGTTAATCTGGTTGGTTGCAGGCTGGCCGGTAACTAGAGCTTTGTTTTTGCCTTGGATCAATCCTTGGCCCTTTTTTTGCTGTTTGTTGCCCTCCAATGCTCCTTGCTGCAAAGGCCAGTCATAGGTGAAGGCAGTGGTCATTGTTTAGTACTCTTGAAGAGTCCGACTTCTGCTTAAAAAGGGACTTGTTTCACTGAAGTCAGCCTGCCATTAAGTGTGGTTGGTAGTCTGCCATATTGAGATACTCCCTAACCCACATCTCCAACCTCTCCCTCTCCTCCGGCACCTTTCCCTCCCCGCTCAAACATGCACTGGTTACCCCCATACTTAAAAAACCCTCACTTGACCACACCTGTTTGAATAACTTAAGACCCATTTCCCTGCTCCCGTTTTCCTCCAAGCTCATTGAATGCCTTGTACACGACCAAATGAGTTGCTACCTCACTGACAACAACCTTCTCGACCCCCTACAGTCCGGCTTCCGCCCACAACATTCAACTGAAACTGCCCTACTAAAATTCACCAACAACCTACTAACTGCTAAAACCAATGGCCAGTACTCCATACTCATACTCTTGGACCTCTCTGCTGCTTTTGACACAGTTGACCACCCCCTCCTCCACAGCAAAGTCCACTCCCTTGGCCTCCATGATTCTGCTTTATCCTGGTTCTCCTCCTACCTATCTCAGTGTCACTTACAACTCCACCTCCTCCACTTCTCTTCCTCTTTCTGTTGGGGTACCCCAAGGCTCCGTCCTTGGACCCCTCCTATTCTCTATCTATACCTCTTCCCTGGGCCAGTTGATAACCTCCCATGGCCTCCAATACCACCTCTACACCGACGACACCCAGATCTATCTCTCCACTCCTCAACTCACCCCCTCGATCTCCTCACGGATCACAAACTTACTGAATGACATATTGGTATGGATGTCACACCATTTTCTCAAACTCAATATTTCTAAAACTGAGCTTGTTATATTTCCTCCTTCCAGGTCCTCCCCCCATGACTTTACTATTAAGATCAATAGCACAACCATTGGGCCCTCCACACATGCCAGGGTGCTGGGTGAAATCCTTGACCTCTCCTTCAGCCCCCACATCCAATCACTGGCTAAAACTTGCCTCCTTAACCCACGCAACATCTCCAGAATTCGACCCTTCCTGACTAACGACACCACAAAACAACGTATTCACTCCTTGGTCATTTGCCGCCTTGACTACTGCAACTCTCTCCTCACCGGCCTACCCTTACACAGGCTATCCCCCCTTCAGTCTATTATGAATGCTGCTGCTAGACTCACACACCTCACTAACCGATCCATGACTGCTGCCCCTCTCTGCCAATCCCTCCACTGGTTTCCCCTACCCCACTGTGTAAAATTTTAAATACAAACCACAACATACAAGGCCGTCCACAACATCGCCCCCAGCTACATCACCAACCTCATCTGCAGATATTGCCCAAATCGTCCCCTCCACTCCTGCCAAGACCTCCTGCTCTCTAACTCCCTTATTACCTCCTCCCATTCTAGTCTTCAGGACTTCTCCAGAGCCTCTCCCATCCTCTGGAACTCCCTGCCCGGGTATGTCTGATAAGCTCCTACCCTGTCCACCTTTAAAAGATCACTGAATACTCATTTATTCAGGGAAGCCTATCCCTCACCCACCTAAGAACTGTACCTGAGCCACCCCCATCACCCCACCCCCCACAGCTACTACCATTTGTACCACCACCCCACTCCCTTTAGAATGTAAGCTCTATGAGCAGGGCCCTCTGTCCCTCCTGTATTGAACTGTATTGTAATTGTGCTGTCTCCCCTCTACATTGTAAAGCGCTGCGTAAACTGTTGTCGCTATATAAATCGTGTATAATAATAATAATAATAATTGAGCTAGAAAGGAGACACTGGTGAGTGTGTTGAAGAAGCAAAGTCTGGCTTATCCTTTACTGCTTTAAAGGGGTCTTGTTTCACTGGGATCAGTTTGTGAATTGTTTTGCTGGAGTCAGCTTGCTACTTGCTTTACTGGAATCAGCCAGCTACCTGCATTACTGAGATCAGTCCACTGATAGTCTGCTGTACAGAGATAAGTTGTCCTGGCTTGGAGTCAGTTATCTTGGAGTATCCCATCCATTCCCTTCTCCTATCCAAGTTCTACAATAAAGCATCAAAAACTCATCCCCTAGACGGGTCATTGGAATAACAAGCAGGACCTTGTGTGCACCTGACAGTGTGAAAATCCATTGTGACTGGCTGCAGGATCAGGGCCGCTGATAGGGGGTACAACCAGCCCTGGTGTGGGGGGCCCACAGCACACAGGGGGGATTAGTGACAGATGACAATTGTGTCACTTTTCCTCCAGCAGATGAAAGTTTATCTCCTTCCCTCTCCCTTGCTACAAGCTTTTATCTGATAAGAAAGAGACAGTCTGTCCCTCACTAATCCCCCTCCCTGTGTGGGCCCCCCTCATCTCAGCACTGGAGTTTGTTATCTCTAATTTAGGCTGGCTTAAAAAAAATCGCTGCTTTTACAGGAGTTTAGTGTTTTGCCTGTAGAAGCAGCTCAATGTTATCCTATGTGTCCATACACATTAGGACGATTACAGACATATTTTAAGCTCAACGTTTAAAGACAGAAAAAAAAAAACCCTTCTGGGTCTCCTAAACTTTGTACAAAAAAGTTCTATATGAGTGTTTTTTCTGCCAAGTGAACTGGAGTTTTTTTAAGCCCAGTGTCCATGGAGCTTAACTTTTTTTCTCTCCCTCTGTCCCTCTGATCCTGGAGCCTGTATATTTTTTTCATCTAATCTTCATTTTTATTTATTAACTCAGTTTTGTCTTTTAGATT
>BLSH010448322.1:461884-471999 GCA_018402905.1 Glandirana rugosa | reverse complement strand
CGGGGGGTGGGGTTTCGTGGAACAGGTGTACAACTACTCCTGTTCCCGGAGAAGGGCTGTTGGGACCGACAACCAACAGCCCCAGACGCCCACCCCTGAATAACCTTAGATCTTCGGGGGAAATTGTTCCTCCGGGGGTCTAAGGCCGGGGGGTGGGATACATTTACTCATACCCCATGTAGCATGGGGATGGGTATAATGGACCTTATTTTTTACATGTTTTTTTTGTGATGTACCCAAAAATTGGTGAAGTCGGGGCCTTCCTAAAGGTCGAAATCCTGTCCTCGGGAAAAACGCTAAGCCGTGACGCAGCGAAATTGACTGTTAACGCGCCGTACAACGTCGCACGACCGCGCAATTGTCAGTTAAAGCGACGCAGTGCCGAATCGCAAAAAGGGCTCCTGTCCTAAAGCTGGAAATCCTTCCGGGGCTGAAGTGGTTAAAAACCCATGTAGTGTTTTTTTTGTACATTTTTTATTCCAGGTAATATGGGTAGGGGTACGATGTACCCCATACTCATTTACATAGGGTGGGGGGCCGGAATCTGGGGGCCTCCTTGTTAAAGGGGGCTTCTAGATTCCAATAAGTCCCCACCCGCAGACCCCGACAACCAACAGCCAGGGTTGTCGGGAAGAGGCCCTTGTCCTCATCAACATGTGGACAAGGTGCTTTGGGGTGGGGGGCGCAGAGCCCCCCCTGCCCCAAAGCACCCATACTCCCCATATTGAGGGCACGCGGCCTGGTTTGGTCCAGGAGGGGGGGCGCTCGCTCATCCCCACCCCCTTTCCTGGCCTGCCGGGCTGCCTGCTCGGATAAGGGTCTGTTATGGATTTTGGGGGGACCCCACGCCGTTTTTTTGGCATGGGGTTCCCCTTAAAACCCATACCAGACCAATGGGCCTGGTATGCTCTTGGAGTGGGACCCCATGCCAGTCTTTTTTTAACATTTGGCATGGAGTTCCCCATCAAGATCTCCAGAGCACAAGGGAACAAAGTGGGATCCCTGTTCACAGACAAACGGTCTGACTTTGACCCTATGTAGGACCGTAAATCGCACAGCAAAGTAGGATCAAAGTCGGACCGTTTTTTTGTCGGATAGTGTGAACCCGGCCTTAGAGAGAACTTCTAATCTCAGTTCATTACCTGTATAGAAGACACTTGGGAGTCAGAAATCTTTCTGATTGATAGGGGATCAAATACTTATTTCACTCATTAAAATGCAAAACAATTTATAACTTTTGTGAAATGCGTCTTTCTGGATATTTTTGCTATTCTGTCTCTCACTGTTAAAATAAACCGACCATTAAAATTATAGACTGATCATTTCTTTGTCAGTGGGCAAACGTACAAAATCAGCAGGGGGTCAAATACTTTTTTCCCTCAATGTCGGTCAACATGTTTTGGGGGTTCTAAATCAGGGGTCTCCAGAGTTTCTAAGCAAGGAGCTTTTACTATCCTTCAGGCTTTAGGGAGGCCGGACTGTGGCCAGTGGGAGTAGAAAGTGCACCAGCATCAGTGCCCCATCATTGGCTTTAATGGGAAGAATATTTCCTCATTGATGGTGTCAGTAGGGGGAATGGTGCCCCATCATCGGTATAGTGCCCCAATGGCCAGATAAAGGCAAGCAAAGGGTCACATCTGGCCCTGGGGCTGCATTTTGGGGAGCACTGTTCTAAATGATGAATGGGAGAGTTGTGTTAAAACTCTGAAGTGTTGAAGTACGGTTTTTATATACTATGTGTGGGCCAAAGCACTCTATCAGCAGGTTTTTTTGCAGACTGATGACATTTATGCTAAAATCCTGAAACTCATGAATGGTTCTCATAACTGTGCAGGCAGAAGATGCTTTATCCACCATACTTCCTACAAAACCCATACAGAAGTTAGCCTAACGTGAAATTTCTGCAAGCTACAAAACTGTCACCTGCTCTGCATCTACAGTAGAATCGTCACCTTATTCCTGATTGAGAATATTGTATTATATTCTGAAAATGCTCTGTTAACTGTTTACCCTTTAATTAAAGAAAACACATAGGGTTATTTAAACTTCAAGCGATGTTTGGTAAAAGAATCGGTTTCCTTAAAGATGAGTGTTCTTGGAGACAGTAGGAGGATATTGCCTTTCGGGATCTTCTGTCTATGAAACCTTTGATATTGCATAAAGCCCAAGTGTTCTAGGGGTCTATCAAAGGATGTCCAAGGGGCCATTTCTACTCCTTCCGTCACTTGTGATTGCTAAGAGCCATCTCTGTATGGTAATATCACAAGAAGATACAGATCCTTCCTTGGCTCAGATGGATTACTTCAGCAGTTTTTAACAAGGGAACTTCATACACCATAGGGGTTTGAAAACCAAATGATGAAGAATGAAGACAAAAATAGTTAGAACTTAATTTAAAAAAAAAGTATGGCCAAAGCTCTTCTGGCCATACTTCTTCTCTGAGTCACAGGTGTGCACTTATTTCTGCAATCCTGTGACCCAGATTCAGCCGACAGTGGGCTAAAGTCCGCTGTTGGCTGACATCACAGAGCCGGTCCAGACTCTGCAGGGATCCTAACAATAATGTTGGGGTCCACCCAGATTCCTGGTCAGCAGCTGCCTTAGCCTCTCGACACACCGCTGAGAGACTGAGCCAGCCGCTCCCAGCACCTCCACAGCCCAACACTCCAGTGAGCACTGGAGGGGCAGAGCAGAGAGCTGATGACTGGCAGTTACCATTTTCTTCTCAGTAAAGACCAAGAACTGAGTGATCAGTGATCATGTGATCGCTTCGTTTACGGTCTCAGAACCGGCAGGGGATAGCTGCAGCATTGGAAGGATGCTGCAGCCATATAGGTGAGTATATATATGTCTGTTTTCTTTATTATTGTGCACTTCTCCTATAATATAATCTATGTAATCATTAGACTGGCCTTTCTCAACCTTTTTACCCCAGAGGAACCTTTAAAAAAACACACATCTCTCCAAAGACTTTGAGTCACGTATCCTTTTCTCTACAGAGGCACAGCAAAAACACGGCAAAACCCCATATGTGTTCTTACCGCGTCTTTGCAATGGAGCAGTGTGAAAGAAGCAGCCTAACAAAAATGCCTCTTACAATGGTGGTCAGAATGCCATCCCTATAGACAAATAAAAGGCTCCGCCAAGTAGTGTTGGCCCTGGAACTATGCAGGGAGATGGGGGGTCAATCAGCCACAGCTCCAGGAACCCCTAACAACTTGTAAGGGTACCTTAGGGTTCCTTGGATCCCTGGATGAGAATGGCTGCATCAGATTATCATTATTATGTATTGACTTGTGGGTAATGAATATGTTGATTGACAAGTACTCCATCTTCATGAAACAGGATTCTTTGCTTTTTGAAACTGCAATCAAAGTGGAGACTTTACCTGCACCACGATTCCATGTTTTGATTGCACATAAATAAAAGAAACATCTCATTAGTTGTAGCTAGCTTGTGTTTTTTGATTTGCAATTTTATAAAGGTAAAATTCTAAATTTTCTTTGATTGTTCTATTCATAGCAACCCATCTGTAAGTGAAACTAAAGAAAAAGCATTTAACATCTTTTGAAGTCATACTGGTTCTTAAAAGGACTGGTGATGATGATGATGATGATGATTTGAACTGAATGGCAAAGGAGTTATGGGGCCATATTGGACGATAAGTTGGGGGTTTGTAATTGTAAAATGGTTCAGAATCCCTAGGTTATTGAGTGGCTAAAAAGGGCTAAGATGCCAAGCAATGAGAAATGCTTGCAATTTACTAGAGATCTTAGCACTTTCACCTAGCAGCAAAGGGATCGCTGGTTCGAATCCCAACCACGACACTACCTGCCTGGAGTTTCCATGTTCTCCCTGTGCCCGCGTGGGTTTCCTCCGACACTCCATAGACATGCTGGTAGGTTAAGTAGATTCTGTTTAAATTGGCCCTAGAATATGAATGTGCTTTAGGCTACTTTCATACTGCAGCTTAGCCATGGTCACGGTAAAACCCAGCTAGTTATAGCAGAGTTTTACCAGCAATAGGGCTCCGCTATGCAGGCCAGAGCGCGGCGCTTTTAACCCCCCACAAGGGGTTAAAATTGGGTTAAAAGTGCCAGCGCTCTGCACTACCGAGGCGGTGTGCAGCCGCTTTGGAAGCGCTTGCCATTCATTTCAATGGCAGGGGCGGTAGAGGAGCGGTATATTACCACTCCCCTCACCGCCCCAAAGATGCTGCTTGCAGGACTCTAACATCCTGCAAGCGCACCGCCCCAGTGTGAAAGCACTCAGGGCTTTCACATTGGGGTGGGTGGGGAGGGATTTTTGAGGCGCTTTACAGATGCTATTTTTAGCTAAATAGCGTCTGTAAAGCGCCTCAGTGTGAAAGGAGCCTTAGGGACATTAGATTGTAAGCTCCTTGAGGGTAGGGACTGATGTGAATGTACAATGTAAAGTGACGGCGCTATATAAGTACCTGAAATAAAATAAAATAGAATAAATAGTAAGCTTGTGGATCACATAGATGCTGACCGAATAGCACCCCGATAAAAGAGCACTTGGCAAATGGTTGGGCACTGTAGACAAAATATTATTATAGCTCGTGGCTTGTTTCAAGCTATTAGGCCTATATGTCATTTACTTCATGCATCTGATTACTCACTGTAACAATTCCAACTTTAAATGATTTCACTGCTTGTTTGGATACAGTGAGGTTGATTTACTAAAGGCAAATAGGCTTTGAATGGGAATTTTCCCCAGAGCTTAGTAAAGGAGGGGGAGCTCTACTGATCTCTATCATCCAATCATGTGCAAGCAAAAATGTTTTTTTTTTTTTTAATTTCCTTGCACATTATTAGGTTATCTTATGCAAAGTGGAAAGTTTCCAACATTCACACATGCACCGCTCTGGGGAAAATTCCCTTGCAAAGTCCAACTTCTCTAGCAAAGTGAACAGCCTATTTACCGTTAGTAAATCAACACCAGTTGAGAAAAGCAGGGATGGCCATGCACTGATTTAAACTCGACCCTGCTGAATAATAAGTGTGTACGGCCAGCTTAAAGTGGTTCTAAAGCCTAAATATTTTTTGCCTTAATGCAATCATCAGCATCCCTCTCACCTCCCCCCCCCCCTTTTATTTTCTTGAACCCTCATTCGATCCAGCGCTGTGCACATCTGCAGCTCTTCTCTTCCCTCACTTCCGGGTCTCGCTGGCTTTGATGGGGCACCGAGGGCCATTGGCTCCCAGTGCTGTCAATCAAAGCCGGTGACAAGGGGGCGGGGCCAAGTCCCACTGTCTGTGTCAATGGAAGCAACAGCGGGGGCTCGGGTGCGAGCACGCACAAGTGCCCCAATGGGAAGCAGCTGGACAGAGAGGAGGGGCCAAGAGCGCCAGCGGGGGACCCGAGAAGAGGAGGTTCATGGCCGCTCTGTGCAATTGCACAGAGCTGATTAGTATAGACATGCTTGTTTTTTTTTGGGGGGGGGGGGTTTGTTCATTTACCATTACGATCGCTTTAAGGTTTGTGACTTCTCCATGTTCCATTGTGAAGCCCTGAGGCAAATAATTCTTATTTATCGAGAATTACAGTTCCTAGTTTGTGAGCTGCAGATAGTAAAATATATCCCCTGCTACAATCGTTATAATAAAGACTTCAAATGTTCAAAAGAGTATTGCTGTAGTTCTATATTTGTTCATTTTTTAGAATACATGGAACGAGTTTTATTTCTCCAGAAATAATGATACATTTAATATACAGTATATATAGTTCTATAGGGTGGATGACAGTTATGATGCCCTATTTGATCTGATTTACTTTGTATTTCTTTGGATGCTGCAGGTCTTTTTAAGATGCCATTACATTGCAGGCAAAGCAGCCAAATGCAGCCTGATGCTGCCATTTACATTTAAAAGCATTCAACAGAAGCGCCTGTCTGGGTGAGCCCTAAGGCCACATTAACACTAGTAGTCGTGTATGAATGTGTGCAAAATTCACTTCAAAATTCACAAAAGAACCATGTCGCACTTGCAGTGCCATTCATTGTTAATGGCATCCCAAACGTGGCAAGGGAGACATGTGAGTTTTCGTGCAAAGAAAACACCCAAAACTCAAAACGTGAGCTTCTTTTTATTATAGGTATTATTATTATTATTATACAGGATTTATATAGCGCCAACAGTTTCTGCAGCGTTTATAATATAAAGGGAGACAATACAGCAACAATACATTTCAATACAAGACGGTTAGGACGGACCTGCTCCTGGGAGCTTACAATTTAAAGAGGAAGTAAACCCTGATGGGTTTTACTTTCTCTATATTGCCCTGCAAAGTAGAAGCATAATGGGCTACTATGCATCACATAATAGCCCATTATGTGTCACTTACCTGCAAATGAAGCCTGTGACGTCCAGCGATGTCCCCTGTGCAGGCATCGTCCATCTTCAGCCCCTCTTCCTTCCGGGGCCGTGACTCCGGCTCTGTGACTGGCCGGAGTCACGTGAACGTCACGGAGGCCGTTTCTTCACTGCGCATGTGCTGAATGCCGTCGGCAATGCGAGTACACTATATCTCCTAAACCGTGCAGGTTTAGGAGATATGCAGGGCACCTACATGTAAGCCTTATTATAGGCTTACCTGTAGGTTAAAGGCAAAAGGCAAAAACAGTGATGGATGAACTGATGGGAGAAACAGTTATTATTTGAAGGCAGGATAGGCCTTCCTGAAGAGATGAGTTTTCAGGGATTGCCTAAAAGTGAACAGAGAAGGAGACAGCTGGACAGATTGGGGTAGAGAGTTCCAGAGGGTGGGAGAGGCTCTGGAGAAGTTCTGGAGACGAGCATGGGAGGAGGAGACAAGGGAGCTAGAAAGCAGGAGGTCTTGAGAGGAGCAGAGAGGATGGTTTGGGTGATATTTGGAGACAAGATTGGTGATGAAGCTTGGGGCAGAGTTGTGAATGGCTTTGTATGTTATTTTTAGTGTTTTGAATTATATTTGTTGTACTATGAGAAGCCATTGGAGGGATTGGCAGAGAGGGGTGGCGGACAATGAATGGTTGGTAAGGTGGATTAGTCTGGCAAGAGCATTCTTGATGGATTGAAGGGGGGACAGCCTATGGAGGGGTAGGCCAATGAGGAGGGAGTTACAATAGTCAAGGTGAGAGATAAAAAGGGAGCGAATAAGTTGTTTAGTGGTTTCAACGGTTACAAAGGGATGAACTTTGGAGATGTTACGGAGGTGAGGTCTACAAGATTTGGACAGTGATTGGATTTGGGACTGAAAGGACAGGTCAAAGTCCAGGATTGCATCTAGTACCCTGGCATGGGTAGAGGGACGGATGGTTGTATTTTTGATGGAGAAGTTTGGGGGGGGGGGGGGGGGCACGGGCTGGAGGAAAAATTATGAGCTTGGTTTTAGAAAGATTGAGTTTGAGGAAGTGGTGTGACATCCATGCTGATTTGTCAGTTAGTAAGTTAGTAATGCGAGAGGACACTGAAGGAGTGAGGTGAGGAGCAGAGAGATAGATTTGGGTGTCATCAGCATCGAGATAGTACTGGAAGCAATGAGAGTTTATTAGGTGACCAAGGTAGGAGGCGTAAATAGAGAAGAGGAAGAGTCCGAGGACAGAACCTTAGGGGACCCCTACAGAAAGAGGAATTAGAGGAGACAGTTATAGCTAACACTGAAGGAGCCATGTGATAGGTAGGAGGAGAACCAGGAGAGATCAGAGTCTTGAAAGCCAAGAGAGTAGAGTTTTTTGAGGATGAGGGTCAACAGTATCAAAGGCCCCAGAAAGGTCTAGTAGTATGTTGCGTTTGTTGCGTGTAAAGCAACCCATTGAAATCAATAGACTGCTCTATGCGTACGCCCTAAAGGCCTGTGAGTCGGGGCTAAGACAGTGAGCACATTTGAACTCTATGGGGTTGATTTACTAAGACGGGAGAGTGCAAAGTCTGGTGCAGCTCCATAGATTCCAGGTTTCAGGCTGGGTTCAAACTATCCGACACAAAAACGGTCAGACTTTTGATCCTACTTTGCCCTGCAACATCGGCCCTACTTTGGTCCTACTTCCATCCTACTTGAATGAACAAGATACGATTTTGCTCCGACTTTGAGATAGTGACTTGTCCTTTCACCAATCAAAACAATCCCGGTGTGAGATAAATTCCTTTTACTGCTGCTGTAATCACCAAGTTGGATGTCACAAGTCGGATGGTTAGAACAAGGATCCGACTTTGATCCAACTTCATTGATATTCAATGGACTGAAGTAGGACCAAAGTCGGACCAAAGTAGTACAGGAACCTTTTTCAAAGTCGGACCAACCTGTGTCAGACCAGTTAAGACGGCTCTCATAGGGAAACATTGATTTGGTGACATCATGCGACTTGTGCTCACAATGTCAGTCCATTTGTTGGACTAGTGTGAACCCAGCCTTATTGTCAAAGCTTAATTGAACAAGCTGAAGTTAGAAGCTGATTGGCTACCATGCACAGCTGCACCAGATTTTGCACTCTCCAGTTTTAGTAAATCAACCCTTATGGGTCTGTTTACAAAACAATAATTGAATGAATATCACACACACTCCGGGAAAAGGAAGGCAAAAAAGGAAGAGAAGTGCCAGGCAAGTCCTAGTGCAGCATTATTTTATTTGATTAAAATAAAAATTGTTGACAGTATAAGGTGCACTTACATAGTGCTAGTAAGAGTAGGTGCTTCCCAGATCCAGCATCACAGAAGAGCCGCCAGGGCTTCCCTGTAGAAGAGTCCATGAGCGCCAGCTGAAGCCTCGAGGGACCTAGGGAGGATGCCGATTGGCCAGGCACAGTGGTAGGCGGCTCCCCACCCAGAGAGCTCTGGAACACTCCTACACAGAGTTACACAGCCGGCGTCCTCCCCAGGTCCTTCAAGGCTTCAGCTTCCCGCTGACACACAACGCTCGTGGACTCTTCCACAGGGACACTCCGGCGGCTCTTCTGTGATGCTGGATCTGGAAAGCACCTACCCTCACTCTCTTCCTTTTTTGCCTTCCTTTCCCCATAGTGATTGGGTCCCCCAGCCCGTGCCTGAAGCAGTCTCACTCCCTTTGCAGTATTTGTTTTAGAGACTCAGAGTTGACAGGGGTGCACCCCCTAGAACTCTATGTTCAACTCGTGTATATCAGGACTTTGATTGATCGATTTTTTCCAAAAACGTTTGTTTTTTGTTTTTTTTATTTTTTTATTGAATTTTTACCTCTACAATATATTTTATTGTAGTAGAAAAACACCGCTCTGTCTACACAGCTGAAAGTAGGTGGTTGCTGATACTCCAGTCCAGGTGCTCAGATTCAGACGAGTCTTCCAATCTCCCAAGAGAAAATCAATGATATTCAAAAAATATGAATCGACACCCTGGAAATGCTGGCGATTAGGTTTATTGTGCAATGACCATGTACAAACAAGCAGACACATTTCGGCAGTAACGCCTTGTTCACAGCTGCTACTGCCAAAACGCGTCAACTTGTTTGTACATGGTTATTGCACAATAAACCTAATCGCAAGCATTTCCGGAGCTGTTAACAAGGCGTTACTGCCGAAACGCGTCAGTTTGTTTATACATGGCCATTGCACAATAAACCCAATCACAAGCATTTCTGGAGCTGTGAACAAGGCGTTACTGCAGAAACACGTCAGTTTGTTTATACATGGCCATTGCACAATAAACCTAATCACAAGCATTTCCGGAGCTGTGAACAAGGCGTTACTGCAGAAACGCGTCAGCTTGTTTGTACATGGTTATTGCATAATAAACCTAATTGCAAGCATTTCCGGAGCTGTAAACAAGGCGTTACTGCTGAAACGCGTCACTTTGTTTATACATGGCCATTGCACAATAAACCTAATTGCAAGCATTTCCGGAGCTGTGAACAAGGCATTACTGCAGAAACGCGTCAGCTTGTTTGTACATGGTTATTGCATAATAAACCTAATCGCAAGCATTTCCGGAGCTGTAAACAAGGCGTTACCGTTAATCCAAATAACACGTTACCGGTACATATTTGTTTCACTGCGCAAAGTCGTCATTGCGGAACAAATGTCGAGGCCTTTACGAACGCTAATCCAAATAATACGTTATTGGTACATGTTTGTTCAACTG
>BLSH010448322.1:414708-434431 GCA_018402905.1 Glandirana rugosa | reverse complement strand
GTCCCGTAGCCCCCCCCCCCCCCAAAAAAAAAAAATAGCACCAGCCACCATTGCTTCCAAATGTTTTTATTAGCCTTGTAAATTAGGTGTATTTGGTATGAAACTGATTGGTAAGTTATAGGGGTGTGGCCTGGTTGGAGTCCAGGCTAAGTGCCACTCCATTCACTACAGTAGGACACCATAGATGTGCGACTTCCAGTGGCTACCCTTCCTTTCTGGTAACCTATTATACCTTACTGTAGCCACTTTTTAGGCAGATAACTCCATTACCATGGGAGTTATGGAATATGGATTAAAATTGGCACTAGGAGTTCAGTTTTAGGTCAGCATAGGTCACTAACCCTAGTTTGACAGATGTGTATTCCTAACCTGCTCTCCAGACTGTTTATGACATGGACCTTTTACAAGTTCTCATTAGGAGTCTTTTGAAGACCCTTAGCTAGTGAAGGTTTATGATGCCCTGCAGACCTTCTTGCTTGTCTGCTTTCTGACAAATGTGTCTCAAGCAGGACTGCGGTTTGTCAAATATGTCACCTCCTCTGGCTGTCTCACTTGGACAAGACATTGAATCTTAGCTGTTATTGTTTTCCGACTTGTGAACTATGGGGAAGATCAGTGGGGTGCCAGGGAGGGCTGTGCCCCTCCAGATTTTAGTTGTGCCCTCCCAAGTCTCTTAGAATGCATCCACTGATCGGAGCGAGTCCGATGGGGACAATCGATATAAGGGGGGACTCTGATGGGGATCATTTGTTGTAGGGGGGTCTCTGATGGACAACTGATGTAAGGGGCCACTCTGAAGGTGACATTTGGTGTAAGAGGAATCTCTGATGAGTACATTTGATGTAAGGGGGCACTCTGATATCAACAATTGATGTAAGGGGCACTCTGAGAGGAGCATTTGATGTAAAGGGGCACTCTGATGCTGACAATTGATGTAAGGTGGCACTCTGATAGGGACAGTTCATGTAAGGAGCACTCTATTAACATTTGATGTAAGGGACACTCTAAGGGGGCAATTGATGTTAGGGGCACTCCAACGTTCACATTTGATGTAAGGGGGCACTCTGATGCTGATGGTTGATGTAAGGGGGCACTCTGATAAGGACAGTTGATGTAAGGGGGCACTCTGATAAGGGCCGTTGATGTAAGGGGGCACTCTGATAAGGACAGTTGATGTAAGGGGGCACTCTGATAAGGGCTGTTGATGTAAGGGGGCACTCTGATGAGGGATCCTGATTGATGTAAAAGGGAACTCCTATGAGGACTGATGTAAGGAGAGACTATTGTAAGGACACTTGATATAAGGGGGAACAGGATCTGTTTAATCTTAATCCAATGATAGCTTAATACATAGTGGCATTGCCTTTGCACCACCTGTCAGATGTTACTTCCATTTTTTCTGCACCCCCAAATCAAATAAGCTAGATCTGGCCCTGGAGAAAGTTAGAGTGACACACTATTCAGTACTACTCCTCCATTCTCTCTCCACAGTTTGGAGTTCCTCAGGCCTGACTATCATCATACCAACTAAAAATTATGTAATGAAGTTTGCCTATACAATAGATCACTAAAAATATATGTGAACCCTCACAATGAGCGTATCTTATTTACTTGCTTGGCCATTTGAATATGACTTTGAAAGCATGTTGTTATATCTGCTAATGAATGCAAAAAAATACTCATTGATCCTGCCAGAAATCCAGTGAGCTTGCAGTGAGCTTCAAATCTCAAGTGTTGTCAGCCCTGCCCAATTTACCTCTGTAGACTACATAATTCTTATCCTCTATGTTATGGAATTTGAAGCAAGAAGAAGAAAGGTGTTCTGTAGTCCTAACGCACTTCCTGTCCTAGGATGTCCTAGGGTGACAACACTGCTCATATATGCAGTAAAGGCATTAAGGCTACATTTCAACTAGTGTGACTTTGCATGACAAGTTGTACCCCATGATTTCCAATGAGTACCGTTCACATCTGTGCGACTTCAAAGTAGTCCCTGCACTACTTTGGCCCCACTTTGATGCGACTTGAGGTCCATAGACCTCAAGAATACACAGGCATTGCTTCAAGTTGCATCAAAATCATGCGGCTTTCAGGTCGCAATTGTGGAAACCTAGGCTAACTAAGAATTATCACCCTAGCACAAAAAGTGTTTTACTGACAGGCTGTGGGGGGGTGGCAAACAATCCAACCGCCGCCAACCCCGCGCCCCACCGGGAGGGTCACAGACAGCACTGAAGCTCCCCCCCCCCCGTTAGGCCAGCCGGGTCACGGGCAGTACCCACCTGTCGGTCAGTCAGTCAGGGCCCACACTTACCCTATCCTGCGGGCAGCAACCCGGGCGGCGGCGGCTTCTCTCCGGGCTTCAGTCGAGTCTTGGTTCCCCTGTGTCTCCTCCCTCCACCTTCTGGTGGCCAGATCGGATGTCCTTTTGGCCAGTTGGGTGATGGGCCCTCCTGATTGTCCGGGTGGAGGATCAGTGTGAAAATTGCAAATATTCATTCGCTATTGTCACACAACTGGGAGGGCTTCAGGCGCAGTGCCCTGCGCCCCAAGCCCACCCTTTTTTGAGGCCTATTAGAGCCTCTGGCTCTCATCACATGCTTCAAACCCCCCACTGGAATCCATGCGTCCGATGCCCTGCATGTAGATCAGTGGGCCAGATGCATGGATGGGGGGGTGGCCCCCGTGCGCCCCTAATGGACCAGCCGCCACTGCTGACAGGATCACCAAGTGAAAATAAAGGACAAAGGCCTAAGAAGTGAAAACTAGTCTAGCCACCACATCTAAGGCCTGAAAGGCTTCTATATATAAATGTTTTGCTATATTTCTATATATTTTGATATATAGAATACAGTTTTAACTTGATTAAAAAAATAAATAATTTTCAGACTTTTTTTTCCAATCACATTTTGACAAAAATGTTAGTCACATCATTAATATGATGCTTATTCAGCGAAACAAAGAGCAAAGTGCTGTGATCTATCACAGCCAATCAGCATTAAAGTGATTGTAAAGTCTTGTTTTTTTATTTAAATAATAAACATATTATTCTTACCTCCTCTGTGCAGTTTGTTTTGCACAAAGCAGCCCGGATCCTCCTCTTCTCGGGTCCCTCTTCACTGCTCCTGGTCCCTCCCTCCTATCGAGTGCCCCTTCAGCCAGCAGCTTGCTACAGGGGACACCCGGGCCGAGTCACAGCTCCGTGTGTTTGCATTCAGACACAGAGCCCCGACCCGGACATGCCCCGTCTCCCCTGATTGGCTGACTGACTTTGATTGACAGCCGCTGGAGCCAATGGCATCGCTGCCGTGTCTCAGCCAATTAGGAGGAAGGTCCTGGACGGCTAAGACATCGTGGACATCGCTGGAGAGAGATGGGGCTCAGGTAAGTAGTTAGGGGGGGCTAGGGAGGCTGCTACACACAGAATGTTTTTTTATCTTAATGCATTAAGATAAAAAACCTTCCGCCTTTACAACTCCTTTAAAGTGGAAATACCATAAACCCATAGGAAGTCGACTGTGTGCAGATCACTAAGCTAATTAAGGGAAGTCTGTTCTCAACTTAAAAGTGCTCCCACCCCATTGTAAGTCTTATAATAACTACCCTGTAGGGGACATATGTGAATACTTACCTATTCTAAGGCGGCTTCAATCCGGTCAATTGCTTGGCACCCATCATTGGCTTCAGGGGAGAGGAGGGACAGCCAACAAGGGATGACCCATAGTAAGCCTATGGGTGATGTCGCCACTGAGACATTGCAGCAGTTATTGGCGATCTCTCCTCTCACTTGAAGCCGATGCTGGGAGCCGATCATGTGACTGGACCAGAGCGCCTTTAGATTAGCTAAGTATACACATCTTTCCTCTACAGCAGTGGTCTCCTAACTGCGGCCCGCAGGCCGGATTGGGGCCCCTTGATTGCCTTTATCTGGCCCTTGGGACACTTGTCCTCCCACTGATGCAAGACACTATTCCTATCACTGACTCCAATAATGGGGCATAATTCCTGTTACTGATATCAACAATGGGACACTATTCCTCCCATTGACACCAACAATGGGGAACTATTCCTCCCACTGACACCAATGGTGGGGCACTATTCCTCCCACTGATACCAATGATGGGGCACTATTCCTCCCACTGACACCAACGATGGGGCACTATTCCTCCCACTGACACCAACGATGGGGCACTATTCCTCCCACTGACACCAACGATGGGGCACGATTCCTACCACTGACACCAACAATGGGGCACTATGCCTCCCCCTAATACCAAAGATTCACTGTTCACTTCCACCAATGATAGGACAATTTTTACTCCCAATGGCCACAGTCCGGCCCCCCTAAAGTCTGAAGGACAGAAAACTGGCCCTCTGTTTAGAAAGTTTGGATACCCATGCTCTATAGGCTAGTTAGTATAGGACTTAGAATGAGGGTGGAGGCAGGTTTAAGATGAAATAGGTTTGCTTGTACCAGACTTCCTTTTTAATAGTGATCTGCATCCAGTCTACTTCCTATGGGTTAATGCCTTTTACACAATGCCCTTCCTCTTACTGGAAAAGCCAGAGCTTTCCTTCTTGTAGAACAGACAGTTCACTTCTGTATGTTGTGCTAGAAAGGGATCAGTATCCAGCTCTGTCTGGTACTTTCTCCCCCTAATAGCCTGGTAATAGAATAATGCTTGGTGGTAATAAAATCATGTTTCCAGGTAATTTAATCTTGTTTCCCGGTACTGGCAACCATCACATGTTAATAATATCATCAGGACAGACTAAAGCTTGCTTTGGAGCTCTGAGTCAGCATTGTAGTAATTAAGTTGCGATAATGAAAATGTGCACACATCAAGCTATGGCAGGTTCTAGATATAGAATAGGCAATAACTCCGGAGGTAGAGCTTTCCAGAAAATGAGTCTTAAATAGTTACAAAGTTATTCAGTTGTCCATTGAGTTCAACAAAAAGAAAAACAAATTTAAAACCTTGCATCTTCAGAACCATAAGCCTGGGTTTATCCAGAGGAAGGCAAAAAAAAAACCTTCTGATAACCTAAGGCTATTGGATGCTCCTGGATCAACATTCACCAGTGGTGGCCCATCCATTAGGGGCGCACGTGCGCCACCCTCCAATCCATGTGTCTGTTCCCCTGATCTACATGCAGGGCGCCGGACAGAGGCGGGCCGTCCATTAGGGGTGCACGGCGTCGCCCCCTCTATCCCTGCCACCCCCTATATGCTAAATGGATAGATTTATGCATATCATGAATCTATCCATGGCCGCCGCGGCCACCCTCTAATTCAGGTGTCTGGACCCTTTCAGGATGCTGGATGCCTGAATTACAGTGGCGGGGGTGTTTCTTTGAAGCACCCGATTAGAGCCATAGGCTTTAATAGGCTTCAAAATAGAGTGACTCGGAGCACAGAGCATTGCGCTCACAGCCCACTCACGTGTGTTAGAAAAGCAAATGAACATTTTTAACATTGATTCGCCTCTCTGCTAATCAGGAAGCGTGGGTATGTTACCCGTTTCCCGATTGGCTGAGAAGTCAGGTTATCCTATTGGACGCCTTTCTCGGAGGACGAGGGGGAAGCCGCCGAAGCAAAGCACACTCCTGCTTGCCGGACACCGCTGCCCGCCCACTTCCTAGATGGGGAAAGTGCGGGACTTTGATGTCCCGACTACCCTCCCGGGGGTGCTGCTGTATACCCCTATCTGGTGATGCTGTATACCCTATCTGGTGATGCTGTATACCCCTGTATACCCTAGCTGGTGATGCTGTATACCCTTGCATACCCTATCTGGTGATGCTGAATACCCTATCTGTGATACTGTATACCCTATCTGGTGATGCTGTATACCCTATCTGTGATACTGTATAACCCAAGATACCCTAGTTGGTGATGCTGTATACCCTATCTGTGATGCTGTATACCCCTGTTTTCCCTATCTGGTGATGCTGTATACCCCTGTATACCCTATCTGGTGATGCTGTATACCCCTGTATACCCTATCTGGTGATCCTGTATACCCTATCAGGTGATGCTGTATTCCCCTGTATATCCTATCTGGTGATACTGTATACCCTATCTGGTGATGCTATATACCCCTGTATACCCTATCTGGTGATGCTGTATACCCTATCTGGTGATGCTATATACCCCTGTATACCCTATCTGGTGAAGTCTTATACCCCTGTATACCCTATCTGCTGATGCTGTATACCCTATCTGCTGATACTGTATACCCTATCTGGTGATGCTGGGCTGTACTCCTGAGACAATGGGTGGAATCTATAAGGGGTCGGGCTTATGAGGAGCAGGAGGGGTCAAAAAGGAAGGGCGGGGTCTGGCACCCCCCCCCCCTCCCCCCCCGCCATCCTAAAATTTCACCAGCTGCCACTGGCGCCGGACCATGGATTCCAATAGGGGGGTTTATTTTTTGAAACCTGTGATTTGTGCCAGAGGCTCTAATAGGCTTCAAAAAAGGGTGGGCTTGGGGCACAGAGCACTGCGCTCCAAGCCCACCCAGTTGTGTAACAATAGCGAATGAATATTCAGTATTCATACACTAATCCTCCTCCTGGCCAATCAGGAAGCAGGTTGTAAGACCCGTCACCCGATTGGCTGAAAGGACAGGTGATCCTATGGGACGCCTTGTGCCTAAGAGGAGGGGAGAAGAGATGTGCGGCCCTCCAGGGTTTGGGCATGTAAAAGTTCTCACCTTTACCTGGGTTGCTTTGTACCATGTAGGAACATCACTGATAAGTACAAAGTTGTGACATAGATTTTTAAAGAAGCACAAATGGCTCAATTAATTTACATTAAAGTGTTACTGAACCCACAACTGTAAAATCAGTCTGTCTATGCAGTGAAGAATGCTTGTTATACTCACTGTGGAACCTAAGGGGTTAATCCTCCGCATTGTGTAAAAAGGCTGCATGATCTTGTATGCTCAGATCCTCCCCTCCCTGCACTGTCCCCCTGGACAAGTCCGGACAAGACAGCCCTTGGAGTCAGGCTGCACATGCTCAGTTTGGTGTGCTAGAGAGTTTTTTTTTTTTGTTGTTTTCTTGGGAGAGTGCATGTGATCAGCACAGGGCCAAGCAGCACTGTCCAGACAGAGGGTCAGGGGTCCTGCAGCCTCATAGGACAGCTCAGTGCAGTGTGAATACTCCTACAAGCGTCACCAGGAACTGATAGAAGTCACAAGACTTTTATATACTGCTGATGAGAAAAGGTATTTAGCAGTTTATATTTACTAAAATAATTGCATTTCCATGTTCTATGTACTGTGGGAGACCAGAGATAGTGAATGCAGGCTCCTGGGTTTAGTAACAATTTAAAGAGCAAATGAACTGCACTCCTGTGACCTGTTTTCAGCAGACAGCAAGGTTAAGCCAGCTGTCAGCTGACATCACAGCGCCTGTCCAGGCTGGGGAAAGATCTTGACAATATGGTCAGGATCCTCCCACAACCCTGGACCAGCACTTGGCTCAGCCTCCCAGCGAGCCAATGAGAGCCTGAGCCAGCTGCTTGAAAAAGGTTGGGCACTGCGCCCCATACCCACCCACTTGGGATACTAGCGAATCAAAATTCGCTATTGGTTTACGGCTTCTCCTCCTGGCCAAACTGGGCAGGAGGCGGATCCGAAGAAGACCATGTTGGTCAGAAGAAGAACCCGGGGAAGCCGCGGTGGTAGAGGGATGAGTGCGGTCCTGGGGGGGGGGGGGGTTTTGTTTGCCGCCCGTCCCCAAAAAAGTTTAGCACAGCTACCACTGCCCTTAGAGCCAGCAAGGGACAGATGCAGCATCGAACCAATGCTGCATCCACCTAGGTAAGCTGAAAAGCTGAAAATTGGTCCGGGAAGGAAGGGGGTGAAAGTACCCAGTTTTGAGGTGGTTAAAGTGCAACTTTAGGTCACAAATAAAAATGGGTGAACAGGCAGGATTTATTAATACAGATCAGACATGCTTTGTCTCTTCTGCATTAAAATGACTTACCTGTCTGCTCGCCCTTGCACAATGATTTGTGCACGCGCAGATCACTGTAGAAATTTGGCAATGCTTAAGCTGATGGAACTTCTGCGCATGCACGGCAGTGGCGTCATCCCCACCCAGCCAATGAAAACGGCCGTCATTCAATCCTCAGAAGCCGGCCAGAGAGACTCTCCAGGATGTCGCATCAGTGAAGCCAAAGCAAGTATATATCCACTAGAGCTGCACGATTAATCGTAAAAAGATCACAATCTTGATCCCCCCCACACACGATCTCAATCCCACATTACCGCAATTCTCAGTGCAGTCATTATGGGGTTAAAGACGAGACACAGTAAAAACTGTCAGCTCACGTTTAGATAAAAAGCATGCTGGGATCAAGGGTGTCCCCGGTATGCTGCCACCGGTATTGTTGCGAGATTGGTAAGGTCCCCTGGACCGGAGGGACCGGAGAAGAAGCCGTCGGCCGCGGTGGAGCCAGGGTGGAATGCAAATGGTGCTGATACCGGAACTGACGTCAGCAGAGAATGTGATGCGGTGGATGGGCAGTTTCTACTGCAGACAGAGGCCTTGGCATAGGTGTGTGCAGCCTTTTGCATTAGGGTGTGAACCCCAAAGCTCAAACACGCATTATTTTCTCTGCAGCCTCAGCTGCATGGGGCAGCAAATTAATGGGAAGTGATCTGTGCTATGTGGCTTCCCGTTCATTCACAATCTGAAGCATTGTAAATACAATTTACTATTCTTCAGTTATGAATGGACACAGTGAGTGAGTGTGTTCATTTCAAAAAGGAAGGGGCTGGTAAATTACATATTTATTATCCCCTTACCCCGCTCTTCGTCCTGATAGGCCAGGGGGTGAACAGAGAGGGGAAGCCAGCACGGGGGCAAGCCCGAGAAGTATGGGGAATCAGCACCGCATTTAGTGATTAGGGTGTGCCCAGGCACACCTGGCACACCCTCTGCGCACGCCTATGGGCCTCGGAGACACCGCATCCTTGATCCCTCTCAGCCGTGTGATGTATACATTACACGGCATGCTTTTTACTACAGAAATGTGAGCTGCTTATTTTTAATGTTTGTCCAAAAAAAACATTATGACTGCACTTGATTATAGATCTACATGTCTAGAAACCCCATGACATAGGAAGGGGGGGGGGGTAATCCTAGTCTTTCCTATGTCACCATGCACCACCCACAGATGTACATTTTAAAATTAATTTAAAGAAAAGTATACTGTGTATATACAATGTAAGCTAATATATATATATATATATATATATATATATATATATATACAGTTAGGTCCATATATATTTGGACACAGGCACAGTTTTAGTTTTTTCAGGTATTTACCAAAACATATTCAAGCTATAGTTATATAATGGATACGGGCTGAAAGTGCACGCTCTCAGGTTTAATTTGAGGGTATTTACATCCAAATCGGAGGAATGGTTTAGGAATTACAGCTCTTAAGAATAGCCAACTCCCTTTTTCAAGAGACCAAAAGTAATTGGACAGTTGAATCAAAAGCTGTTTCATGGCCAGGTGTGGGCTACTCCCTCATTATTTCTTCATCAATTATGCAGGTAAAAGGTCTGGAGTTGATTCTAAGTGTGGTATTTGCATTTGGAATCTATTGCTGTGAACCTACGTCATGCTTTCAAAGGAGCTGTCCGTGCAAGTGAAACAGACCATTGTAAGGCTTCGAAAACTAAACAAATCCATCAGAGAGATAGCAGCAACATTAGGAGTGGCCAAATCAACAGTTTGGTACATTCTGAGGAAAGAACACACTGGTGAGCTCAGCAACATAAAAAGGCCTGGACGTCCACAGAAGATAACAGTGGTGGATGATGGCAGGATCCTCTCTATGGTAAAGAAAAACCCATTCACAACATCCAGACAAGTGAAGGACACTCTCCAGGAGGTGGGCATATCATTTTCAAAGTCTACAATCAAGAGAAGACTTCACGAGAGCAAGTACAGAGGGTTCACTACAAGGTGCAAACCATTCATAAGCCTGAAGAACAGAAAAGCCAGATCCGACTTTGCCAAGAAACATCTAAAAAAGCCAGAGCAGTTCTGGAAAAGCATTCTTTGGACAGACGAAACTAAGATTAATCTGTGCCAGAATGACGGGAAGAAAACAGTGTGGAGAAGGCTTGGAACAACTTATGATCCAAAGCACACAACATCATCTGTAAAACATGGTGGAGGCAGTGTGATGGCATAGGCATGCATGGCTTCCAATGGCACTGGGTCATTGGTGTTTATTGATGATGTGACAGAAGACAGAAGCAGCCGGATGAATTCTGCAGTGTTTAGAGAGATACTGTCAGCCCGGATTCAGCCAAATGCAGCAAAGTTGATTGGACAGCGCTTCACAGTACAGATGGACAATGATTCAAATCTCAGTATAAATACAGTTGTTCTGTAAAACCCTCAGAGGTTTGTTAGAGAGGCTTAGTGAACAAACAGCATCATGAAGGCCAAGGAACACACCAGACAGTTCAGGGATAACGTTGTGAAGAAGTTTAAAGCAGGGTTAGGTTATAAAAAAATATCCCAAGCTTCGAACATCTCATGGAGCACTGCTAAATCTATCATCTGAAAATGGAAAGAGCATGACACAACTGCAAACCTACGAAGACATGGCCGTCCACCTAAACTTACCAGCCGGGCAAGGAGAGCATTCATCAGAGAAGCAGCCAAGACACCCATGGTAACTCTGGAGGAGCTGCAGAGATCCACAGCTCAGGTGGGAGAATCTGTCCACAGGACAACTATTAGTCGCACACTCCACAAATCTCACAAATCTGCCCTTTATGGAAGAGTGGCAAGAAGAAAGCCATTGCTAAAAAAAGTCCCATTTGCAGTTTGAGAGAAGCCATATGGGGGGCACAGCAAACATGTGGAAAAAGGTGTTCTGGTCAAATGAGACCAAAATTGAACTTTTTGGCCTAAAAGCAAAATGCTATGTGTGGCGGAAAACTAACACTGCACATCACCCTGAACACACCATCCCCACCGTGAAACATGGCGGTGGCAGCATAATTTTGTGAGGATACTTTTCTTCTCCAGGGACAGGGAAGCTGGCCAGAAGATGGATGGAGCCAAATACAGGACAATCTTAGAAGAAAACCTGCAAAAGACTTGAGACTGGGGCAGAGGTTCACCTTCCAGCAGGACAACGACCCTAAACATACAGCCAGAGCTACAATGGAATGGTTTAGATCAAACCATAGTCATGTGTTAGAATGGCCCAGTCAAAGTCCAGACCTAAATCCAATTGAGAATCTGTGGCAAGACTTGAAAATTGCTGTTCACAGACGCTCTCCATCCAATCTGACAGAGCTTGGGGTATTTTTTAAAGAAGAATGGACAAAAATTGCAGTGAAAGGCGGTTCTACAAAGTTGACTCAGGGGGGCGCTATACAAATGCCCCCCACACTTTTCACATATTTATTTGTAAAACATTTTGAAAACCATTTATCATTTTCCTTCCACTTCACAATTTTGTGCCACTTTGTGTCGGTCTATCACATAAAATCCTAATAAAATACATTTACGTTTTTGGTTGCAACATGACAAAATGTGGAAAATGTCAAGGGGTATGAATACTTTTTCAAGGCACTGTACATTGTTATGCTTTGCTGCATTGCATGTTGGAGATTTTTGGCATTGTTCTATGAATAAACCCAAATATTAATATGTCTCTCACCCACTTTTCCTAATGATCAATGTTATTGATTCAACTGGCCTGAAACCTCTGACACAATTGAACGACTTTTTGTCCTGTCACTCAAGTAGGTGGCTATTGTACTTTCAACTTCATAATTTGTATAACTTATTAACCACTTCAATACCAGGCACTTTCCCAACTTCCTGCCCAGGTCAGTTTTCAGCTTTCAGCGCTGTCACACTTTGAATGACAATTGCGCAATCATGTAAGACTGTACCCAAACAAAATTTTTATATTTTTTTCCCCCACAAATAGAAGCTTTCTTTTGAGGGTATTTGATCACCACTGGGTTTTTTATTTTTTGCGCTACAAATAAAAAAAGAAAAAGTTTCTCTTTGGTTCTCTTATAAAATGTTGTAAATAAGTAAGCTTTCTCCTTCACTGATGAGCACTGATCAGGCTGCACTGACGGGCACTGATGAGCACTGATGAGGTGGCACTGATGGGCACTGGTGATGAGGCACTAATATGCAGCACTGATGGGCACTGCTTGGCAGCACTGATGGGTGGCACTGATATGCAGTACCGATGGGCACTTATAGGTGACACTGATGGGCAGCACTGATAGATGACACTGATAGACATCATTGATGAGGAGGCACTGACAGGCATTACTGATGGGCACTGATTGGCATCCCTAATGGGCACTGATTGGCATCCCTAATGGGCACTAATTGGCACTCTTGATGGGCACTGATTGGCATCCCTGGTGGGCACAGGAAGGCATCCCTTGTGGGCTTTAGTGGGCATCCTTGATGGGTCTGCACTGATAATTAATGCACTGATTATCAGCACAGACCCCCCCCCCCCAGTAAGGAGAGCCGCTAATCGGCTCTCCTCTACTCGCGCCTTGTCAGCGCGAATAGAGGAAAAGCCGATAAACGGCACTTCCTGGTTACGATGTGATCAGCCATGATTGGACACAGCTGATCACATGGTAAAGAGCCTTCGTCATAGGCTCTTTACCGGGATTGGAGATGCGGTGTGTCAGAGTGACACATCACACCACTGATCGCCTAGTCAGGATTATAGAGCCACTCTGCGGCTATCATTTTGCATACGGTGAGCGGGAGGTGGTTAAAAACAATAAGCGACTTTCACCGCCCCTTTCACTGTTTTCGAATCTCTATGAACACAACCTGACCCTCCTACTCACACGGTTTCTCTCCTTTATAATTTTTTTCCTATCTGAGATTGTTCCCAATAAACCTTCCTACTTTGTGGAATGGGAAAGGGAGCTAGGAGTAACTTTTACCGAGGAAGAAACCCTGTATGTGGACCCATAAATCTTCTGTTGCGAGTAAAATACAGGGACGGAGTTACAAAGTCATCACAAGATGGTATCGCTGCCCTTGCATATTACATAAAATATTCCCAAATACATCAGACCAATGCTGGCCAAGCCTATCCCATGTAGGCAGTGTGCAACATATTTGGTGAAGTTGCGTCCAATTTGGGACAAAACAGCTTTTGCCTTAGGCTACTGTCACACTGGAGCAGGACCCGCGTTCGCGGTAAAAACCCGCTAGTTTTAGCGGAGTTTTACCAGCGATAGGGCTCCGCTATGCGGACGGGAGCGCCGCGCTTTTAACCCCCCACAAGGGGTTAAAAAGGGGTTAAAAGTGCCGGCGCTCAGCGCTACCGAGGCGGTGTGCAGCCACTTCGGCAGCGCTTGCCATGCATTTCAATGGCAGGGGCGGTAGAGGAGCGGTATATTACCGCTCCCCTCACCGCCCCAAAGATGCTGCTTGCAGGACTTTTTCTAATGTCCTGCTAGCGCACCGCCCCAGTGTGAAAGCACTCAGGGCTTTCACATTGGGGTGGATTGGGGGGGACTTTTGAGGCGCTTTACAGGCGCTATTTTTAGCTAAATAGCATCTGTAAAACGCTCCAGTGTGAAAGCAGCCTTAGAGACAGTGCTCCAAACTCCCCAAATAGCAGTGCTATCTATGCTCCCAGAATATGTATGCCTCAGAAGTTAAGATGGGGATTTTCTGTTTCTTTTTAGTGGCTGCCGGGGCGATAATTCTGGGACATTGGAAATCTCAATGTACTCCTGAAATAATAGATTGGATAACTGAATTAAACAAACTTATGAGAATGGAAGAGTTATCGACACAGCTGCATGACCGATACTCTCATTTCCAAGATGTATGACTCCCCTGGAAAGCTTTTATGGAAATTACCAGATTTTACAAACTCATTATCTTAAACCTCTCCTATGTGACCATAAAACCCATTTTTCCTCACATATTACTGGATCTTCTGTTGATGGGCCCAAGTAGCCTCTTTTTTTTTTCTTCTCTATTTCTTAATATTTTCCACGGTAACCCATGTTAATTTACACGGGTAGATCTATAAATATACCTAGGGCACTAATCGGCTTTATCCTACATCTCCATGTTGCTAACTACATTTTCTTCCTTTTTTCCTTATGTAAATTTCTATAAATTTCAATGAGGAAAATTTCAATAAAAATATATTAATAAAAAATATATATATATCTCCTGTCGTTGACTAAACTTGGCATCTCTGGAGCATTGTGTGCATGGCTTGTTTGCTAAATGTGAGTGGTTGGGGAAAGTAGACACATAATCCTTCATTCACATGAATTCTTTTGTTATCTTTTTGGCTAGGCTAAAGAAGACTGCAGATATGGGATCTCGATCAGGCCTGGAATCTACAGATGAGGCAGAAGCAGAAGGTGAAGCTGAGGCAGACGTAGAAAATGAAGCAGAAAGTTCCACGCTCAACATGTGCAGCTCAGTTTGCTCCTCAACGGGCAGCATCCACTAGTGAAGCGGGCCGAGAAGATTACCCTGAGGATTGGGGGGTCATGAATGTCAGTCTCAGGTTGCAGATGTGAACTTTGATACAGAAACACACAATGCAGCCAAACACAGCTGAACTACTGGATCAGTCGATAAGGTGAACTTAACCAGTGCTGATTCCTATATAGTGCAGCTCTTGGTAGCTTGTTTCACTCAGAACTTTTATATTCATAGCTTCATTTAGAAGGGTGGCCATGGCTACATGGTAACTTGGAGATTTGCAGAAATGGCTTCATTACAACTAAAGTTGCCTTTTTAATAGATCACTCTTGCAAGATATTTGGATGATTCTAAGTAACTGTGTTGAGGTATCACCCAGGAAAGACTAAGCAGTGTAGAAACCATCTTATTCTAAAACTGGATTTTTCTTGGAAGAATTAAAATGATCATTTTGGTGGTGATATTCCACATTCTAATGGTTTTTGCTTATGCCCCTGGCCTGGTGCATGAAGAGCAGTCAGTTGCCATCTCCCGTAAGGTGTGGCACCTGACCCTCAACCACCTACCTTGTAGATAAAGAGCTTTGTCTTGCCTTCGCCCCTGTTGGGAGTTTCATGGACACAATGTCAAGGCCTAGTCTTAGAAAGCTAAGGCTATGGAAGTTTCTTGGGAAAGAATGTGTGGATAATACTTTTCTGAGGCAGTATAGGTTTTTAGGATCTGATTCTCTGGAGATCAAAAGAGAAAGTGCAAGACCAATACGTACATTGAGTCATCAGTTGCAGTTTAATAGTTATTATACAGTTCTATGGCATGTATGCCTTACATGGCTTGTGGTTTAATCTATGTCCCTAGAGGAAAGAGCTGCGGATAATAGCCAAGGATTTTGGGTTTGCCTGTAGGATTACTGAGCTGACTGCACTTTGGAATGCGACAGCCCAGAAGCACCTCACAGTAGAGCTTTCTACTCATTTAAATTAAAAAGTGCCATATATGTTTTGGGCATCTTGTATGAACGCCCCTGTTAGGCTCCTGCCAGGCAAAAAGTCGTCATCAGATGAGATTGTTTCTCCTATTCGGCTTGTGAACGCCTTTAGGTTCTACAGGAGCAGATGGAGCTTTGCAAATGGAAGTATAGACAGTTTCAGCCAAATTTGAAGATGGGATCTTGAGAAACTGGGAGCATAGTCTAACTCAGCCTTTCTCAACCTTTTCACTGCAGAGGAACCCCTGAAAAAACCCTTTCGAGCCTCAGGAAACCCCTCCTAAAAATTACTATTTAGAACTCAGGATACATTAGTGTGATAGTCAGTAGGAAGAATGCTCCTTACACTTGTGGTCATTGGGAATAATTCCCCCTTAAAAATAGCTAAAAAGATCAATGGTACTAATGGGAGCTTTTGTAAGAGGCAGAAATTGCTCATTGCTCAAGGAACCCCGAGCAACCCCTGGAGGAACCTTTGGGTTGCATGGAACCTTGGTTGAGAAACCCTGGTGTAACTGCTCAATACTTTAGTGCCCCATTGATCTGGTGATCCCGGAGAATACCATGCTGGAACACACACTGCAGGGTTCGTGATGCATCTGATATTCAGAAAGCCAGACCAAAAAAAAAAAAAAAATCTGGTATTGAAATACTTTTTACAGCCACTAATTCGGTTCTTGTCTGCCATGAAAGTTGGTAATGCAGAAAAAGGACAGTTACACAGAACAGAATTCAGAATGTATGCTTGGCTATTGCTCTCCTACTGATCCAAGATTGGGCAGTGTGTGCTTATGAATGAAACAAATTAGAGAAAGCTCAAATTAAGGTAAATTTGGTTATACTAGCAGTTTTTGCTAGATGGCATCATTATGGCTCATTAATAGATTTCACAAGTTACCTGGAATTACTCTTTAAAGAAAAAATCTAATTTCATTCCAAAATTGGTATAACACTTTGTAATTGCTACACAAGCCATTTTGTAATTTAATTTCAAGCACTACTGTCAATCTGCAAAATGCCAAAACAATTACTTTGCTTTGTAACAGTACTTAGGCTGGGTTCACACCCATGCATTCTTAGCACTTTTTGCATCATGCAGATTTGCGCTACAGAACGTGTTCCATAGGAAACCATGTTAAATGGACTGCAGTGCAAATCTGCAAAATGCAAAAAGCACTAAAAATGCATGGGTGTGAATGCAGCCTTAAGCCTCGTACACACGGTATGACGGTCATACGACTGAACAGGCCAAATCGTATGTTGGCTGTTGTATCTTGCGTACTGACGTGCACTAAGCAATCGAACGACCAAGCCGAACGTTGTGACGTGTTAGGAGTGTATAAAGAGGAAGTTCAGGTGAATGTGATTTGTGAATTAGGTACGTAGGTTTCCCAGAACGGACACTTCCGAGCGTTCCTGACTTTGGAGCATGCGTGTTTTGCACAATACAACTTGTTGGACCAACTTCTCTGTACACACGATACAACGGTCGTACGACCGCTTGTTGTACAACCAAAGTTTTCTAGTCTGCTCATCCAACTTCTGTTGTATGACCGTCGCACGTCAGCTGTTCTACGCGTACTAACGGTTGGATGATTGTACAACAAAGAGTCGCACGACCGTTTTCATACGACCGTCGCACCGTGTGTATGGGGCTTTAGACTGAAGTTAAGATCTCTCAGAATCCTCCCCTCCATGCTCCCTGCTTTTCTCAAAAGTCTGCCCAGAACATCAAGTCACATTACAGGTAATCTCAGGAAGGCCCTGCCTAAAGGATAAGTTCACCTTTACAAAAATACATAATAAATGCACATTTTTTTGCTGGTAAAAAAACATGCATTTTTTATTTTTTTTTGTTAGGAGCCTGTAAAGCAGGGATATGCAATTAGCGGACCTCCAGATGTTGCAGAACTACAAATCCCATGAGGCATAGCAAGACTCTGACAGCCTCAAGCATGACACCTAGAGGCAGAGGCATGATGGGACTTGTAGTTTTGCAACAGCTGGAGGTCCCCTAATTGCATATCCCTGCTGTAAAGTATTGCATCCATGATCAGCAGATCGCGGGTGTAATGCCATGGTCCTGCAGACTGTCTGTGCACCTCCAATACAGGCAGCCAGTTACTGAATGACAGGAAGACTCAATGAACTATTAGAGCACTCAACAGCACCCTGGTAGTTCATTGAGAACTTCAAGCCAACCGTCGCAAAGGCTGTCGTACTTGTAGTTCTTACATTTGACAGTGATCCCCATTCACTGTCAAAACGGGGCAGACACGGGGGGGGACTTATGCATCTGTAACATGTTACAAAAAGTGAACTTATCCTTTAAGGCCTTGTACACATACAGTGGGTATAAAAAGTTGACACACCCCTGTTAACCACTTGAGCCCCAGAAGGATTTACCCCCTTCCTGACCAGAGCACTTTTTGCGATTCGGCGCTGCGTCATTTTAACTGACAATTGCACGGTCGTGCGACGTTGTACCCAAACAAAATTGACGTCCTTTTTTTCCCACAAATAGAGCTTTCTTTTGCTGGTATTTGATCACCCCTGCGGTTTTATTTTTTGCACTATAAACAAACAAAGAGCGACAATATTGAAAAAAATATACATTTTTTTACTTTTTGCTATAATACATATCCAAAAAAAAAGAAATAAAAAACAAATGTATTCATCATTTTTTGCGGATATATATTCTACATATTTTTCAAATCGCAATAAGCGTATATTGATTGGTTTGCACAAAAGTTATAGTGTCTACAAACTATGAAAATTGATTCATGGCGTTTTTATTTATTTTTTTTTTTTTAATAGTAATGGCGGCGATCTGCGATTTTTAGCGGGACTGCGATATTGGGGCGGACATGTCAGACATTTTTGACACTTTTTAGGGACCACTGACATTTATACAGCGATCAGAGCTTTAAATAGCCACTGATTACTGTGTAAAAGTCACTGGCAGGGAAGGGGTTAACACTAGGGGGTGATCAAAGGGTTAACTGTGTTCCCTGTCAGTGTGGTCTAATTGTATGGGGGCTGGGATGACTGGGGGAGGAGAGAGATCGCTGCCCCTATTTACTGGGAACAGATGATCACTCTCCTCTCCCCTGTCAGAATGGGGACCCGCTTGTTTACATTCATGAATCCCCGTTCTGTCACTGCCGGGGAGCGATCGCGGGTAGCCGGCGGGAATCGAGTCACTGATTGGCTCCCCCGCTAGCGTGTGAGCGTGCAGGCGCACCCACAATGCTCGCTCCTGCGCCTGCTGTTAGGTGACGGCGATTTGGCCAGGAGAGCAATGTTGCCTCTGTCAATCCACGGCGGGCAGTCGGCAACTGGTTAAAATGTCAGGTTTCTGGGATGTAAAAAAATGAGACAAAGATAAATAATTTCAGAACTTTTTCCACCTTTAATGTGACCAATAAACTGTACAACTCAGCTGAACAACAAACTGAAATCTTTTAGGTGGAGAGAAGTAAAAATAAACAAATACAGTAATATGGTTGCGTAAGTGTGCACACCCTTAAACAAATACTTTATTGAAGCACCTTTTGATTTTATTACAGCACTCAGTCTTTTAGTCTATCAGCATGGCACATCTTGACTTGGCAATATTTGCCCACTCTTCTTTGCAAAAACATTTCAAATCTGTCAGATTGCGAGGGCATCTCCTGTACAGAGCCCTCTTCAGATCACCTCATAGATTTTCAATGGGATTCAGGTCTGGGCTCTGGCTGTGCCATTCCAAAACTTTATTCTTCTTCCGGTGAAGCCATTCCTTTGTTGATTTGGATGGATGCTTTTGGTCATTGTCATGCTGAAAGATGAAGTTCCTCTTCATGTTCAGCTTTCTGGCAGAAGCCTGAAGGTTTTGTGCCAATATTGACTGGCATTTGGAACTGTTCATAATTCCCTCCACCTTGACTAAGGCCCCTGTTCCAGGTGAAGAAAAACAGCCCAAAAGCATGATACTGCCACCACCATGCTTCACAGTGGGTATGGTGTTGTTCCTTTGGTGATGTGCTGTTGTTGTTTTTCCACCAAACATATCTTTTGGAATTATGGCCAAAAAGTTCAACCTTGGTTTCATCAGACCATAACACATTTTCCCATATGCTTTTAGGAGACTTCAGATGTGTTTTAGCAAAATTTAGCCGGGCCTGGATGTTTTTTCTTGGTAAGAAAAGGCCTCCGTCTTGCCACTCTACCCCATAGCCCAGACACTGTCTC
>BLSH010448322.1:349296-414055 GCA_018402905.1 Glandirana rugosa | reverse complement strand
CCCCTTTCAAGTGTACGTTTCACGTTGAAGAGAACGTTTTACTTGTCCGATAAATGGAAATCATTTAGCGGATGTCATGGTTGTGGATGTGACCTATAATTTGCAGATGTGTGGGGACACTTTTACAGTCCAAAGACACTACAGTTTTGTACTTTCTATTTATTAAAGTCTTGAAAAAGGTGGAAATTACACTGGTTTTTTGACAGGTTGAGTTAACTTTTTTTACTTTAGAAAATCAGCACTTTTCATTTGTATTTTTTTGATTTTATTTCGCCAACGTATTCACACGTGTGGGAGAATATTGACCCCTACATCGACACAAGTCATATTTTTTTCAATTGAGTTGGACAGTTTTTTGGTCACATTAAAGGTGGAAAAAGTTCTGAAATTATTTATCTTTCATGTTTTGACATCACAGAAACCTGACATTTTCACAGGGGTGTGTAGACGTTTAATATCCAGTGTAGGTGTTGGTACTGTAGGCGATTTACTAAAGGTAAATAGCCTGTTCATTTTGCAAGAGAAGTTGCACTTTGCATGTGAACTTTCCCCAGAGCTTAGTGAATGTGACATTTCACTTTTTTAATGAATACCCAATAATGTGCAACAAAGTTAAAAAAAGAAAACATGCTTAAACTTGATTGGATTATGGCTGGAGTTTTACTTTAAATTGTAGATAAAGACAGATTGGCAGTGCTCACATGCAGGGGTATCTGAGCAGGAAAGGCTTACAATCAATGAGAACAGTCGATTGGGCTGCTGGCCAGGGCCGCTGATAAGGCAGTACAGCCGGCCCTCCTGTACTGGGCCCGGGCCCCATCAGCTCAAAAGGGGGGCCTGGGCACCTGCTGAGCAGGAGGGCCGGCTGTACTGTCTTATTGCAGGCACCAATCCTCTTCTGCCTTCCCCTGCAACGTCGCCAGCTTCTCCCTCTGGCTGCACTGCAGGGGGATTGGTTCTAGCACTTGCCCCCCTTCCATCTGATGCCTGGGCCCCCCTGTGTGCCGCTTTCCCCAGCAGTGCTGCCGGCTTCCCTCCTTTCCTACCAGCAGCTGCTGTGGGGAATTTATTGGCCCCTTTCTTTCCTGAATGAACACATATCAGTGACTCCTGTGCCCATTCATCATTGAAGCATAGTAAACAGTTTACTATGCTTTGGATTGTCAATGATTGTCAAGTTCTCTGCCCCATTCCCTCTCCCTCCGGAACCATTGGGGGTTAATATGAGCCAAGTGGCCCGTCATATGTACTTGTCAAGAGTGCTGATCGTGCCCCTTCTGCCCCCCTCATCTATTCATATAAGCTGTACTTTAGCTTTCATCAATGAAATGAAATCTATTAATGGAAGAGGTGGACCTTTCATTCATCCACCCTTCCTCTATTCATAGATCACATTTCATTGATGGAAGTATAATACAGCTTCTATGAATGGAGGAGAGGGGGCAGAAAGGGTGGGCGCGATCAGCACTCTTGACAAGTGCATATGACAGTAGACATGTGCAATTAGCATCGTTCCAAATTCGTTTTTCAAAATTTGAAAAATTCATTCAGGAATATTCAAATTAACGAAAACCTGTTTAACTAATTTTTCCAAAATTCTAAAAATTTGTAAAATCGTAAATCCGAAATTCGAAATCCGAAATTCGGAAATTTGAGAATTCAAAAATCCTAAATTGCTAAATTCGGAATTTCGAAAATCCCATAATCTGCATATAAAAAAGAAAATCCGAAATGCTAACTAAGTAACTTTTAATAACTATTACTAACTATGAAAATTATAGGTATTGGAATTTCCTTTCAAATTTGGCCGTTAGTGAACGTAATGAATACGAATTTATCCGAAGTTACGAATTATCTGAAATAATGAATGCCGTATATAAACGAATGGAACGTGAATTAATAATAATAAATAATAATAATAATAGTAAAAACTGTTTATTATTATTATTATTTATTACTATAATTCATTTGTTACGTTACATTTGTTTAGATGTGGCATTCGTTATTTCGAATAATTCTTAACTTTAGATAAATTCCTATTCCTTACGTTCACTAACGGCCAGATTTGAAAGGAAATTCCAATTCCTTTAACCACTTCACCCCCAGAAGGATTTCCCCCTTTAGGACCAGAGCAGTTTTTGCGATTCAGCACTGCGTCGCTTAAACTGACAATTGCGCGGTCGTGTGACGTTGTATCCAAACAAAATTTGCGTCCTTTTTTTCCCACAAACAGAGCTTTCTTTTGGTGGTATTTGATCCCCTCTGCGTCACTTCTGATCACCGCTATAAACAAAAAAAGAGTGACAATTTTGCAAAAAAAAAAAAATATATATTTCTTACTTTTCCTAAAATAGAAATCCAAAAAAAAATTTTAAAAACATATTTTTTCATCGGTTTCGGCCAATTTATATTCCTCTATGGATTTTTGTTAAATAAAAAAAATCGCAATCGCCGTTTATTGATTGGTTTGCGCAAAAGTTGACGCGTTTACGAATGATGAAAATTAATTTATGGGGTTTTTATTATTATTTTTTACCAGTAATGGCGGCAATCTGCCATTTTTAGCGGTACTGCGATATTGCGGCGGACATGTCGGACCATTTTGACACTTTTTTGGGACCATTTGGGACAGCATTTATACAGCGATCAGTGCTATGAAATGCATTGATTACTGTGTAAATGCCATTGGCAGTGAAGGGGTTAACCTGCAGGGGGCGCTCTAAGAGATAACTGTGTTCCCTCAGTGTGTTCTAACTGTATGGGGCTGGGCTGGCAGGGGGGAGGGGAGTGATCACAGCCCTTCCCCCTCTGTCAGAAGGGAGATCCGTGTTTACATACACCGTTTTATTGTGCATAAATCCAAAAATACATGGGGACCCGTGATGGGAGTAAAGGGCCCCAGGATCAGTGGGAAGAGGGAAGGGCCCTGGCCAGGGGTCAGGGGGGCCCTTCATAATTTCTTGCACCGGGGCCCTGAAGGTTCTAGTTACGCCTCTGAACACTGCTCTGTAGTGCATGTTCATAAATAATAACATATTTGATCTTTCACTCCAGCAGTATGCATTGGGTTTTAGAAATGGTAGAGGAATACTCAAATAATGCATTACAATTTAACTACACCCACACAATTGCAGAAGACTAAAATGGGACTAAAACTAAAATGCCATTTTATACCTAAGACTAAGACTAAAACTATATTGAAATTTGCTGCCAAAGCTAACACAGCTCTACAGCCTCTGCTCCCTGACACACAGGCTGCCATTTTTTTCTTAAACATATAAACAGTTGCGCTAAAGAAATACATATAATTATATCATATATTATTTCTTTAGCGCAACTGTTTATATGTTTAATATTTTTCCCGTGTTATTATCACATGGTCTGTTGCTGCACTTGACACTTTAGCGCAATATTTTTTCATTTTTTTTTTTTTTGGCATTTTTTTCTACTGCCCCTAAAAGCTTATACCTCCAAACGCCTCTGTAAGTTTATGTGCGCATGGACACATAGGATAACATGGACGGGCTTTTAGAGGAAGTTAAAAAAAACATAAGATGCCCCTAACAGCAGCTGTAAAAATGTCCGGTGTGCACGACCCCTTAACCACTTGCCGACCGCCCGCTGTCGCCTAACGGCGGCAAGGTGCTTCGATATTCCAAACCGCGAGATCACGGATCGTGAGCGCACGCGCCACCGGAGGCACGCTCCCTGTGTTCCGGGGGAGCCAGGGAGCGGGTAGGGAGGACTCGATGTCTGCCGGTTACCCGCGATGGCTCCCCCGCATTGACACAACGGGGGTCCATGTAAGTAAACACACGGATCTCCCTTCTGACAGAGGGGAAGGCAGCCGCGATCACTCTCCTCCCCCACACAGTTAGAACGCACACAGGGAACACACCTAACCCTTAGAGCGCCCCCTGCAGGTTAACCCCTTCCCTGCCAGTGACATTGACACAGTAATCAGTGCATTTTCATAGCACTGATCGCTCTATAAATGCCAATGGTCCCGAAAAAGTGTCAAAATGGTCCGACATGTCCGCCGCAATAGCGCAGTATTGCTAAAAATCGCAGATCGCCGCCATTACTACTAAAAAAAAATGTAAAAAAATAAAAACCCCAGAAATTAATACTCACCATCCGTAAACGCGGCAACTTTTGCGCAAACCAATCAATAAACGCCGATTGCAATTTTGTTTACCAAAAATATGAGGAAGAATATAAATCGGCCAAAACCGATGAAAAAATAGTTTTTTTTAAATTTTTTTGGATTTGTATTTTAGCAAAAAGTAAGAAATATTGTTTTTTTTTTTTTGCAAAATTGTCGTTCTTTTTTGTTTATAGCGGTGATCAGAAATGACGCAGAGGTGATCAAATACCACCAAAAGAAAGCTCTATTTGTGGGAAAAAAAGGACGCAAATTCCGTTTGGCTACAACGTCGCACGACCGCGCAATTGTCAGTTAAAGCGACGCAGTGCCGAATCGCAAAAAGTGCTCTGGTCCTAAAGGGGGAAATCCTGAAGTGGTTAATGTTAGAATTCTAAGATTAAGGCCTCATACACACGGACGTTTTTTGACGCCGGCGTTTTCTGGCGTTTTTTGCAGCTCTCCATGTTAGTCAATGGCCCCATAAAAACGTCAGCGTTTTTGAGCTGTAGGTGGCGTCGGCGTTAGTGAGCTGAAAGTAGAACCCACGGCCATCGCGTTCTGAGGCTGTAACGTTTTGGCATTTTTTGACGCTGACGCCGCAAAACGCCAACTAATATTGTACCGCCGTTTTCCGGCGTTTTTATACGCCAACGTTTTTAAAAAGTCAGATTTCTGACATGAAAATCAATTTTTTTTTTCTTTTCATAAATTTCTTTCAGGATGGTCCCAGTGCTCTTCCATAAAATAAAGCCCAGTGCTTTGCAATCTAAATGTCCTCATTCTGTTTAGGGTTTACCAATACTGACTGAGCTTTGTATCATTGTGTATTTAGTAGCACACATAAAAAAACAACACGTGCTGTATATCTATGTGTAGGCAGAGGTCACAGTGCAGTAGCCCATAATGGCCAATCAGAATCTTCAGTATGTCTTGTTTCTATGGTTACTGCACTTTTGACATCCTCAATGATTTTTCCAACAAATGAGAACTGTAATTCTTTAGAATATTGGCTGTGTAAATTGCAATGTAAATAAATGCATGCTGTGATTTTTATTTTTATACATTTTATTGACGCTATTAATTAATAAAAAAAAAAAATACTACTTTATCTACTACTACTTAAAGCGGTTGTATCGCCATTCCTATACGTTTTTTCCTTTCTAATATTACCAGTCATGTGACTTCATAGCGCTGTACGTCAGAGCTCCTACCTCCTTCATTCTGGAGATATTGGGGTTTTCTTTTGCTGTGACGTCGCCCGCGCATGCTCCATACACCTTCATTTTCTGGCAGGCCAGGACTCCGCCATAAAAATGCTTGGCGTATGCGGGGTGGCGTCATTCCCTATTGCTGACGTCAGCCCCACCCCCGGCATCCCACGAGACTATAATAGGGAGGGGAGTGTTTACAAAAAGTCCCGTGCGACGTCACGGGTGAAAGAGAGAGGGGTGGAGCCGCAGACAGAAGGGAGCACAGTGGTGTAGTGGGTAGCACTTTCGCCTAGCAGCAAAAGGGTCGCTGGTTTGAATCCCAACCGCAACACTACCTGCCTGGAGTTTGCATGTTCTCCCTGTGCCTGCGTGGGTTTCCTCCAGGTTCTCCGGTTTTCTCCCACACTCCAAAGACATGCTGGTAGGTTAATTGGATCCTGTCTAAATTGGCTCTAGTATGTGTATGAATGTGAGTTAGGGACCTTAGATTGTAAGCTCCTTGAGGACAGGGGCTGATGTGAATGTACAATGTATATGTAAAGCACTGCGTAAATTGACAGCGCTATATAAGTACCTGAAATAAATAGAAGAGATCGGAATTTTGATCGTAATGCGCATGCATGGGATTATGGACCTGAGGGTGGAAATAAACACCGGTACATGACGCGGTAGCCCACATCCAAAATGGCAGCTCCTAACAGGAGTCCAGAACCATAGGAGAATAACTATTTTTTACAGTAAGAATTATTTACATAAATTATAAATACACTTGTTTAAATCATAATAAGCTATTAGATTGATTACGCAAGAAAAAAACAGTTTTTTATAGAGGATACAATCACTTTAAGGCCTCATACACACGGACGTTTTTTGACGCCGGCGTTTTCTGGCATTTTTTGCAGCTCTCCATGTTAGTCAATGGCCCCATAAAAACGCAGACGTTTTTGAGCTGTAGATGGCATCGTGTTAGTGAGCTGAAACTAGAACCCACGGCCAGCGCGTTCTGAGGCTGTAACGTTTTGGCGTTTTTTGACGCCGACGCCGCAAAACGCCAACTAATACTTAACCGGCGTTTTTTGACGCCGATGTTTTTAGGTTGAAAAATAGCAGAGGGATGATTTTTTTTAAAAAAGCGCCTATTGAAGCCGACGCGCACTAACGCCGATGCATAAGGCCGAAAACCGCCGATTTTTTTTCCTTGACGCCAGGCCCGACGGTTTGTTTATTTTTTTAGAAACGTCCGTGTGTATGAGGCCTAAAAAGTACTACTTTATCTACGAAGAAGTAAGAAAATGCTACAATTTATGGCGTTTGTTGCATTACCGAGGGGCTCCTCAACTAACCATCAAAATAATTATAAGGGCCCTTTCACATGGATTCATTTTTACCTTGCAAGAAAAACGCAAGAAAAATGTTTCCCTTTAAATCCTATGGGACTTTTCACACCACTGCATTGCAGGAGCAGTGCATTTTGAAAAGTCCTGCATGCTGCATCCAAAAACGCAGCTTCCCATTGAAATGAATGGAAATTGCTGTAAAATTGCAGTAAAAAACGCACCACGATTTGTGGTTTTGGTGGGTTTTTGAGTCACATAAATAAAGTGAAACAATCAGCGGTATCCTAAAACGCAAACAAACTAAATCAAATCAGTGACCTTGTATACTAACACATACATAAATCTCAATAATATTGATTTAAATGATAATATTAATGAATAATAATAATAAATATGAAATAGTTGCTGTACACCTATCAATGATTCACTACACCAGACGAAATAGAAAATTGCATATATGAATGGTGCAGCGCTATTCTCAAACAATGCGCTCCACTGTGCATGCAATGTATCACACTGAATGAATATGTGACTTGATAAAACAAAAATTGAAAAATTGAAAAATACCAAAAAGAATAAACATATAATCAAAGTCTTTGTAATGCGAATTAATCCACCGCTGTGCTCCTCAACAATCTTATAAAACAAACGTTTCCACCACCAGGTGAACGGTGCTCTCGCCTCACTCCTATTATTCACAGGCTTTTCTTTCTTACAACTCCAGCCAATCCCTCTCAGGCATGGATATCTCCTCTTTAATCCTTGGATATGGTTTTCCTCTCTCAAATAGAAATAGAAAGGCAACTGCATAGTGCTCTCTGTATGAATCATTTATTAAGATACCCCCATAAAAGTGCACTTACAAGAAGTTAAAGTGCTTGTAAAGTCTTCTGGTTTTTCACCTCAATGCATTATATGCATTAAGGTGAAAAACCTGTTAAGTGCAGGAGCCCCCCCCCAGAGCCCCACTTTACTTACCTGAGCCCGAAACGATCCCACGCCGGGGATAAGCCTTGTCCCTCTAGCTTCTGGCTCTGGTCCTCATTGGGCCGGGGATGAGCCTTGTCCCTCTAGCTGTCAATCAAGTCCAGTGACACGGGGGATGGGGCCGAGTCTCGCTGTATGTGTGAATACAGGGCAACAGCAGGACTCGGGAGAGCGCCCGCACGGTGACCACCAGGGAAAGCGCTTCCCTGGCGGGTCACTTGATGCGGAGGAGGAGCCATGATCGCTGCCGAGGGCTTCCAAAGAGGAGGACCGGGCCCACTCTGTGCAAAACCACTGCACAGAGGAGGTGAGTACAACATGTTTGTTATTTAAAAAAAAATAAAATGGAAAGCCTTACAATCACTTTAAATAAAAAAACAGCATTTCTTCAAATCTTGCTTGTGAGCTCACCACACTCAGGCTCTCAGTGATTACGTAATGATTCAGGGCTGGGCTCCTCCCTCCTATACGCGTGCCACCAATAGGATAGCTTCTTCAGTAGGATCCTACTGAAGAAGCTATCCTATTGGCAACACGCGTGATCACTGAGAGCCTGAGTGTGGTGAGCTCACGAGCGAGTTTTTAAGAAATGCTGTTTTTTTATTCAACTTCTTGTAAGTGCAATTTTATGGGGGTATTTTAACAAATGGTTTATACAGAGAGCACTATGCAGTTGCCTTTCTATTTTATGTGGTCCAGGGGAAAAGCTTTTGAGAGAGGTAAACCATATCCAAGGATAAGAGAGGAGATATCCATCTCTGAGGGATTGGCTGGAGTTGTAAGAAAGAAAAGCCTGTGATTAATAGGAGTGAGGTGAGAGCACAATTCACCTGGTGGTGGAAACGGTTGCTTTATATGAGAAGATTGTTAAGTAGCACATCGGTGGATTAATTCGCATTACAAAGACTTTGATTATTTGTTTATTTTTTTTTGTATTTTTACATTTTTTCTTTATCAAGTCACAGATTCATTCAGTGTGATACACTGCATGCACAGTGGAGCGCATTGTTTGAGAATAGCGCTGCAACATTTATATATGCAATCTTTGAGTCACATGTCTACTTTTAACAGGTGCAGACAACCCAAAATCGCACCAGAAACACACAGGAGATGCACCTGAAACATGGCAAAATTTCAGTAAAACCGCATATGCATTTTTACCGTGATTTTGCTACAGAGCAGTGTGAAAGGGCCCTAACACAAATCCCAAGACCAAAGACGGGCCACGATTTGCGTTTTTGAGCCACATGTCCAATTTTCACAGGTGCAGGCAACCCAAAAGCGCACCAGAAACACACAGGAAATGCATCTGAAACACAAAGGAAATGCACCAGACACACAGGAAACACAACAAAATTGTAGTAAAAACGCATATGCCATTTGCTTTCTAAAAAATAGCAGGTGATCTAAACAGTCAGTATTAGTGAAGGCCACAGTTACATTTCTGTAACATTCAGAGTGTCTGATATATTGAATTTCATCCTTGGCCGGCCATAGATGGTTTGAATCTCGACATGTTCTGCAGGAACTGGCTGAGATTTGAACCATGTATGGGCAGGCTGAAAGTACGAAGTTAATCGATCAATCAACTTTGCTACAACCAGCTTGCTGGATTTACTTGCAATTATTGCTAGCGGCTGCTATAGCTTCTAGCAATAATTACTGTCTTCTCCCTCGCCCGCGGTTGCAAGAAAGAAATTTGCACCGTCTATGGCCTGCCTTAGGTCAAAGCCAGTTCACACATTACTTTAGACTTGATGACTCTACAGGGTGCAAGTCCTATGCCCTGTATAGAAGAGATGACAGCATCATGATGGTTCCTTGCATGTACAAGGGCCATACTGATGGTGGTCTTTTATTCTCGCCTGAACCAAGGAACCTGACATAGAACGTTTTCCAGAGTTTTACGTCTAGAAGAGTGAGAACTCTAGAGATCACTCACATCCAACAAGAACCCTCCTGGAAAGATTGCTTTGATCATTGGGGGGTAAATAGTTGCCTCTGAAGTCCTCCAAAGAGCTTGTCAAATGGGTTCTTTTCACATACAGGGTAGAGGGGGTTTCCCATATATATGTCCTTATGTAATATTGCAAACCCAGGTATTTTCTTGTCTAATTATTATGTAATAATTATCTAAAAGTAGTAGTGACATAACTGTGCTACCAAAGAGCTGTGGGAGGGACCCACAGGCTCCACCCAGTACAGAAAACTAAAGGAGGGGCGGATATAAGACTGGCCACTCTGCAGAGTGATCAGGGCCGCCATGGGGGGGGGGCAGCCCATACACATGTAGGGGGCCCAGGCGTCCCAAAGGGCCCAGGCCCCAACCATAGCTGTGTGTTGAATGTGCCATCTTTTTACAATTGCTATAGCTGGACTGGGCTGTCATTAAGTTGCAAGAGTGTTAAAATAAAAGTGGGTGCACTGAAGGACTTGACGGGATCGCTAGTGGGTGGTTTTGGTGGGACGGCCATTGGGCGGGCCCTGGAGAATGTTGGTGGTCATCGGGGGGGGGCAGCCCATACACATGTAGAGGGCCCGGGCGTCCCAAAGGGCCCAGGCCCCAACCATAGCTGTGTGTTTAATGTGCCATCTTTTAACAATTGCTATAGCTGGACTGGGCTGTCATTAAGTTGCAAGAGTGTTAAAATAAAAGTGGGTGTACTGAAGGACTTGATGGGATCGCTAGTGGCCGGTTTTGGTGGGATGGCCATTGGGCGGGCCCTGGAGAATGTTGGTGATCAGGCCTGGGGAGGGGGGGCAACCTAAAGCTGTATAAGGGGCCCCAACATTTCTGATGGCTGCCCTGAGAGGGATGGGGAACAGCCAGGCGACGGCCCATCCATTAAGGGCGCACAGGCCCCCTTATCCAGTGCCATCCCCTTCTATCCATGCGTCCGGCCCCTTGCAGGACACCGAGTGCATGAATTCCAATGGATGGAGGGGGTGGGTGGGGGTGTTTTTTTTTTTAAGCACGTGATTAGAGCCAGAGGCTCTATTCGGCTTCAAAATAGGGTGGACTCGGGGCGCAGAGCATTGCGCCCTCTACAGGATGCAGCTCCTGCACAGATCTGGAAGAAATTCACAACAGAATTCAAGTAAGAAAACCCATGACTCTTGCATCTAGACAATACCTGCTGATGTTAGATGTCAGCTTTAAAATGTTTTTGAGATAAGCAAGGGTTAGAGCCTCCATTGAGCTTTTGTGGCAGGAAGTAAGATTAATTTCCCCCAGCGTGGACACAGACAGCAATGAAACATGACAGAGGTTCTAACCTTTCTTCAAATAGATTTTTGGCTGGAGTGCAGCTTTCTTGCCAATTTGTATGTTAATTATTACTCTAATGTCACCAACTACTTATTCCAATACGTGCTCAAAATATATCTATACATTGCGATTTTTGGCATACAATTTTAAGAAACGGAATTAAAATTTTAGCCAAAATGATTTTTTTTCTTCATTACGTAGAACTACTGATGTTTTTGGTGTTTGTATTTATGCTGCTAATCGATCAGATAATAAACTAAATTTTATATTTTGCTTGCTGAACTTAAGATAAGGCGCTTGATATGAAAAATAAAAATGTAATCTAAAATGCGTGTCATGACAAATTCCATCTGTAAATGTAACGATTTTTATATGAATGTATTTTTTAAGGCATGAGCATTACAAATATGTGGTAATGCATATTATTTATGTGCATTTATGGTTGTTTTTTTCTTGTTTTTGCAATTTATGTACAGTAGTGGAGATTAAAATGAAAAAAAAATATCAGATTTTTTTTTAATGAATAAAACTTTGTAATGACTACGCGTTTCATGGTTTTTTTTTTGAAAGTCTTCTAAACAAAAAAAAAAAAAAGAGTGACGACTGAATTGTTGTTTTACAGATACTCTGCTGGTCAATGGTTGGGAAGTGTTGGGAATTTTTGGGGCAAGTCTTGGGAATACCCAGAGCAGTTCCCTACGTCATGGTTCAGACCTATAAGTAACTAAATGCCTAAAAGAAAAAAGTGTGTAGATGGGATGGTATACATTTGCCACTTCAAGACCGCCCGCCATCATATGACGGCGGCAGTTTGAAGGGGAATACCGTCGTTGTGGTAGCAGATAGCTACCATAACCCCCAGTATCGTTTTTTTTCTGCAGGCGATTCTGCACAGGATAAAAGTGGTCTTAGCGGTGGATTCGCTGCAAGATCACTTTCATCAGCGGCGGGAGAGGGGCCCCACCCGCTGCTTTCCAGTCATCTCCGACGCTTACCGGACCCACCTGCAGCGGCGGAGATGATCAGGTCCGTTCCCCCCCAGTGTCCGTGAGCCAAGTGAGCGGCTGAAGCCATTCACCCGGCTTCATAACATGGCAGGGCGGAAGCGACGTCACAAGTCACTTCCGCCCAATGGTCTTTTTTTGCAATGTCATTTTTTTCAAATAATTTATTTTTTTTTGCATGTAAGTGTAAATATGAGATCTGAGATCTTTTCGACCCCAGATCTCATATTTAAAGTGGTTGTAAAGCCGCCCCCACCCCTCCCCCCCCCCAAAAAAAAAAACCTGCAAAGCAAAGGCAATACTAGCTCATTATGAAACACTTACCTTGGAACCAAGTTGTTGCAGCGGTATCGTCACACCGCTGTGACCGCCGACATCATTCTTCCGGGTCTGCGGCCCCGTCCAATCACAGTGCGGGCTCCAGCGCCAATGCGCACGGGAGCCGTCATTTTTGGCACGAATACAGAAGAAATGGCACCCTTGGCTACCCGATTCTTCAGTGCGCATGTGCCGATGACGTTGGCACATGCAGATACAGGGATATCTCCTAAACCGTACAAGTTTAGGAGATATTCCTGGGACCTACAGGTAAGCCTTATTGTAGGCTTACCTGTAGTTTAAAGTGGTTGTCATGACTTGACAACCACTTTAAGAGGCCCTGTCATGCTTTTTTCCTATTACAAGGAATGTTTGCATTTCTTGTAATAGGACTAAAAGTGATCAATTTTTTTTTTAAAAAAAAGAACAGCGTAAAAATAAAAATGAAAAAGTAAAATAAATAATTTAAAAAAAATTTAAAGCGAGCTCACGCGCGGAAGCGAACGCATAAGTAAGTCGCGCACACATATAAAAACAGCGTTCAAACCACACATGTGAGGTATCACCGCAATCGTTAGAGCGAGAGCTATAATTCTAGCACTAGACCTCCTCTGTAACTCAAAACTGCTAACCTGTAGAATTTTTTAAACGTCGCTGGGTTCACATATCTGTGGCTGCGATTTGCAGTCCAGAGTACAGTGCGTTTCTGTTCAGTGGTCAGGTGCGATTCAGGTGCAACTTTTTTGCACCTGAACCTGACCCAAAAATGCACAGGACCCTTTTCAAAACCCACGGCAGCCGCCTCGGAAATGTGTGAACTGTGTAGTGGGTAGCACTTTCACCTGGCAACAAATAGGGTCGCTGGTTGGAATCCCAACCACAACACTACCTGCCTGGAGTTTGCATGTTCTCCCTGTGCCTGCGTGGGTTTCCTCCCACACTCCAAAGACCTGCTGGTAGGTAAATTAGATCCTGTCTAAAATTGCCCCTAGAATGTATGAATGTGAGTAAGGGACCTTAGATTGTAAGCTCTTTGAGGTTAGGGACTGATGTGAATGTGCAATGTATATGTAAAGCGCTGTGTAAATTGATAGCGCTATATATATAAAAATATAAATAAATAAATCTGGCTCCATTGAAAGCTGGTCACACTTACATGTTATGCGAATTGGATGCGGTTAAAAACGCATCCGATTCACATATATGTGAACCCAGCCTTAGATGTGATGGCTGCATTATTTTCCTTTTTTAGGCTTTTTTTTTTAAATTTTATCTTCATCTTGCGATCCAGTTGGTAAGTCTGTGATGTAGCCACTTCAGCCCCGGAGGGATTTCCCACTGTAGGACCAGAGCACTTTTTGCGATTCGGCACTGCCTCGCTTTAACTGACAATTGCGCGGTCGTGCTACGTTGTACCCAAACAAAATTTGCGTCCTTTTTTTCCCACAAATAGAGCTTTCTTTTGGTGGTATTTGGTCACCTCTGCGTCATTTCTGTTCACTGCTATAAATAAAAAAAGAGCGACAATTTTGAAAAAAAAAAAAACAATAATTTTTACTTTTTGCTAAAATACAAATCCAAAAAAAAATATTAAACAAATGTATTGATCAGTAAAGGCCAATATTCTTCCTCATATTTGTGGTACAAGAAAATCTGCGTTTATTGATTGGTTTGCGCAAAAGTTGCCACGTTTACAAACCATGAGAATTAATTTGTGGGGTTTTTTTTTTTTTTACTAGTAATGGTGGCGATCTGTGATTTTTATTGGGACTTGATATTGGGGCGGACATGTCGGATATTTTTGACACTTTTTTGGGAACAATGACATTTATACAGCGATCACAGCTAAAAATATCCACTGATTACTGTATAAATGTCACTGGCCAGAAGGGGTTGACCTGCAGGGGGCAATCAAGGGGTAAACTGTGTTCCCTAGGTGTGTTCTAACTGTGAGGGGGCTGGGCTGGCAGGGGGATAAGAGATCTAACTGATCCCGAGTACAGGGATCAGTAGATCACTGCCATGCCCACTGACAGAACGGGGAACCGGCGTGTTTACATCGAGTCCACCCGACCCGTGGCAACACTGAGGGAGCGTGCGTCGGGCATGAGAGTTTATAGACAGCGATTCGCGCTGCGCTGCCACTCTGCAGCAGTAAATGTATGCGAGCCGGTCGTTAACTGGTTAAAGTGTTACTAAACCCTCTACAGTAGAATCAGTGTGTATATGCAGTAAAGCATGCTTGTTATACTCACTGTGGAACCTAAGGGGTTAATCCTCTGCATTGTGTAAAAAGACTGTTTGATCCTGTCCTCTCTGATCCTCCCCTTCTTCCACTGTCTGATAGTACAGAGCCTTGGAGTCCCTGTGCACATGCTCAGTTTGGTGTGTATTGCTAAAGATTTTTTTTTTCTTTTTTGGGCGAGTGCATGTGATCAGCACAGGGCCAATCAGCACTTTCCAGACAGAGGGTCAGGGGCATGGAGCCTCATTGGACAGTCAGAGTAGAATGAAAATTCCTCCTACAAGCATTAACCAGACACTGATAGAAGTCACAAGACTGCTATATACTGCTGATGAGAAAAGGTATTTTGCAGTTTATATTTACTAAACTGAATGCATTTCCATGTTCTGTGGGAGACCAGATATAGTGACTGCAGGGTCCTGGGATTAGTGACACTTTAACAACTTACTTTAAAAGACTAAGCTGTCCAGCAAAAGTGGCAGTTAGGGGGTCGTGACAAACCATTTACCACTGACAGGGGTCCTTACAAAAGTCAGTTTTTATCATTAAAGTGGATGTAAACCCGATTCATGAAATTTGAGCTGGGCACATAGATCTGCAGAGTTTTCTCATCTCTCTTCAAAGCCCTGTGTCTTGTAGCTCTGTCCTGCTCCGTTCCTCAGCCTGATAACTTTTGACAAGTTCTCAGAGACCCGGAGATAGAAGTGTGTGTTGGAGGAGGTTGCTATAAATCGTTTAGCACACTGCTTGTCGTCTAACAGCAGAGCTCTGCATGTGTGGGGAGGGGGTGTGTGCCTTTCCTCCAATCAGCTGTCTCACAGTGTCCAGCAATGATCCCCTCCTACAGGGGAACCAGGAAGAGAAAATTCTAACAGAACATGCATTTTCTAAACTGTATATAAATGTGAAGACAGCAGATATACACGTAAGACTTATGTAGGGAGATTTGTTTAATCTCTGTGTATCATCTTAGCCTGTTCACTTCACTGGGTATATGGAGGGTTTACATTCACTTTAATGTAAAACCTTTATCCCAAAAGGAAAAAAAGAACTCTTGGTTCAACTACTTAAAAAGTGTTAGCTGGAGTTCAGCCTTAATTTGTTAGTCAAAGCCATCAAAATCTTCTAGCCTAACACTTCTCCCCAGATGCTGCTGTCCAAAGGTGTCCCTGTTACTCCTCCATCCAGGGTGAAGACACCCTCAGGCCCCTTTCACACTTATGCGACTTGTCCTGCGACTTGGGACTGCAAAGTCGCATGACAAGTCATTCCCCATTATTTCCAAGAGTACCGTTCTTATCTGTACGACTTCACAGTAGTCCCTGCATTACTTTGGCCCAACTTTGAAGCAACTTGGGGTCCATAAACTTCAATGTTAAACCCTCAAAGTCGCATGCAAATCGCACCTGAATAATATAGATGCGATTTCTGTACGACTTTGTAATATGTTTTCATTGTGCCAAAGTTACAACAAAGTCGGACCAAAGTCGTACTGATCCCAAATCGCGGTAAAACCGTGGCATAATCGCAGCAAAATTGCGGTAAAATCGCATTGCACAAGTGTGAAAGGAAGTGTGGTATATGTTGGGCCAGCAGGTGAAAATAAATGAAAAAAGTGTAAAAAAATAAATGAAACTAGTGCAACCACCACCACATTTAAGGCTTGGTAAGCGACATTATATTATATTTTCCTTCTGGGTTTAATACTGCCTTTCACACGTGTGCAATGCAATTTTACAGTGATTTTGCCGCAATTTTTGCAGCGATTTCGGGTCAGTGCTACTTTGGTCCGACTTTGTTGCAACTTTGGCTCAATGAAAACATATTACAAAGTCGTACAGAAGTAGTACAGAAATCGCATCTACATTATTCAGGTGCGATTTGCATGCAACTTTAAGGGTTTAACATTGAAGTCTATGGACCTCAAGTTGCATCAAAGTTGGGCCAAAGTAATGCAGGGACTGCTTTGAAGTCGGCACGACTTGAAAGTCATACAGATATGAATGGTACTCATTGGAAATCATGGGGAACGACTTGTCATGCGACTTTGCAGTCCCAAATCGCAGGACAAGTTGCACAAGTGTGAAAGGGGCCCAAGGGTGGCTTAGATATCTTATATGGAAATGTGTTGGCTAAAATCTTACAATCTTCTTACATCCTATGTGGATGTCCCGTTTGGGAGCTGAAGCAGACAGGAGGCTCTGGGGTGAACCAACAGTGTGCTGACCTGGAAGCAACTTAGAGGAGCAAAGTCCGGTAAAGGCAACGTGGGCTGACTTCTTCTTCTCACTACTGCCTGCTAGATTTTAGAAGGTGTGCTGCAGTGCGCTGCATTTCCATCCATTAAAACCCTGTGCTGCAGTGCTGCAGTGACACACAGTAAAATATATTACTATTGTAACATACCAGTGTGAATCGGCCCTCATTTTAATGGGCTAGTACAGTGGTCTCCAAACTGCGGCCTGGGGGCCAGATGTGGACCTTGGCTGGTCTTTATTTCTCATATTGATATGAGACCCTATTCTACCAACCAATATCAACAATATGGCACCATTTCTCTCTCCCACTGACACTCACAATGGGCCACTATTCCTCCCACTAACACCAACCATCAGACACTAGTCTTCCCAATGACACCAACCATGGGACACTAGTCTTGCCAATGACACCAACCATGGGACACTAATTTCCCCAATGACAACAACCATGGGACACTTGTCTTCCCAACGACAACAACCATGGAACACTAGTCTTCCCAACGACAACAACCATGGAACACTAGTCTTCCCAACAACAACCATAGAACACTAGTCTTCCCAACAACAACCATGGAACACTAGTCTTCCCAACTACACCAACCATGGAACACTAGCCTTCCCAATGACACCAACCATGGAACACTAGTCTTCCCAACAACAACCATGGAACTCTAGTCTTCCCAACTACACCAACCATGGAACACTAGCCTTCCCAATGACACCAACCATGGAACACTAGTCTTCCCAACAACAACCATGGAACACTAGTCTTCCCAACGACACCAACCATGGAACACTAGCCTTCCCAATGACACCAACCATGGAACACTAGTCTTCCCAATGACCCCAACCATGGAACACTAGTCTTCCCAATGACACCAACCATGGAACACTAGTCTTCCCAATGACACCAACCATGGAACACTAGTCTTCCCAAAGACAAGAACCATGGAACACTAGTCTTCCCAATGACATCAACCATGGGACACTAGTCTTCCCAAAGACAACAACCATGGAACACTAGTCTTCCCAATGACACCAACCATGGGACAATAGTCTTCCCAAAGACAACAACCATGGAACACTAGTCTTCCCAAGGACAACAACCATGGAACACTAGTCTTCCCAAAGACAACAACCATGGAACACTAGTCTTCCGAATGACAACAACCATGGAACACTTGTCTAAACAATGACACCAACCATGGGACACTAGTCTTCCCAACGACAACAACCATGGAACAATAGTCTTCCCAATGACACCAACCATGGAACACTAGTCTACCCAATGACACCAACCATGGAACATTAGTCTTCCCAATGACACAAAACATGATAACACTAGTCTTCCCAATGACACCAACCATGGGACACTAGTCTTCCCAACTACACCAACCATGGAACACTAGCCTTCCCAATGACACCAACCATGGAACACTAGTCTTCCCAACAACAACCATGGAACACTAGTCTTCCCAACTACACCAACCATGGAACACTAGCCTTCCCAATGACACCAACCATGGAACACTAGTCTTCCCAACAACAACCATGGAACTCTAGTCTTCCCAACTACACCAACCATGGAACACTAGCCTTCCCAATGACACCAACCATGGAACACTAGTCTTCCCAACAACAACCATGGAACACTAGTCTTCCCAACGACACCAACCATGGAACACTAGCCTTCCCAATGACACCAACCATGGAACACTAGTCTTCCCAATGACCCCAACCATGGAACACTAGTCTTCCCAATGACACCGACCATGGAACACTAGTCTTCCCAATGACACCAACCATGGAACACTAGTCTTCCCAAAGACAAGAACCATGGAACACTAGTCTTCCCAATGACATCAACCATGGGACACTAGTCTTCCCAAAGACAACAACCATGGAACACTAGTCTTCCCAATGACACCAACCATGGGACAATAGTCTTCCCAAAGACAACAACCATGGAACACTAGTCTTCCCAAGGACAACAACCATGGAACACTAGTCTTCCCAAAGACAACAACCATGGAACACTAGTCTTCCAAATGACAACAACCATGGAACACTTGTCTAAACAATGACACCAACCATGGGACACTAGTCTTCCCAACGACAACAACCATGGAACACTAGTCTACCCAATGACACCAACCATGGAACATTAGTCTTCCCAATGACACAAAACATGATAACACTAGTCTTCCCAATGACACCAACCATGGGACACTAGTCTTCCCAATGACAACAACCATGGAACACTAGTCTTCCCAATGACATCAACCATGGGGCACTAGTCTTCCCAATGACACCAACCATGGGACACTAGTCTTCCCAAAGACAACAACCATGGAACACTAGTCTTTCCAATAACACCAACCATGGAACACTAGTCTTCCCAATGACATCAACAATGGAATACTAGTCTTCTCAAAGACATCAATCATGGAACACTAGTCTTCCCAATGACACCAAGCATGGGACACTAGTCTTCCCAATGACAACAACCATGGAACACTAGTCTTCTCAATGATCCCAAACATGGAACACTAGTCTTCCCAATGACACCAACTATGGAACACTAGTCTTCCCAATGACACCAACCATGGGACACTAGTCTACCCAATGACAACAACCATGCAACACTAGTCTTCCCAATGACACCAAACATGGAACACTAGTCTTCCCAATGACACTAACTATGGAACACTAGTCTTCCCAATGACACCAACCATGGAACACTAGTCTTCCCAATGACACCAACCATGGGACACTAGTCTTCCCAACAACAACAACCATGGAACACTAGTCTTCCCAATAACACCAATCATGGAACACTAGTCTTCCCAATGACACCAACCATGGAACACTAGTCTTCCCAATGACATCAACCATGGGACACTAGCCTTCCCAAAGACAACAACCATGGAACACTAGTCTTTCCAATGACACCAACCATGGAACACTAGTCTTCCCAATGACATCAACCATGGAACACTAGTCTTCCCAATGACACCAACCATGGAACACTAGCCTTCCCAATGACACCAACCATGGAACACTAGTCTTCCCAAAGACAACAACCATGGAACACTAGTCTTTCCAATGACACCAACCATGGAACACTAGTTTTCCCAATGACATCAACCATGGAACACTAGTCTTCCCAATGACACCAACCATGGAACACTAGTCTTCCCAATGACACCAACCATGGAACACTAGTCTTCCCTATGACACCAAGTATGGGACACTAGTCTTCCCAGAAACAACAACCATGGGACACTAGTCCTCCCAATAATACCAAAGATGGGGCACTATTCCTCCCCTTAATGCCATATGTGGTGATGTTTACTCCAGCTGATGGCAGAAAAAATTCCAGTCCTGCTGGCCACACTCCCCCCCCCCCCCCCAAAGCCTGAAGGACAATAAACCGGACCTTTGTTGGGAAAGTTTGGAGATCCCTGGGCTAGCAGCACACCTTAACACCCAAAAAATCAGACATGATTCCATTTTTAACTGTGCACCACAACATACAACATGTGTGTGCTGCAGTGCAGGTGCCTTGCCTGCTTCTGTAACAGTGTGTTGGGGTGCTAGTAAAAAAAAAGTCACCACCCCATTGTTTGTACATTATTTTGCATTGTGGTAAAATACACTAAAACATGAATTTTTTCATTGGTCAATGCAACGCAATATGTGAAGCGGACTGTGGGCTGTGCAACAATTGCCAACTTATCTGCCTCCTCCTGTTTTGGACAGGTACCGTCCCCACTTCCGAGAGATCTCGCTGCGGAAGTTCGGCCCCCTCCTCCTTCCCCCACCACCAGGGCATTCAGAATGTGCAGCACACTTAGCGCATGTGCAGTAGGGAACCGGTTGTGAAGACGTAAGGCTTCATTGCCGGTTTCCTTTACAGGCAATGGAGGCGGCAGGTCCATAAAACCGGTGGAAACATTGGTTGGGGTGCCGACATCGCTGGACTCCAGGACAGGTAAGTGTCCTAATATTAAAAGTGAGCAGCTATAGTATATGTGCAGTGTGTTTAGCTGCTGATTTTTAATTTTTTGCTGGGGAAGGCAAAACTCTGCTTTAATATCAGATCTTTGTTTTTATTAAACACTTCAGATGCGCGCTATAGCCAATTGACGTCCTCCCATTTGCGCGCTCCAGGCTCGCTCTCGCAGCCGCCGCCGGGACGGGCGGACTCGATGTCCGCCGGACACCCGCGATCCCTTCACAGAGAGCCACAACGGGGAACCACCAATGTAAACACGACGGTTTCCTGCTCTGTGAGGGGGGGCATGACAGATCTACTAACCCCTGCGATCGGGATCAGTGAGATCTGTCATGTCCCTGCCAGCCCAGCCCCCATACAGTTAGAACACATACAGGGAACACAGTTACCCCCTTAATCGCCCCTTAGTGTTAACCCCTTCCCTGCCAATGACATTCATACAGTAATCAGTGTCTATTTTTAGATCTGATCGCTGTATAAATGTCATTGGTCCCAAAAAAGTGTCAAAAATGTCCAACATGTCCGCCCCAATATCACAGTCCTGATAAAAATCGCAGATCGCCGCCATTACCAGTAAAAAAAAAAACATAAATAATAATGCCATAAACCATAGTTTGTAGGCGCTATAACTTTTGCGCAACCCAATCAAAATACGCTTATTGCGATTTTTTTTTTTACCAAAAATATGTAGAAGTATATATATCAACCTAAACTGAGGAATAAATGTGTTTTTTTATTTTTTTATTTTTGGATATTCTTTATAGCAAAAAGTAAAAAAAAACTGTTCTTTTTTCAAAATTGTCGCTCTTTTTTTGTTTATAGCGCAGAAAATAAAAAACACAGAGGTGATCAAATACCACCAAAAGAAAGCTCTATTTGTGGGGGAAAAAGGATATCAATTTTGTTTGGGTACAACGTCACACGACCGCGTAATTGTCATTCAAAGAGTGACAGCGCTGAAAACTGAAAATTGGCCCAGGGAGGAGGGAGGTTTAAGTGCCCAGTAAGCAAGTGGTTAAAATGAGCAAAGCTATTTTTAGCTTTTTAACCTCAATCGTTCTAAAATACCAAGTATTCCATGGCTCTGTTTTTTCTTTTTTTCAAAAAAGTCCCTTGCCGTTGGTTTCCCACTTCTATTTCGTCAGTGTGCACTCCCCATCCCCCGCTGATGCATCTAACTGCTACTAGTGTAGCACGAGCAGTGCCTGTTATTTCTGCCCGTATGTTCTGCTCTATGCCCTACAACTCCCATAGCACTGAATGCATCTGCAAACAGATGTGTAGTCCATCCCGCGGTAAGAAGGAAAGGGTGGCTACATTCACATACACAAGGGGAGCATTAGGAACAAATGTAGACACCCTAGAACAGGAGGTCCAAGAATAGCAGAAAAAACTTGCATTTGGGAGATGAAAGGAAGGGATGGCTAGAAGGTACATTCTACTTACAGTTGAACCTTGGATTACGAGCAAAATCTGTTCCAGGAGAATGCTTGCAATCCAAATCACTTGTATATCAAAGCACGTTTCCCCATAGGAAACAATGGAAACTTAGATAATTTGTTCCACAGTGGCTGCTTGTCTATGCAGTACTGTATGTGGCCATTGGTCCGGGGGCGCCGGTGTATTATTATTTATTATTACAATAAAGACAGTACAATTGTGGTTAATGAAGTTCCAGCGCCAAACCCAGAAATTACATATAATAACAATTAAAAATATAGTGCATATATAAAGTGATTAGTGCTTCAAATAAGGTGCAGATCCGTGCTCAAAAAACTCCAAAGTGCAGTGAGGTGACACACACTGATCGGTGACCCCCTTTGTGCCCGCACTCACCAGAGATTGTGGACCCACTGCTTTTCAGTCAGTGGGTCAGAAAGACTGAGTTCTGGTGGGGGCTCCAAATACCGGACGTCACTGAAATCCCAAGTATGTAGATCTTTCCACTGCCGTTTATGACTTAATATCCAGGGACACTCAAAGAATAGATATAAAAGAGACCATAGTGTGTACTGTATATAGCAGGTGTATATTGCGCAATAAGATAAATCCTACTTTCAAGATGGCACTAGGTCTTCAGCATATAATGTACAAAATTCAGCCGATATCAATGATGGCGTGCGTTCCACTCCAAACCACCGAAAACCGGAAATGACGTAGATGGCCGGGGGCGCCGGCGTATTATTATTTATTATTATTATTATACAGGGTTTATATAGCGCCGACAGTTTGCACATCGCTTTACAATATTAGGGCAGACAGTACAATTACAATACAATTCAATACAGGAGGGATCAGAGGGCCCTGATCATTAGAGCTTACAATCTAGAAGGGAGGGTCAAGTGATATGAAAGGGCAATAACTGTGGGGGGTGAGCTGATGAAGAAAATACAAGTGCAGTTGTTCTCTTAGGCAATCCCTAAGAAGAATTTTCAGGGATTACCTGAAAGTGGATAGATTTGGGGACAGTCTGACAGATTGGGGTAGGGAATTCCAGAGGATGGGAGAGGCTTGGGAGAAGTCCTGGAGGCGAATATGGGAGGAGTTGATGAGGGAGCTGGAGAGCAGGGGGTCTTGGGAGGAACGAAGAGGATGATTAGGTTGGTATTTGAGACTAGTGATGTAGCTGGGAGCAGAGTTGTGGATGGCTTTGTAACTTATTTTTAGTATTTTGAATTTAATTTGTTGAGTAAGTGGCAGCCAATGGAGGGATTGGCAGAGAGGTGTATGCAATAGCGTATGTGGCCAGAGGTGTGGTGGCGTTGGTGACCCTCGGAGATGTCAGAACATTCAGAAATGCTCTGGAACTGTTTACATTATCAGTATTTCCGAATGCTTCTGAGGGTCCAGCACCCCCGCACCTCTGGCCACATGCGGTGTTGCATGCACAGAAGCTTAGTCCTACTCATTTTGCGAGACAGCACTCGCAAACCGAGCCGGGATTTTTTTTTTTTTTTAAATGTTCGTTTTTCAGAATGCTCGTTAACCGCATTACTCGTGAACCAAGGTTCCACTGTATATTTTAGCATATTATATGTATTTAATTTGATAAAAAATAAGTTTAGTGTCACTTTAACTTAACCAGTACAGGACCGCGCTATAGCCAAAAGACGGCTCTGAAATTCCGGGAGGACGTCTATAGACGTCCTGCCTCGTGCGCGCCCCCCGCGCGCACTCGCAGCCTGCGGACTCGATGTCCGCCCGAGATCTGCCGATCACTTGTAGCAGCTGCAGAACGGGGAACTGCCGATGTAAACACGGCGGTTCTCCGTTCTGAGAATGGGACATACCAGATCTACTGATCCCTGTCACTGGGATCAGTTAGATCTGTTATGTCCCGACCAGCCCATCCCCCCACAGTAAGAACACACCCAGGGAACATTGTTAACCCCTTCACTGCCCCCTGCAGGTTAACCCCTTCACTGCCAATGACATTTATACAGTAATCAGTGGACATTTAAATTTCTGATTGCTGTATAAATGTCATTGGTCCCAAAAACGTGTCAAAAATGTCCGACATGTCCGCTGCAATATCGCAGTCCCAATAAAAATCGCAGATCGCCGCCATTACTAGTAAAAAAAAAATAGTAAAAACGCCATAAATTTATTCCCATAGTTTGTAGACGCGATTGCTTTTGCGCAAACCAATCAAAATACGCCGATTGCGATTTTTTTCACCAAAAATATGTAGAAGAATATATATTGGCCAAAACTGAGGAATAATTTTCTTTTTTATATTTTTTTTTGGATATTTATTAGAGCAAAAAAATAAAAAATATTGTTCTTTTTTCAAAATCATCGCTCTTTGTTTATAGCGCAAAAAATAAAAACCACGGGGGTGATCGAATACCACCAAAAGAAAGCTCTATTTGTGGGGAAAAAAGGACATCAATTTTGTTTGGGTACAAGGTCGCACGACCGCGCAATTGTCATTCGAAATGCGACAGCGCTGAAAGCCTAAAATTGGTCTGGGCAGGAGGGGGGGTTTAAGTGCCCAGTAAGGAAGTGGTTAAGAAATTTACAAAGTACAATGTTATCAGGTTAATGCTATTTTGGGTTTTTACTTCCATACATTAGCCAGTTAAAAGTTCTCGTTATTCCTCTGCAGTTATAGCCGTTCACCCATCCACATATGCCAATCAGAATGCACACCGCTTTCAACAAACTTTATTCATAACAAATAAGAAAAAATGTGTCATATAGAAACATGCATAGCTTGACAATAATATAAACAATATTCATATAAAGGATATTCATGACGAACGGTACCTAACTGCTAACAGTGCTAGATATCCAGTGGAATGTGCTCTGTTGGAACTAAATGTTTTAAGATTGTGAGATGAAAAAGGAACTGCATTGCCCTAGTAAAATTTAAAACGAGACTAAGAAAATAATCAAGAATGTTATCTATAACTCTGCTGCTCTGTAGGAAAATTACAAATGTATGGCCACAAGTAAAATCTAGACCATAAACTCTATATGACGATGGTCATTTACAATGATCTGTTTGAGATGGAATTGTGGATTTGTTTAAACCAGTGGTAAGCCTCGAAGGGCTCTCCAAAAACCAACGAACAGCATGGAATCCAGATTTAATACTGCCTATGTTATAGTAACCCTTCACCCCTCAGCTGATGAGGTCCTACAAGATCTAGCATACAATTATATTAGCAGCCATCTGCAATATGTTCCCCTTCAACAGGTTCAAGTGTATGTCAGGGACCTATACATAGACCCATGGTTTATGGTTCCTATTTGGGCCGACAACACAATGCCTTCTCTGCACTGAATTCCATCAGCTCTGCTGCACTACAGAACTTGGCCTCTACCCACCCTTCTTGCCTACAATATGCGTTTAGACCAGTGGTTCTCAACTCCGGTCCTCGGGACCCCCCAACAGGCCAGGTTTGCAGGATAACTGAAATACATCACAGGTGATATAATTTGCTGCTCAGTGATTGCAGCATTCCAGTCTGCATCTCCCCAAGGTAATACTTAAAATCTGGCCTGTTGGTGGGTCCCGAGGACCGGAGTTGAGAACCACTGGTTTAGACAAATAGCTCTTGAGAGTTGTAGCTATGTGGGCCTGCCTACATCAACATGAACTGAGTTCCCAGCAGCTGCTCCTGCACTGATACCAGTATAGGGAGTACAAGGAGCAAGGCAAAAATTGAAAATAACACCAGGACATGTTCTAGAGCAGCGGTTGCCGACTAGTGGTCCGTGGACCACTGATGATCCGCAAGAAAATTTTAGGTTCTGCTGCAAATCAACATTGTGGAGGATGTATAATGTTGTTTCCAGTGCTGTTCTCAGTCAATACTGTTACCCAATGATACTGATACTCAATGCCTCCTCTGTAGTTCCGGCTCCTGTGAACTCAGAGGGTGGTGCAGGGAGTAGCTCAGAGAGCAGGAGGTGAAGAGGGAGGGGACTTCCGATGACAGAAATCCCACAGACTGGGGGAGGCAGCACGGAGCTCAAGCGCATGGCTGGATAAGGAGAGGTGAGATCCATTGATGAGTCTCTATAAGGCAGTAGAGCAGTGGTTCTCAACTCCTGTCCTCAGGACCCACTAACAGGCCAGATTTTTAGTATTACCTTGGGGAGATGCAGACTAGAATACTGCAATCACTGAGCAGTAAATGATATCACCTGTGATGTATTTTAGTTATCTTGCAAACCTGGCCTGTTGGTGGGTCCCAAGGACAGGAATTGAGAACCACTGCAGCAGAGTGTGGGGGGGGGGGGGGCAGATAGCCAGAGCACTGTGTGTATAAGTCATGTAATATTCATGTTAGTGGTCCACGGGATTCATAATTGTGAGCTTAGCGGGCCGTGAGGTCTGAGAGGTTGGAAACCACTGTTCTAGTGCAGCCTTTCTCAAACTTTTTGGCATGAAACCCTTGAAATACCTTTTTCTTGATCTTGGTGTTAAGCAGCCTTCCAACTATTCCCATCAGCTAAGGGTAAATGAGTCTCCTCTGACTCCGACCTGCTCCCATCAGTTTGTGGGGTAACGAGTCTGGCCACATGCTGCCAAGCTGGATTGGTCCTCAGCGCAGGAGGCACCTTACTTATCAGACTATGTCACTGTGCTTGTGATGACATTAGATTTCTTTCTCTCTGTTTCCCTGCCTGATCATTGCTATTATCTTGGATTCTCATTTTCCAACCTTTGCCTTGTACCCGGAATACTCTTTAGATTGCTGCCTGAACTTGACCTCGGATTGCTAACTGGACTACGCTTGCTTGCTACCAGCCCTGACTTTGGAACTATTTTTGGACTACAGTGATCAAGGCTTGTTTGCCGAAACTAGTCTGCCATTTGTATTTTTGTACTCACTGGTGTGGTCTACATGAATAAATCATTAGAGGATCACGGAGTTGCCGGCTGTTTTTTCTTATCTTTTGAATACTATTTTTGGACTACGCTTGCTTCCTTGTCTCAGTCCCAGTGCCATTTGGCCAGTAACTACAGCATCGTGTTCCAAGACCTGGGGGCAACCAAACACTGGTAGGCCTGCTTGCCGTAAGGGAATGAGGGTTGCTAGAAACTCCAGCCAGCTATATTTCCCGACCTAGGCATCAGGCTGGGCATTACATAGGGAACTCCTACCAATAAATATCTACAAATGATGGTACATTAGCATGAAGGTTAGTGGGAAGAACTCTCCTTAAATTGGTGGTCAGTGGAGAGAATACCACCCCATGCCTTACAGATAGCTTAAAAGTTAAATTATTGGTGTCAGTGCTTACTTATTTTAGAGGACGAATTTGCTTATTGCTGAAGGAACCCATAACAACCTTTGGAGGTTTCACAGATGCCTGGTTGAGAACAGCTGTTCTGGAGGGTAAGATGGAGATTTGAGGTACATTTGGGTAATTGTTGGACATAGACTTTAACCAGCCACAAATTGTAGAGCCTGGGTTAAGGGCTACATACCTTTTGTCTCTGGACCCCTTGTTGCCCACTGCTTGTTCCAATCCCACAGATATATACTGCTATGATTTTATTTTATTTTAGAAAAAGATTAAATATCTGTAATCTGTTAAGCAATTAGAAAAACAAACTGAAGACTTTTAGCAAATATTTAACATAGCTATCCAAAAAAAAAAAAAAAAAAAAAAATACACCCATGATATAAGGTCCTGATTTCCATTTTCAGCTAAAATATTAAAGCACCAGTATAGTTCTCATAATCCATATCACAGCTCATCCTTACAGTTCTAGAATATGTAAATGGCTTTTTGAATGGTAAGGTTAAAACATGTTGATAACCCCTCTACACTTATTGTACAAGATTGCCAAATGTTGAAAAAGGTCTATATTTCAGGATGTAGATAAACCATATTGATCGATGGAAAATTGTTTACATTATTTTTTTTTTACATAGCGCTTCACAGCATGCATATACAAGTCACGATAGCACCGAGTTTAGAATTTTTTACAACTGCTGCAGCACTACAATAAAGGGTCGTACACACAAGAATATCAGACGAATGATCATCCATTTTTTTTGCATACTAGTCTCATATTAAAAGTGAAGAGGTTACTCAATTTACGAAAATTCTTGTACGAAAGAATACAACTTTGGAAGTGATGTATGTATTGTATTTGTATTGTATTTCCGGACCAAACCTGTACTGATTAAACAAAAATCGTATGATCTGGTATTGTATGGGAAAAATTTTTGTGTTTGCCCCTTTGGATAATTTCGAATGAACTGTCGTGATCGGCACTCCAAAGCTCTGTACTAATGATCAAATTATGGTACGATTGGTTTGAAAGCGGTATTTTTTGTATGATATTCTGATTGTGTGTACTAGGTTTAAGGTGAGGGGGCTAACCAATAAGCCACTGTGCTTCCCATATGATTATATTGCTTTATGGTAGTCAGATGGAGATAACTGGCCACAAGAATAGTCTTAAAATGAGACAATTGACTGCCAACAAAACTATCACTGGCAGGTAGGGATGAGTTCAATTGGGAGTCCGCTTCAGTGAAATTTTACCAAAAATTTGGACCTTTGGAAATATACACTGGAGTCTTTCAGAAAAGGTCAATTAAGATGGTTTCTGTGTTTTTTTTTAAGTGGTTGTAAACCCTCAAGGTTTTTCACCTTAATGCATTAAGGTGAAAAACCTTTTCCCCTGCAGTTGCCGACCCGAGCCCTCCTTTACTTACCTGAGCCCAAAACCAACCCGCGGCGGGGACGAGCATCGCAGCTCTCCTGTCCTCATTGGCTGGATTGATAGCTGGGGAGCCATTGGCCTGGGGGTGGGGCCGAGTCCCGTTGTTTGTGTGAATACACGCAATAGGACTCGATATCGCTGAGAGCCCGAGCCGGTCGCTCCGCTCCTCCACAGCCCAGCGCTCCAGTGAGAGTCGGGGAGCAGAGCTGAGAGCTGCTCATTGACAGTCAGCAGCCCTCTGCTCGAGCAGTGAGAACCAAGCCATTGGCGGTGTTCGATTGCTTGGTTCTCACTGTAGAGGTGCCGGGGGACCAATGTAGCATCCACCTAGATAAGTATAACTGGGCAAAAAAAAAACCCTTTACTTCTCTTTTAAGGCTCCATTCACACTTTTACAACTCCAAAGTTGCACTGACTTTGGAGTGCAAGTTTGATGCAACTTTGACCCAACTTTGGATGGGTACAACTTGGATATGACTTTGGCTTTGACCACTGATAATGGACAACTTTTGCATTGTATAACATTCAGGTACGACTTTCATGCAACTTTTGAGGGTTAACATTGTAGTCTATGGCCCTCAAGTTGCATGAAAGTCGGACCAAAGTAGTGCATAAACTACTCTGAAGTCGCTGCAACTTTAAGCCACACATATATGAATGGTTATTATAGGAAAACATGGGGAACGACTTGTTATGCGACTCTGATGTCCAAAGTTGCATGACAAGTCACACAAGTGTGAATGGAGCCTAAAGCCCCATACACACGGTACAATGGTTGTACAACAACGGTCATACAAACAGCTTGTTGTACGATCATCCGACCGTTAGTACGCGCGATTACAACAGCCGTCATACAACAGTTGTACAGTTGGCTGAGCAGACTAGAAAACTTTGGTTGCACAACAAGAGTTTGTATGACCGTTGTACCGTGTGTACAGAGAAGTTGGTCCAACAAAGTTGTGCGTGCAAAACACGCATGCTCAGAAGTAAGGAACGCCCAGAAGTGTCCGTTCTGGGAAACCTACATTCCTAATTCACAAATCACATTCACCTGAACTTCCACGGTATACGCTCGTAGCACGTCACCACGTTAGGACTGGTTGTATGATCGCTTAGTTCATGTCAGTACGCAAGACACAACAGCCAACATCCAACTTGGTCCAAAGTTGGACATTTGGTTGTACAACCGTTGCACCGTGCGTACGAGACTTAAGGCTACATTGCCAGAAGCAGTTATAAAATTAAGATTTTTGGACTATGTTGGTCGAACAATTACCTTTAATATGCACACTTACAGATTGCTAGCGTTTATAGTCATCATCTACCAGGATCCATTTTCAAGGGGGTCTGCTGATGTCTCATAGTATGCATAGATTTCCTGATAAGGCAGCCAACTTCCAACTGTTGTATTAAGGTTATAGGTATCCAATAATCTGCACAATACCATCTAGCACTACATCCCCAGTATAAACAATCGCAACCTGTACTTTTATCAATAACATTTTCACATTGGGCAATCTTGTACCTAGCTAATTTTTAAGCAACACTTGCCAATCCTCATATATGGTTACTTAAGTACCTTGCAAACTTAACCAAAGAAAACATCACTTGCATATAGATATATAATTAATAAAGTACAGTTGCTTCTTGTCATTGGGTTATACACATGCACGGTTGACTTGAGATAGCACTTATGTTAGATTGATATAAAGAAATCCGTATGGAATACAGTTACCATCTTCCAGAACTGGGCTTTGGTTACAGGATACAACCACCATACTTATTACCTGAAATACGTGTTCTGCTTGGAACATTTCTTGTGCAACAAACAATCCAATCATTACAATAGGATTGCTGCTTGTTGGCAGCAATTTTGGCTTCCTTAAAGTGAAATTATTCAATATGTTTGCTTTAGAGTGCACCCGTCATTGACACAATGGAGTCAGCCATATTGTGGGCAAGGTCAACATGAGATTGGAGCTCTTGGTAGGAACTTTTACAATGATATTTCTATTATGTCACAGCTTCCCCGTTAAACTCAGAAGAGGAAACCATATTTCCATTATTCATGGGAAAGCGGCTATATGTGAACAACTCAAAGGGAGTCTGGCTTAAAGCAAGCACCTATTTAATTATTTTTTGATAGAAGCTAATATTCGTCAACATACAGATCAACTACTAGTTTCAGGGGTGGTGACTCAATAGTAACAGCTTCACTGCACCAGAAGCAGCTCAAAAGCTGGTCATTTGCTTTGCGTCTTAGCCCCCTTGTTCATATTGGCGCCATTTGACCTGTCAAGTTGCAGCCTATTACCGGCAATGGCGCCACCCCAATCGATGCAATACCGACTTTGTGGCACAGCTCTGCTTTCCAAAAGTAGTTCCTGCACTTTTGGCGACTTCAGGGGTGACTCTTCAATAGACATCTGTGCATTAACCCGCCCAGATGTCTTTCAAGTTGCCCCCCCCCCCCCTTAGTCAGACTGAGATGCGGCACTGAAATTGTGTGATTTCAAATGAAGGCTTAGAGATAACATGGGTATTGAACTAAAGTGGTAGTAAACCCTCCTATCATTTTCAGCCAAGAAAGTTGCCATCTTGGCCTCTGTTTAATCTACAACTGCCATGATGCTGCACATGTGATCAGCTATGACACCAGCCATTGGATGGTTTGACAGTTTGGCTTAGAGCACAACCAATGGGAGTGTTACATTTCCGGCACATGCCGGTTTTTAACCTGTTAAATGCATGGGTTTACTACCGCTTTAAGGCAATCTATTGCCAAGTGATATCTATCACCTATAGGGTGGACCCTATAAAAAAACACTTAGCACTGATAGGTAAACCGAAATTGTATTCCAGTGATGCTGAAGGGAACAAGTGAAAAACAGGTTGGATCCTCTCACACGGGCGGTCCGATCAGGTCCTCCTGTCAGTTTTTCAGGTGGACCTGATCGGACCCTCCATACATCCTTATGGAGCGGCGGATGTCAGTGGTGACATGTCCGCTGACACCCGCCTCTATCCGATCCTGTCGACCAAATCCAGACTGATGGTGACCCTATTTTAAATCCGTCTGGAGGATCGAATAAAATTGGGTAAAAACGGGCAGGTGGTCGGTTTTCACCCGATTTCCCCATAGAGGAGAGCACAACTCTATCCATCTCCGCTGTGCACAGTGAGCAGAGATGGACCTGTCACCTGCCTGCTCAGCAGGGATCAGCGGAGCGATCCCCTGCTGAGCAAAGCGGAATCTGCAGAGCAGACCGCCCATGTGAAAGGGGCCTAAAGGCAGAGATATTGTGCTGAACTAGAACACAGCCTTACTGTAACATCAACTGAGTGTTGGTAGTTTACAAGATGCCAGTGAGACTCAGGTGAGGAAGCCATCTTATACTGAAATAATACTCATAAGAGGTTGTCTTCACAAGAGAACATCTGCCTCATTGATGTAAAAAATACCAATGAAACTGAATGTAGGTAGCCATGTCTGTCTACATAGTGATGGCACAGGATGGCACTAAAAGTAGCCTTGGCGTCTGATTTATTTAGGTGCATACTAAAAGTTTTCCAAGTCCCAGATTAGGTTATATAATAAAAGACAGATTAGTAGAGTTAATGAGGCTTAGTAGAGTTGATGAGGCCCACGGAGGTCATTATGGACCCCGACATTCTCTCAGACACACCACCCCAATTGGCAATGTCAAAGTTAGTAGTTGACCCGGACTAGGCATGCATTGACGTCACAAGGTTCCCAATGAAAATTTAAGGTACATTGTCACAAGGTTTTCTTTTACCAGCAACTTGACTGTCTCCATCATGAGCAGGAAAAGGGGCAATTTAAAGCCAACATTTGACTAAATCACGTAGTCTCAAAACAAAACAGTGCTTACGTCCTTCTAGAATGCTAACCTTCTCCCCTATTAGACACCATACACAAATGTGGATCAGGGCCAGTGGGGATCTTTGCCTCAAGGGTAATTGTTCACAAAATCATCATGCAGACTCATGTGATCTCCTCTCCAATTTTAAATGGCTGTGACATCCACTTGTATCCAGTACTATGAAAGTGAAGTAATATTAGAGCGACCACCAGGGGGTTCTACAATTTTCTGAGTAGTGCGTCTCGGGATGTGGTCATCTGTTTGGGATCCTGCAAAAGAATATTAGGGCAGATATAGTTATTATTCTGTTAATCCTGCTATTGGATTATACACATTGTGTATACTGTATATGTATGCATATGTGTATATTATGTGTATACTGAATATATTTACTGTATATACATATACCGATCAGCCATAACAATATGACCACCCACCATAATATTATGCTTACCAATCTAGTAGATCCCCCTTTTGCTGCCAAAACAGCCCTGACCCATCGAGACATGGACTTCACTAGACCTCTGAAGGTATGCTGTGGTATCTGGCACCAAGCCATCAGTATTATTATTATTATACAGGATTTATATAGCGCTAACAGTTTGGCGCTTTACAAAATGAGGGCAAACAGTACAGTTACAGTACAATTCCATACAGGAGGAATCAGAGGGTCCTGCTCATTAGAGCTTACAATCTAAGAGGGAGGGTCAAGCAGGGCCGGCCCTACCATGGACCCAGGCAGCACTTTGAGAGGGGCAGAAAATTGAACCACGCCCGCCTCTCCTTTTTTTACCTTCTATTTACCCAGCAAATTGACGACCAAGATTTTTTTTCCAGCAGTTTTGTGTGTCATGACGACAACTGCCCCCCCCCCCCCCCCTCGGCTGCTCCGCCTGTCCCTATACTACCCTAGCCTGTTCCTATACTTCCTAGCCTGTCTAAATACTAACCTAGCCTATCTATATATTACCCTAGCCTGTCCATATAGTACCCTAGCCTGTCCATATACTACCCTAGCCTGTCCATATACTACCCTAGTCTGTCCATAAACTACCCTAGCCTGTCCATATACTACCCTAGCCTGTCCATATACTACCCTAGCCTGTCTATATACTACCCTAGCCTGCCCCTATACTGCCCTAGAATTGAACATAATGGTATGTCATATAATTTCACATATAGACAAGGTGCTGTTGCATGTAAGTCTGACTTCCTGATAAATTAAATTTTAGTTTTAATTATCATGATATAAAATAATGGATGTGGAGGGCCTTTTGGTGGGTGTGATTTTTTTTTTGGGGGGTGGGGGGTAGCATTCTCATTCTTGGTCCCAGGCAGCACAAGGTCTTGGGCCAGCCCTGGGGTCAAGTGATACAAAAGGTAATAACTAGGGGGTGAGCTGATGGAGAAAGTAGAAATACAGTTGTTAGGTGAAGGTGGGATAGGCTCCTCTGAAGATCAGGGATCGCCATAAAAGTGAACAGAGTAGGAGATATCAGAATGGGGTAGCGAGTTCCATTTGAGATACCCTAGCTCAGGGATATGCAATTAGCGGACCTCCAGCTGTTGCAAAACTACAAGTCCCATCATGCCTTTGCCTCTGGGTGTCATGCTTGTGGCTGTCAGAGTCTTGCTATGCCTCATGGGATTTGTAGTTCTTCAACATCTGGAGGTCCGCTAATTGCATATGCCTGCCCTAGCTCTTCTATTGGATCAGACCACACAGCGCATCAATAAACATTGGCTACACATGACCCTGTTGCCAGATCACTGGTTTTTCTTCCTTGGACCATTTTTGGTCGATTGTGACCACTGAAGACCAGGAATATCCCACAAAAGCTGCAGTTTTAAAGTTGCTCTGACCCAGTCATCTAGCCATTACATGTCCCTTGTTATAGTCATTCAAATCCTTACACCTATCCATTTCTTCTGCTTTCACCACATCAACTTCAGGAACAACATGTTCACTTGCTGTCTAATATATCCCACCCATGTTCAGGTGCCACTGTATCATGAAAATCAATGTTATTCACTTTACCTGTCAGTGGTCATAATGTTATGACTGATGGCTGAGGACAAACCGCAATCATTTAACAAAAATGATACATGTACTGTATGTTAAAATGCCTTTTACAAAGAGACCCCGTCATCGGCTTAAAAAATTGCAGGCAAAAGCACAGAACCATTGGGTATTTTAAAAGCTAACTGCCCTGGTTTTCCTTTTCATAAATAAACATTTTTTTTATTCACTTGCAATGTGCTTTTAAATTTGCTAGCAAATTTGGCTTCTTCTGGAAGAGTCAATTCCCTAACACAGCTCCTCCCTCCTTGCTTATCATAGCCCTCTGCTCTTTTGGGAGTTTACAATTACTCTGTGCTGGCCCAGCTCCACCACCCATTCCCTCGCTACATAACCTTTTATATAACTGACGGGGATGGGAAGCAACTTAACCATTTTCTAACCGTGCTATAGCCAAAAAACGGTTACTGCGGCTTACTTTGCGTACATGGACGTCCTCCCGTGATCGCACTGCCCCCCCACTCCCTGTCCGTTAAACTCAGCTGATCACAGATCAGTGTAAAGGGCCAATCAACGGCCCTTTACCACCTGATCAGCTATGTCTAATGACAGCTGGTCACGGATGTAAACACAAGAAGGTTATCAGTTTTTCTTTCCTCATGCTGACAGCGTGTCCCAACAGTGCCCACCAGTGCGGCCAATCAGTGCTCATCAGTGCTGCCAAACAGTGCTCATCAGTGCTGCCAATCAGTGCCTCCTCATCAGTGTCATCTATCAGTGACACATACCAGTGCCCATCAGTGTTGTGTACCAGTGTCTATCAGTCGCCATCTGTGCCGCCTATCAGTGCCACCAATCAGAGCCCATCAGTGCTAGCTGTCAGTGCCCATTAGTGCAGCCTCATCAGTGCCCACCAGTGCCACCTATCAGTGTCCATTAGTGCTGTCAATCAGTGCATCCTGCAATCAGTGTCACCTATCAGTACCTTATACCAGTGCTCATCAGTGCTTCCTACCAGTGCCCATCAGTGCCACCTATGAGAGCCCATTAGTGCTGCCTATCAGTGCAGCCTCATCAGTACTCACCAGTGCTGCCTCATTAGTGCCCAGAAGTGCCTATCAGTGCCTCCTCATCAGTGCAGCCTATCAGTGCCCATCAGTGAAGCCTCATCAGTGCCCATCAGTGCAACCTATCAGTGCCCATCAGTGCAGCCTCATTAGTGCCCATCAGTGCATATCAGTGCCTCCTCATCAGTGCAGCCTCATCAGTGCACATCAGTGAAGGAGAAAAATTACCTGTTTGCAAAATTTTATTACACACTATGAAAATGTTTTGTTTTGTTTTTTTTTTTTTCAAAATGTTCGTTCTTTATTTGTTTGTTTAGCAAACAAATTAAAAAACCCAGTGGTGATTACATACCACCAAGTGAAAGCTCTATTTGTGTGAATAAATTATACAAATTTCTAATGGGTACAGTGTTGCATGACCGCGCAACTGTCATTCAAAGTGTGACTACGCTGAAAGCTAAAAATTGGTCTGGGCAGGAAGGGGGTAAAAGTGCCCAGTAGGCAAGTTATTAAAGAGGGACAGCTCTATACCAGAGCCCGCTGAGGCTACAGACTTCATATCCAAGATAGTGGTGCCCAACAGCAGTCTTAGGGCTTTCCCATGTCTAAAGAAGGGAGGCTTTACAGGTAAATATCATGCATACAATATGTTGAATGATACAAATAATCTGATGGGAAGATTGCTGTGGAAATGAATGGTCGTACGACAGGGTCTCTTTAAAGCAGTGTTAGTATAAAAGCCTTGTAACATCTATAAGCTCACTCTGAGCTCACAATCGTGGTGTTATATTAACTTACCTGATAAACTGAACCCAGACCGATGAAGATTTCGAACTGGCGCCATCTGCACTTTTCCAGCACACGGTGCTACCCGGGAGGTTGGCGTGGGTGCTACAGACTTAGTAGCCACTGTGACATCATGAACAGGTCCATCATATAACCCCCTGGGAACTCCACGGACCTCTGCCAACTATATCAGGAGACACAGAAATGAGATTCAGACATTCTCATTTTGAAGGTACACATGCTGACCCATTGTAACTAGAATTTTGATTTTTTATTTACACACTGAGGCGCTTTCCTAGCATTTTTGTGCTAAAAATAGCGTTTCCAAAGCGCTTCTAAAACTCTGCCCATTAATTCCAATGTACCTATTCACACTGGGGCGTCGCGTTGGCACCACGTTTAAAAAAGTCCTGCAAGCATGATTTTTTTTGCTTATTCTGAGCGCTAAAAATAGCGCATTAAAAACGCCCTTATACATTTAAATGAATGTAAAGCGCTTTAAAAGCGCCAGCAAAACGAGGTTGTGGAAAGGTCAAAATATCAGGAAGTAAACAGGATGTAATGTAGGGGGATGTGCTATTTATTTAATGCTAGTGCTTCAAAAGCGCTTGAAAAACGCCTGGGCGTTAGCGCTAATTATATCGCTAATGGGGAAATAATGCAGCAATAACGCGGTCATAACGATTGATGTTTTGCCTCAGTGTGAAAATAACCTAACTCTTTATAGTTATTTTTTTTTTATTAACTCTTTATGGTTTTTAGGGTTGCTAAAGGAATACTATAGAAACAAATATGAATTAATACCTACAATTATATTATGAAATATACAACTTTTTTTAATTTAATTTTTTATTTTCTCTACATTTACATGCAGACTAAGCTAGAGGGATGGTTATAGAGTTTTGGGGCAAACCATCTAATACTAAGGGGAGTGCTAACAAGAGTCGCCTTTTAAAGTGGTTGTATGCCCCTTTTATAGTACCGGACCTTGCCGGAAAGTTTGCCGGAAAGACAAGCTCCTCAAGCGGGAGTGGCATCTCGCGGCTCCAGTCACTCACAGTGCCGGAGCTGCAAACCGGGAAGGATCCCCCGAGGGAAGATGTCAGCTCCCTCTACGGGGAACGAGCGGACCCATCGGAGCTTCATTCTAAGGTATTTCATAATGAGCTAGTATGTGGTGCATATTAGCATATTAGCTCATTATGCATTTGCCTTACAGGTTTTTTTTTTTGTTAAGTATACAGCCGCTTTAATCATGCTTGAAACTTTTATTCCAAAAGCAAAAAAACTATTGCCATAACTGCTTGAAGAATATGTAAATCCAACATTTCATATTCTTGGCATGTGCCTGCTGTGCCATGTACTTCCAGGTAATACCTGGTGTTCCTGTCAGTTCCTCTGCTTCCCTATTAATAACTGACCACACTAAGAAGGAGAACACTCCGTGGTCAGTTCTCTGCTGCTCAGTGTGCTGTTGTTTCTCCTCCTCCCCTCTTCTGCAGCTGAGAATAGTGGGAATAAAGCATTGGCGGGTTTTTAAAAAAATTAAAATAACAACATGTGATACTTACCTGCTCTGTACAGAGGTATTGCACAGAGTGGCCCCAATCCTCCTCTTCTGGGGTCCCCAATGGTGATCTTGGCTCCTCCTCTCCATTTTAGGACAACCATAGCCAGCTGCTTGCTATGGGTGGAGCGTAGTCTGCGCGCTCCCAACCTGTGTGTCTACGGAGCCGTGGTCCATAGACTTACACAGTGGGACTTAGGCCCACCCCTCACTTCCTCCTCACTGCATTTGATTGACAGCAGCAACAGCCAATGGCTCCTGCTGCTGCTCGAGTGCTGTGTGAAGAGGAAGAAAGGGGAGAATAGGTGCAGCCGTGCACAGCACTGATCTCTTCTCTGCTCTCTTTCCCTTCACACAGGTAAAAAGCGAAAACTTTTTTTACCTTAATGCAAACAATGCATCAAAGCGGAGATCCACCCACATATACGTCTTTATAGGATCTGCTTCTGAACAGCAAACTAAAGGCTAGTTTACACTTGCTTCAAAACAGGGCTTCAGACATGCTTTGTTGATGCTCTTTTAATGCCAGTCAAAGCTCATGTCACTAAACAAAATGGTTAGCTTACAGCCCTGTTTACACCTTGTGTTTGCTTTGCTTCAAAAATTATACCCCAAAGCCTCCATAGAAGTCTATGGCAAAGCTCGTTCGAAGCTTGCTTTAAGCACCTGCGGCTTTTGAGAGGCTTTAATTCAGCTTTAGTTTCGCTTTGTTTTGGAGAAATTGCAGGTGTGAGATATCAACACACACAGGGTATCTGCCAAGCTTCAACAAAGCTTCATTGAAGCACCACCGAAGCTTCATTGATGCACCACCGAAGCATAAAAAAACACATCATAAAAGCTTGTTGAAGCAGTAGGAGCTTTAATGTGCCTTGAAGCCGAAGCAAGTGTAAATGATCCCTAAAACATCAACGTTAAATGGTTTATCTCAACCCTCTATATTCTGCTTTGTCTTGATAACTTGGCCAGTTAAAGTAAGTTTAAAAATAACAGACAGGATAGAGGAACCCATTTGGACATCTGGTGGTCTTGCCCTGTTGTGGTGCTGGATTTACCTTGTTTCCATGGTGTAGTGTTTTATTTCCTGTTGAGCCGGCCGCGGCAAGGTATTTCATATCCTGCGGCGCCTTGGCTCCTGGGAGATGTGTGTCATCATTCTCAGGAGTCAGTGGGCCAGATTGATAGATTAGGTTGCCATCACAATGGAGCGAGAACTTCCTCCGCCGCCGCCGTTGTGATGGCAACACAAGACAATCCATGTGCCGCGCCTTGTGTTTTATGCGCATGCGCGAGATCGGGAGGTGCATGCTGGGTCACCAGCAGCACCTTATCATGGAAAAAGACACTAGTGAGCTTCACATGCCCACAATTAAGATGGGAGCATGCTGGCAAGCAAAACTAAAGGTTACATACCATATAAAAAAGGTTATGGCGCTGACTAGGCCATTTTCCATACATGCTAGTGAAAAAACAATTTCCGCAATGTGTTCCACTTATCCTAATCAAACAGGTGAACCATCAATGAAATATTGATGTGCCAAGGTCCCGGCACTGGGTGTATACAGCAATCACAGACGAGCGGAGTAAGCCTGCTAACAGCCGATCGGTATGCTATACTCGGCGGTCTCCTTGTCCGTTCGCGTGCACTCCAAGCCTCACTTTCAAAGTGTGCTGCTATAAGGACACCTTAAACCCGGAAGTCTAATGTCTGGGATGTCTCCGACGTACGTTTCGCCTAGTAGGCGTCTTCAGGACACTTCCTGAAGACGCCTACTAGGCGAAACGTACGTCGGAGACGTCCCAGACATTAGACTTCTGGGTTTAAGGTGTCCTCCTTATAGCAGCACACTTTGAAAGTGAGGCTTGGAGTGCACGCGAACGGACAAGGAGACCGCCGAGTATAGCATAACGATCGGCTGTTAGCAGGCTTACTCCGCTCGTCTGTGATTGCTGTATACACCCAGTGCTGGGACCTTGGCACATCAAAATGTGAGTGCAATTGTTTTAAACCTTTTTATCTGCATATCCTTAATGAAACTACTAAACTATGAGACTTTTATTCTGGTCTCCTGGGGAGTCATTCCTATTGTTATAGAAACCATTGGATCTTTTCACAAAGAGAGGAACGGAGTTGCAGGATATCCAAAGGCTATTCCTAAAACGATTTTTGACCACCTGTAAAAAAGGGTCAAAAGGTTCTGGTGAGTTGCCATCTTTATGAGCACTGGTGGATATCACACTTACCAAGCAATTAAGGATGCACATGGTGTTCGGATACATCTATGAACTATAAATTAGTATGCAGAAATTATGCTAATTATATGGACTTTTGCATTAGTATTATTTTCCATTATCAATTATTTCATTGATGGTTCACCTTTTTATTGATTAGGATAAGTGGAACACATTGCGGAAATTGCTTTTTTACTAGCATGTATGGAAAATAGCCTAGTCAGCGCCATAACCTTTTTTATATGGTATGTAGATTAAATGATATTCACTGTTAAAGGGGCTGCGATCTTTGAAAGGCTATACTTATTTATTCGTCTGTTTACTATTTCCCAGGGAGCCATTCTTTGTTTTATAATTTCAAAACTAAAGGTTAGTTTGAAACAAAAATACTGAAATAATACACCGACTTTGCATATAATCAGCTTTTTGGAAAGTTATTAAAAAGGAAGTAAACCCTGATGGGTTTTTTTTAGTTTTTTCTTCCCTGCAAAGTAAAGGCATAATGTGTTAGTATGCATCGTATACTAGCACATTATTTGACACTTACCTGCAAACGAAGCCCGTGTCGTCCCCATCCCCATCTTCACCCGTTTTCCATTCGGGTGCTGCGGACTCTGGCTCTGTGACTAGCCGGAGCTGCGTGATGTCATGGGCACAGCACAGGCTTCTGAAGAAATGGCACGGGCGGCCGTTCCTTCAAAATGCATGCGCCGATTACATCATCAGCGCAGTATACAGTAAATATCTCCTAAACAGTGCACATTTAGGATATATTTACAGTACCTTTAGGTAAGCTTTATTATAGGCCTACCTATAGGTACAAAGAATACAGGAAGGTTTACTTCCTCTTTAATAATAACATCAAGTGTGTCTTTAAAAAAAAAAAAAAAAAGGCTGGAAGTCCACTTTAAGGTAAAAATCGTTTTTAGGTTTAGTAACACTTTACCTTTGTATATTCAAAGCCAAAACTCTTTTTCCATATTGGTCCTGGATAGAGTAAGGGAGGGTTAAAGTGGTTGTAAACTCTGTTACACCACTTGTACCTACAGGTAGGTCTATAATAACACTTACCTGTAGGTACCGTGAATATCTCCTAAACTTGCAGAGTTTAGGAGATATTCACTGCATACGCTTGCTCCGACGTCATTGGTGCATGCGCACTGAAGAAATGGCCCACCCCTGCCGTTTCTTCAGGGCCTGTGCCGTGACCAGCGGCTCCCGCGTGCATTGGCGGGAGTGACGTCATCGGGACTCCTGCCAATCAAAGAGCCTGAGTCCACAAACCTGGAAATAACTGCGGGAGACATGTCGCCGGTCACAGCGGTGTGCGGGCACCACTGTAACAGCGTAGATCTAAGGTAAGTATTTCATAATGAGCTAGTATGCAATGCATACTAGCTCATTATGTCTTTGTCTTGCAGGGGTTTTCTTTTTTTAGTTTTACAACCTCTTTAAAACTGCTGTCAGCTTTTCTTTTTGCCATCTGTATCTCATTGGAGAAATTGCCCTTTACTTCCTGTCCTGTAGACTCAACAGGAAGTGAGATATTGTTTTAATGTAAGGGAAATCCCCTTTCAGCTGTTATGAATACAAGTATCTGCCAATTGCAAGATTTTACCTGTTCTGGTGGCCACCCCAAAGTTTAGATTTATTCCTCGTTTACACAGGGGCGATCCGACTTCGGCGCGACTTTGCTAGGCAATTTTAAGACCCCTTTTACACTTGTGCGAGTTGTTCTGCGATTTGGGACTGCAAAGTTGCAAGTCGTTCCCCATTATTTCCAATGAGTACCGTTCGGGCGACTTACAACATGACTCCATGCCGGGCGACTTAGCCTGTGGCCAATCAGAGAAGGGGGTTGCCTTCAAACATTATTTTCTTTATTGTAAAGTTGCTTCAAAATAGATGGGGAATCCGACTTGGAGGCGACTTCCATTGAATTCTATGGGCACAAGTTGGATAGAAGTCGCCTTGAAGTAGTACAGGAACCTTTTTGGAAGTCGGAGTGACTTGGGGCAACACAAGTCAGGGCGCACGTTACCCCTGCGTAAACCGGCCCTCACCCTCAAGTTTATCCCCCCTGACATTGCTGATCAGGACAATTAGAGAGAGTGGATCTCACTAACAGGGACACAGGCAAAAAAAATACATGAAAAGTGCATCTAACTCCTGCCCATTTTATCCAAATCTAGAAAAATGTTTTGCCCCTTCTCTTCTCCATTTACACCTCCTCCCTTGGTCTGTTAATAAACTTCCATGGCTTCCAATACCACCTCTATGCTGATGACCCCCAAATCTATCTCTCTACTCCTCACCTCACTCCTTCAGTCTCCTCTCGCATTACCAACTGACAAATTAGCATAGTCTCTCCCCTCATGCCAAGGTATTAGGTGTAATCCTAGACTCTGACCGGTTCTTTCAGCCCCAAAGCCAAATCATGCAGACTTCACCTCCAAAATACGCCCCTTCCTAACCGTTGACACCACTAAGCAACTTATTCACTCCCTTGTTATCTCTCGCCTAATTGGCCTACCTCTCCACAAGCTGTCCCCTCTTCAGTCCATCATGAATGCAGCTGCCAGACTCATCCACCTTACCAACCGTTCAGTGTCTGCCACTCCTCTCTGCCAATCCCTCCACTGGCTTTCCATTTCCCAAAGAATAAAATCCAAAACCCTAACCATGACATACAAAGCCATTTACAACTCTGCCCCAATCTACATTACCAATCTTATCTCCAAATATCACCCAAACCGTCCTCTTCGCTCCTCCCAAGACCTTCTGCTCTCTAGCTCCCTTGTCTCCTTCTCCCATGCTCGTCTCCAGGACTTCTCCAGAGCCTCTCCCATCCTCTGGAACTCTCTGCCCCAATCTGTCCGCCTATCTCCTACTCTGTCCACTTTTAGGCGAACCATGAAAACTCATCTCTTCAGGGAGGCCTATCCTGCCTCCAGCTAACAACGGAATCTTCTACTCCCCTCATCAGTTTATCCCTCACAGTCCCTACCTTCTTACTCATCCCTCACCTGCCCCCCCTCTTAGATTGTAAGCTTGCAGGAGCAGGGCCCTTCTAAAGCCCCGTACACACAGTTCGACGATCGCACGTACGATCGTGTCAAATCGTATGTTGGTATGTAGCATACTGACTGCACTACACGATCGTACGACCACAGAAAGAACGTTCAGGTGCATGTAATTAGCATCCGGCCATTCCTGACTTTGGGCATGCGTGTTTTGCACAATACAACTTTGTTGTACCAACTGCTCTGTACACACGATACAACGGTCGTATGAGAGCTTGTTGGTACGACCAAGTTTTCTAGTCTGCTCATATAACTCCCTTGTACGACCGTCGTATGTTCGACTGTTCAAATCGCGCATACGAACGATCGATATCGCATACAACAGTCGTTAGTACGACCTGTTGTATGCGATCGTCGTCCCGTGTGTACGGGGCTTTACCCTCTTGTTTTGAATTGTACTGTTGCTGTATTGCCTCTCTTTATATTGTAAAGCGTTGCGCAAACTGTTGGCGCTATATAAATCTTGTATAATAATAATAATACTGTAATGTACTAGAAAAGCTGATTTCTGATTGGTCAGTGTCAATTGCTCTTTGCATTATATAAAAGGAGCTAAATTTATTATAAATCAGCATTAGAAATGTCTAACTTCTAAAAAAAATTAAGATGATTCGACATGATTAATAATTTGTGCGGTAGGCTGTTGGCATGCAGGACACAATTATAGGATTCCAGTCCCCATAGGAACGTGTTAGAATATATAATGATTACAGCACAAATGAACTGACCTAATTTTCTCTTGCCGGGGATCTCGATATAACATAATATTGTAACCAACATTTGCTGCGATGCTTAGAGAGCACTTATCCCCTGCATTCTGTAATGTAACCCCCAGAGGAGCCGCCAGAGCCTTTGTAACCATCAAAGCCAATTCTTCAGAGAGAGCTGCCAAGTCCTATTTTCCCGAGTTTTATCTCAAGTGCCTACAAGCCCATTATAGCATACTCTACATTATATTACATTAGGAGCTTTTACAGGGGAAAGTGAATATGAGCTAATTTCCTTTTGTTTTATATATTTATATCAGATGTGTGTATCAAGGGATCACAAAGAAGAAATGGTCCAGGTGCCCACAGCAATGTTTGTTCAGGACTTCCTTCAACATCATGGATAAACATAGGGGAAGGTCACTTGGAAGGGATCACGGAGAATTAAAATTCCTTTCTCCACTGTTTTCTTCTTTGAGTAAGGCCTGGTTCACACCTATGCATTTTTTAGTGCATTTTCAGTTTTGCAGAAAAACACTACAGTCCATTTAACATGGGTTCCTATGGGTCAAGCTCACATCTGTGCATTTTATGGAAATGGCCAGGGACTTTTTTTCTAGTTTTTGGTTCTATAGACTTCAATGTATCAAAACGTGTATTGAAAAATGCAAAATGCACCTAGATTACGCAACCTGCATAGGTGTGAACCAGGCCTTAAAAAGGATCTGACAAGACTACAAGACTCAGGATCTTACAAGACTCAGGATCTTACAAGACTCAAAAACCTGTATGAGAAGACTCAGATAGGGCTGCCATACTTAGATAGGGCTGCCATTCTCAGACTTCAGAACTGCATGTAAGATAAGGAGTGATATCTCTAGCAGCAAAGCTGAATGGTTACAGCAGCCTTTCCTAACCTTTTTCCCAGAGGAATCACTGAAATAATTTTCAGGACTTAAGGAACCCCTGCTAAAACCAATTCATTGAGGGTCCATTGGAAAAATGCATTGATGCTCAGTAGAAATAATGCCCTAGCCCCCCCTTTGCCAAGATGTTCATAATGCCGCCTACAGATAGCTAAAAAGATCACCGGTGTCATGCTGCTGACTCTGCTAAGTGGTGCTTGCCCCAGAACTATGCAGGTACCATCAAAAGAGGGGTCAATCAGCAATGGCTCAAGGAAACCCTGGTTGAGAATGGTTGGGTTAAAGCTTCTCTGCCCCCCAACTAGAATTCAGACCAGGAGTCATTGCAGCTAACATTGAGATTTGGGTAGAGGTACCTTGTATTGCGTTAACTGCAAAAGGCAATGTAATGACATCGGTAGTCCGGTTGAAAAAAGACACGAGTCCATCTAGTTCAACCAATAGCGTTGGATACAACGAGCCATGGTTTGAAAATTGAAACAATTATATATAAAATGTTATGTTTATTAATACAAAATTCATAAAAATTTGAGGTATATACTTCACCAAGAGATATATAGTACAGACATTTATAAAAACACTTTTCATGTGGAAATTCTTGAAGAAAGAAGATACTTCTCAACTCTGGCATTGAGAAGTATCTTCTGTCTTCAATCATTTTTTAATGAATTTTGTATTAATAAACATAACATTTTATATATAAATGTTTCAACTTTGCCTTAAACGTCCCAAGTATCAGGGGGTTACAAACATGCTGTATACTATTAGTAAGGGATGATGGCAAATGGGTTACCCACCAAGGTGGTATACTAGCTAAAATGGTTTGAAAAGTACAGTAACCAACCATCTTTTCTTGTTTTTTTTGTTTTCCTTGCTTATATTCTCCTCTTTGTTCCTGTTCACACTGTCATGTCCCATGCGGTGGGTTGCAGGAGAAGAGTCTCCCCCCTGGTGGCTGCATGTAGATTTTGGGCACATGGCATTTTTGCAGTTTACATTTTTCAGTATCATCCCAAAATTTCAGATTTCTGTCACTTTGGTTATCATAATTGTGATTTTTCTTTTCAATATTTTTATTGAAGTTTATCGTACCAAACAAAGTAATTGCTGTATACAAATTTTCAAAACTTTACCAACAATAGTTATACAAATTTGTATGTAGAGTGTATGCAGTAAGGGTAAGTAGAATAATCACTTAAAAACATAAAAGAAACAGAAGCACAGAGGCATAGTAAGGATCAAAGTAATTAAATTAAGAAATCAAGCAGTCTAATAAGAAAAGCAATATGGCTACATAGTCATAGAAGTCAATTCTATTAGCTTATGGGAACACAATATAAATCAGATCAACCCCCAACTTAGAAAGTAACTGAGTTGGCGCCTTCCAGAGCAGGCCCCGCAGGGATGAAGACCCTCTTTAGGGTCGCCTTTGGGCGACTCCACACTGGAGACACCCTGAAGGAGAGCCCCCAGGCCCCCGGCACCCCCAATAGGAACAAACTGTGCCAAGAGCTGAAGACCCCCCACCCCCCGCAGTACCCCCCTAGAGGGCCTTAGTCTCCAAACAAACCCTGTAATTGTCTCCGTCGGGTCAACAAAAGAGCCACCATGGACTCCTAAACCTCAATCCTATGTTTATAATTGTGATTTTTATTGCTCAAATTGTAATGTCTATCCATTATCTCGTCCCTGTGCGGGTGATTTGTAAGCTTGCCTTTGTATTCTCGGTCAAAACCAATAAACATATTGAAACAAAAAAGTATAGTAACCCAGAGCAACCAATTAAAAATTATCATTCATTCATCTAATTACAGTATGGTACAGTGCATACTCCCCAGTCAGATATGGTGAATGCTTAACACAGGAGCTCCACCACATCTCAGTTTTCCATAGCTCTTGCTCCAGTTCTAGCCATGAGTATTAGCCTGGGGGCACCCATTCTTACCACTAAATTCACCCGTACATTTTATGGGGAAAATTGGCTGGAAGACCTTTCTGATGTGGCCTGCATCCCCAATCTTGATTAATCTCGACTGCCCAGCAGACCAGCTCAGGTCATGAAGGAATAGGTCAGTGCTATTTTCCTGCCATCTCTGCCTCACTCAGCACCTTATTTATTTATTTATATATTTCAGGTACTCATATAGTGCTGTCAATTTACGCAGCGCTTTACATATATATTGTACATTCACATCAGTCCCTGCCCCCAAGGAGCTTACAATCTATGGTCCCTAACTCACATTTATACATACTAGGGCCAATTTAGACAGGAACCAATTAACCTACCAGCAAGCCTTTGGATTGTGGGTACCCAGAGGAAACCCACACAGGCACAGGGAGAACATGCAAACTCCAGGCTGGTAGTGTAGTGGTTGGAATTCGAACCAGTAACCCTTTTCCTGCTAGACGAAAGTGCTACCCACTACACCACTGTGCTGCTACCTTATCTCACAAAAGACATGCTGATAAACTCCAGGTACTTTTGCATACTATTATTACATACTACCCTGGGGTGCCTTGAGGTTTCTTCAGGGGTGTCTTGGCAAAATGCCTAAAAATTGCCCAAAAATTGTATACAAGCCAACGTGTGGATAAAGCCTTTTTAGTTACACTAAGTGACAGGTTTTCATTGTGCACCATTACAACCTTATAGCTGCTAGCGTCCTAACAACCAATGGCATCATCAGTTAATAAGAAGGATGTCAGTTGGCTGCATAGCATCCTTGTTTGATCTTGTCCTGCCCCTCTAAATCAGCATTGGGGTCTCATTAGCCGAGTGAGGGAGAAAAACTGAGGGAGAAGAGAAACATTGGAATACTAGTCAGTACCAGTTTGCAAACGTTTATTTGCTTTGGAAGAATAAATCACCTCTAACGTTGGGTGTCCTACTTAGACTTGTGGATGTTGCTGCATTATATAAAACTATTAAAATAGTTTTTACATTTTAGAATGGGGTGCCTTGAGACTGTCCATCATTTTTAAAGGGTGCCTCAAGATTGTCCATCATTTTTAAAGGGTGCCTTGACCAAAAAAAAGTATAGAAATAAGGGCTCATAGTAGATCTCTAGAAGTGGACAAAATTGCACAGGAACAGGAAGGGGAGAAATTGCTCAGTTAGGGGAACGAATGGATCACCTAGAGACTAAATTTGATGACTTAGTTTAGTATGTCCATGTCCTCGAGGAAGATAATTTATCATTAAAGCATAATGTTTCCCAACTTCAGTTACAGCAGGAAGATCTGGAAAACAGAGAAAGACGCCAAGATCTGCCTATTCAGGGCTTTCCAGAATCGGTCAGTGTTGCAAACCTCCAATCATACCTGGTGGGCTTATTTACCACCCTATCGCCGAGCATTCCCGACATAGATTGGTGTATGGTACAGTATGTTCCGAACAATCTCTTGTCTGCTTTTTATCAATTTGTGACCAGTTGTTTTCATCTACTTTGAGCAATTTTCATGTAGCTGTTGAATTTGCTCCAACTTTTATGTGTTTTTCATCTGTTACAAATTTGCAAGCCCTAAACCAAAAGTGGACCTCCCGAATGTCGGCACTAAAACTCGAAAGTGAAATAGTTAAGCTGGACAGAGATGGATTAAAATTGAGTCAGTTCAGCAGGGAACAATCAGTGTGTGCTGGAGAGTCCTGCTGAGGGTCCCCCTGTCAATATACAATTTCCTGGTGGGGGGCATTCCTCCATCCACCTCACTTGTGTGGCTGAACGAAAAAAAAAATCGTGAACCATCTATGGACAGCTTTAGGATAACATAACTAACTAGGAGGCCTCTATTTGTAATTCCTTTGCACACCATCACTTCGCTTCTCGTGCTGCGATTTAAAAAAAAAATGATAATGCATGCACCAGATCGCACACATTCGCAGTATGAGAGCTGGCATAGTTTGTCAGTAAGAACCATAAAAAATTGTATGAATGAATTAACAAAACCTCACGTGATTCATTGTATTCATTAGCAGCTCTGTATCTGCCTCTTTTTATATGTCACAATACACATTGTCCTTCTAAAAAAGACTTTTACCCCAAGATCTTGCCACATTTTGCAATTTGCAAGTGAGACCTCCCTGGAAGGCACTGGTGGATGTAGCCTTCCCAGGGGCACCTGTGAGGTTCTGGCTATATTACTAGTGCCATACCCAGAAGTGAAAAACAAAACTGTATGTAAATATCTAAAATTTGGAATGTACATATGACTAAAGGATGATTAAAGATCTCAATGCACCTGGCCTTTTAAGGTTTGGGGGTTGCGGTTTTTGCACGCACCAACCCGCATTGGTGCTGCAGCATTAGGCAGTTTTGGTGCAATGCACTTTTGGAGAAGAGTCAGGGACTTTTTTGCACATTTCTTGTGCACAGGGCAACCCATTGATATGAATGGGTTGCCCTACATGCTTCAAGCTGGAAAGTACAAGAAAACACATAAAAATCCACTCAAGCTTGGTTGCACCTGTAGGTGTGAACCAAGCCTTAATAGTATATTTAATAGACCAAAAAAGAGGGCACTATATTAATACCTGTAATAAATAATAAATAAGTTATTTGTTGGGTTTACATACACTTTAAATGTCTTTGATTGCTCCAAGTTTTTGTGCTCTTTACTCCATTTTTGCACTGCTCTATTGAATAGATATGAGAGTACTTTAGGTACCAGATGCTATATTAGAGGTAGACTGATATATCGGGCCGATTTTTGACATTTTTTAATCAATCAGCATCGGCTGATTGTGCTGCAAATTAGGCCAATTAATTTATGCACTAAGGGCGGTTCACACAGGGGCGATCCGACTTGCAAGGCGACTTAGCGCGGCCCACGCACAGCGCGACTTCAGCACGACTTGCAAACGACTTCTGTAATAGAAGTCAATGCAAGTCGCCTGAAGTTGCCCCAAAAGTAGTACAGGAACCTTTTTATACAGTAAGTCGGAATGACTTAGAACTGATAGAGAAAGACAAAAATCCGGGCAGCCTGCCAAGTCTGAGAACTTCACTGATAAAAGAACCAAAGAGATACAATTTTCTGCTAGAAAATCACTTAGAATCCCCAAACATTATATATATATATTTTTTAGCAGAGATCCTAGAGAATAAAATGGCAGTTGTTGCAATATTTTATGTCACGCGGTGTTTGCGCAGCGGTCTTTCAAACACTTTTTTTTAACATACACTTTAATAAATTAAAAGAAAAAACTAAACAGTAAAGTTAGCCCATTTTTTTTTTGGCCAAAAGTTTTGATTACCTGTTTTTGTGTATTTAATATTTAAGATACATAGTTTTTTAAAATCTAAATTATACATACAAGTGCATTGATTGGAGGCTTTTTGTGTTGTTAAATAAATGTTTAATTTATGCTATTTTCTGTATCACTTCTTATTACTTAACTGTTAGATTTCATGGGATGAAGGGAAAAAAAAAACAGCCTAACATATCGGCCAAAAAAAAACGGCATCATATATTGGCCATCGGCCGCCTCGCTTTCTATATATCTGCATCGGCCATAAAAAAACCCATATGGTCTACCTCTATACTATATTTTGCAAAGCAATGCGTAAAGTGCGGTGATTCATGCAAACCAATCAGAAATCATCTTTCATTACCACGGCTAAATGCCTGCGAAGTGATAGGTTGATGGGGGATAATGACATCATTACTTTCTGCATTCTGAGCTCTACAAATCAAAAAGGCAGAAATGTATTTCCAGGGTGACAGGTGCAGAGGACACCCAGGGGCCTCCATACGTTTCCCTCTCAGTCTTGCCCTTATGTGAGGATAACTGGGGCTGGACTTTATAAGAAAAATAAGACTTAAACGTTCCCAGCTCCCAGGATAATGTTAATCCACAGTGATTTTTCTAGACGAGCAGAGCTGCGGGGCTGTAGTAGCCATCACATTGAATCCGTCATGCAGGGAACGCTTTCAAGTGGGTGCGAGGCTCCCGGTAGAGCCGTGTGACCTCATTTATGTAGACTGATTAAACTGTTAAGTAATCTAGTAATGTGCTACAAATATAGTAAAAATAATTAACACTGCTACAAGTACATATATCATACAGAAAAAAACATGCATCTCCTCAGATAATTAAGAGATTATTAACCTTTAAAACTATTAAAAAAACTTTCATAAAGAGACCTTTCAAATTTTAAGTGTGTTATTTATCAGTAACATTTAAATAGACCATTTCTACTATACCTACTTAGCCAAGAATAATTACCTTCATATCTACCTCTTTGTACAGAGAGAGCCTAGAACAGTGCTTTCCATATTGTTTTCAGTCATGGCCCCCTTTGAAAGTATGCAAAGTCCTCAGTTCCCCCCCTCCTCCACATCTCTTCCCCCATCCCCTTCACATTAGAGTCCTCAGTTCCCCTGCTTATCCTCACATCTAGGCTTACCCTGTAGCCACTTTTGCCCTCTCTTGGGACCATTTCTTCATATTACCCTAGTCCTAGGTTAGCTCCACCTATTACAAAAGGCAAGACACAGCTATTCATGACTGTTGCCACAGCCAATGATTACCTGTAGTGACTGCGGCTGAACGCACAAGAATGGCTGCAAGCGACCAACAGCCTGTCATTGCATTGTACAGGCTTGGTGGCTGCAGCTATCCGCACACAGCTGTCAATCTCACCAGCAGGAATCAGTAGATTATTTTTGCTAGGATTCCCAACGTGGTCCATGCAAATGGAGGCTAACAGTACTACCCTCCATTCTTTATCACAGCAAGGCTGTGGCAAGATGGCAGTGGGTGGGAGGTGGAGCAGGTCTAGTTGGAGATGGGCTTACCTCTCCTTCTGAATGCTGTGGCTGCCTTGAATACAGTCCACTCTAGATTAGCATCATGCATTTCTGTGGTGCTGGTGACAACACCCCTGACAAACCCAGATGGCACCCTGGTTGAGAACTGCTGGACAGAAATATCTGACAAACACATGTGTTGCCCTCTAGAGCAGCCTTTCTCAACCATTTCAACACAGAGGAACCCTTGAATTAACTTTCCAGTCTCAGGGAACCCCTGCTAAAAGTTACTATATCAATAAGTCATGATACATTGCTCATTGCTCAAAGAACCCCTAGCAACCTCTGGAGGAACCCTAGGGTTCCACGGAACCCTGGTTGAGAAACCCTGCTCTAGAGTATAGCCCTTAAATACTATATGGCCAAAAGTTTGTGGACACCACACCATAATGCCTACATGAGAGAAGGCTTTCAACCTGTTCTGCATAGGCTTTCCACAAGATTTTCGAGTGTGTCTGTGGGAATTTGAGCCTTTACAGCCAAAAAGGCATTAGTGAAGTGAGTTACTGATGTTGGACTAGAAGACCTAGCATGCAATCAGCATTCCAGTTTATTTCAAACTAAAGTTCCTCTACATGACACTCATTAAACCATGCCTTCATACAACTGGCTTCAGTTCTCTCCCAAAACAGTTCCTACTAGGTTGGAAACACATAAATGTCTAAAATGTCTTTGTATTCTGCAGCATTAACAGCTACCACCACGGGAAACACATAAACGTAATAATTTGGAGTCAGTTATAGGTGTACTATTGGACTGAATAACTCATTAGCGTCCTATATGTCTTGGGGACTGCATTGGTGATATCTATCCAGCATAGATTCCAGTTTTGTTTGGAGATTTGCCTTCTTACTAATTGGGTGTTTGTAATTTTCTCACTCCATGAAATAAATAAAATGATAATCAATCGGGATGGTTGGACCTATTCAAGACACCTAGAACTCTTCACCATAGTCCCTGACAGAAATGACAATCCATTGATTCAACTATCCAGCATCTACTAAAAGCTGACATTTACGAGGACTGAGAGGGTTGACTTCTGGAAGTGGTTCTATTATATGGAAAATATATTGTATATTGTCATGTAAATAGCCATAATATTAGTGATTGACCTTCTGGGATCTCTATATTGTGGATAAAACTAGGAAATCCAAGCTTTTCTCAATCCTTTTATCTCCAAGGAACCCCTAAAATAAATTTTGGGTCTCTGGTAACCCTTACTATAACCAATCATTGGGGCACTGGAGAAAATATTCTTTACGTTGGAGATCAGTAGGAAGAAGGCAACCCATAAGGTCAAATAACAAGTTTGTTGGTATCATGCTGCTGGGTTTGCCAAGTAACATTGGCCCTAGAACTATGCAGGTACAGATTAATCAACCACCTATGGAGGAACCTTAGGGTTTAAAGAAACCCTGGATGAGAATGGCTGGTTAATCATGCCAACATACATGACATTGTTAATTTGCCTAAAAAGATAGAATGAAAATAATTGATCTCCCTTGTAGAAAGTCAGTGAATCTCTTCTGACCCTAACCCTCTTTTCTCTCCAGTGATTGGATACAGTGAAATGATTTCATACTACCGACTGACACCTACATACACTGCCAGCACTAGAGACGTTCTCCACCCCAATCAATATACACTGGCAGTATGAAATGGTCAGCCTTCTTTGCCCAATGATCTGCTCTAAAGTAAAGCAAAGGAAAGGGGGAGAAGAAAATCAGGTTAAGGGCATTGCTGAGACAGGAATGCACTTGAACAGTACTCACTCTATTCCTGGCTTTAATCCGTTTGTACACAAAATCAGGGAACGTCTTCCTTTGAACGAAGCGACCTGACCCTTGGCTGACATGAAGAGTTCCACCTTCTAGAACAATCCGTCCTTGGCTAATAACAACCTCTGGTGCTCCATGACATTCCATTCCTTCAAATATATTCATCTCCACAATCTGGCAGAGGTAGAAAAAAACATGCATAACAAAATGAGCGCACATATTTCTTTTATATCTCACAGTTAGAATTCATTGGTTAAGCCAGCCATAGACGGTTCACATCTCGGCTGGGTCAGCAGGGACCAGCCGAGTTTAGAACCATGTATGGGCAGGTTGATTGTACCCAAGCTGATCAATTGATTTCACATCAGATATCAGATTGTCAGATTTTTCATGCGACTATTGCCAGTGGCTATATCCGCTAGCAATAATCACTATGTTTTCTCCCGGCTTTCCCATCAACACTGACAGTGTGACTCATGGTTGCAGGAAAGAAAATCGCGCTGTCTATGGTCGGCTTAAGTCAAGCCAAAACTGATATTTTAGTTTTGGTAGATGCTGCAGGAATAAACCCTCCTAATATTTTCTTATATCTCTCAAGAAATCTATTGGTAGGATCTCTGTGGTTGAGTTCCTGGAATTGGACACCTGCTCTGGCTTACAATCTTCCTGTTGAACCACCCCCTGCGGACTTTTTTTCATACAGCGAATGTCACAGGAGGAGCTGGAGTAGGTTGGCATATACACCTACATTTCCTAGCAGTGGCGGCTGGTGTTTTTTTGTTTTGGGAGGGTGGCAAACAACCACCCCCTGCGGCACCTCAACCCCCCTCGCTGTCTGCTGGTCCACCAGCACTTAGCCCATCTAGGAGCCGGGCACATCAGGCAGCGGCGGGGATTGGGCAGTGGCGGGCACATCAGGCAGTGGCGGGGATCGGGCATCGGTGGCACATCGGGCATCGGTGGCACATCAGGCAGCAGCGGGGATCGGGCAGCGGTGGGCATATCGGGCAGTGGCGGGGATTGGGCATCGGCAGACATTAGGCTGCGGCGGGCAACGGCTCCTGTGTCTTTTTCTCCTTGCTTCCGCCGTGCGTCTCCACCCTTCTCCTAGGCATCCAATAGGATCGCCTGTCCTTTTAGCCAATCTGGTGACAGGTATCAGACCCGCTTCCTGATTGGCCGGGAGGAGGATTAGTGTTGCAACAGCAAATATTAATTTGCTGTTGCAACACACCTGGGTGGGCTGATGATGCAATGCTCTGCACCCTGAGCCCACCCTATTTTGAAGCCTATTAAAGCCTTTGGCTCTAATCAGGTGCTTCAAAAACCACACCCCTGCCCACCTCCGCCATAGGAATTCTGCACCCAGATTCCTCAAAGGGGCCAGGCGCATGGATAGGGAGAGCGGTGGCGGCGGATAAGGGATGCGGCGAATGTGCGCCCACAATGGACGGCCTACCCCTGTTTCCCAGAGTAAAACAGAAATATGGAAGGGAGACCTTCGTAGAGTTTTCTAGACATGTGAATCCTGAGGACACTGTATCTATTATATGGAGATGAGACACATAAATATTGGTGGAAAATTGTAGTATACAGCACATGTACAATTCCTTAGCCCGCTAGGCTCCATTCAACTACAATATCATTTTAGGCTGTAATGACCCTTAAATGCTCTAGGTCAGCCTTTCTCAACCTTTTTAACTCAGAGGAACCCCTGAAATAATTTTCCAGTCTCAAGGAACCCCTGCTAAAAATTACAATATTTACAACTCATGATACATTAGTGTGATGGTCAATGGGAAGAATGCTCCTTACACTTGTGGTCATTGGGAAGAATTACCCCCCTTACAGGTAGCTAAAAAGATCAATGGTGTTAGTGGGAACTTGCTCATTGCTCAGGGAACCGCTAGCAACCTCTGGAGGAGCCCTGGTTGAGAAACCCTGCTCTAGGTGTTCATTTTTCTGAACTGAAATGCCTCCCAAATACCCCTTTACCATTGCTCAGCGACACCACTAATAAAAATATTGTTTATGGTGTACCTGACTAGTGCTCAGCAGAGAACAATGAGTCACTGCCTGGGATTGTGTTTGCCTGTAATTTTCTGTTTTATATTTTATTCTGCTTAAAATGTAAAAAAGAAACCTTTAAATTATACACGACTGGCAGCTGATATAGAGAACACCGTAATCCACTGGAGTTAACACTGCTATTATTTGGATAACAGTTATTACACACAGAAAAAGGGTTTCTTCTTTAAAAGGGAAATTAGGTTTATAACATCCCTTTCATATGTTCTCAATTATTCAGGTCTTGGTATAGCTGGAAGTAGTTATGAACAACAACAGGATTTTTAAGTTGCGAAGAACACAGAATATCGATTAGAATTCTGTGCTCTTGGCAAGCCAATTGTCCCATTACTTTTGGTCCCTTAAAAAGTGGGAGGCACATATCGAAACTGTTGTAATTCCTACACCGTTCACCTGATTTGGATGTAAATACCCTCAAATTAAAGCTGAAAGTCTGCAGTTAAAGCACATCATATTTGTTTCATTTCAAATCCATTGTGGTGGTGTATAGAGCCAAAAAGATTAGAATTGTGTCACTATCCCAATATTTATGGACCTGACTGTATAAATTTGTCCTTTTTATTAGTTAAAATAATAAATATGTAGAGATTAGACAATACATCATTATGTAGGTTGAAAGACCAAATGAGAAACATCTGATTAAATACTTTTCTGTTATGGTGCCCCCTGGCATCTAACACAGGCTGACCCAAGACACAGAACCAAAGTTATAGTCTTCACCAGAGTTCTAGATAGTGGAGATGGGCTGGGAACTCTAGTGGTCCTGGTTTAGTTTGCTGTGAACGGACACCAGGTCACAGCTCACAGGATTGCCCAACCAAGAGGTTGGTTGGAACGGAGAGGCTACAGTGCAGAGACTGTCCACAAGCCTGCAGACAATAGAAGAGTCACGTCCAGGGAGAGGTCAAGGCAGGTGGCAGGCAAGAGAGTAATTAGGTTCAAGCAGAGGTCTAGGTAGGCAGCAAGGAAAAGCATACTCGGGTTTGAGCAGAGGCTTAGGCAGGCAGCAAGCAAGAGAGTAGTGAATCAATCCAGGTGGGCAACAAACAGGCAAGTTTTAAAACTTTTTAGTTCTCAGATAGCTGGTGATAAGACAGAGCACCAGTCACTTCAAAGGCTGATGCCTAAAACCCCTTCCTGGTAAGAGAACATGCTGAGATCCTGGGAATCCAGGAAGACCCAGCATGGATAATGTCCTGTGAGTACTGTAACATTTCATTGCATGAGATCCCTTTTCCCACCACTATATTCACTTGACACATAAATATTTGTTTGAATGCTTAAAAGGATTACTAAACCCAGGAGCCTGCGTTCTCTATATCTGGTCTCCCACAGTACACAGAACATGGAAATGCAATTATTTTAGTAAATATAAACTGCTAAATACCTTTTCTCATCAGCAGTATATAGCAGTCTTACGACTTCTATCACTGTCCAGCTGAGCACTGGTTAAAGCTTGTAGGAGGAGTTTTCATTCTCCTCTGACTGTCTTATAAGGCTGCAGGACCCCTGACCCTCTGTCTGGACAGTGCGGATTGGCCCTGTGCTGATCACATGCACCTTCCCAAGAAAAAAGAAAAAGCTCTCTAGCAATACACACCAAACTGAGCATGTGCAGAGTGCCCCCAAAGCTCTGTTCTATCGGGAGATGGATTGGGGACAGTAAAACAAGAGGAGGATCAGAGAGGACAGGAACAAACAGTCTTTTTACACAGTGTACAGGGTTAACCCCTTAGGCTCCACAGTGAGTATAACAAGCATACATATACTGCATATACAGACTTATTTTACTGTTATGGGTTTAGTACCACTTTAATGTCTATTAATGTAGTTTCCAGGGGTTGAAGGCCTGGGGCGGCTTTCATCACAAGGTTGTTCAGGCTGATGTCATACAACTTTCCACTGGTCTCCTTAGAAAGCAAAGTTTATAAAGGGTATTGAGAAAATCCCTCCCTCAACTAATAGTGGAACATTAACATACATTAAGTACGTAAACAAATATTTTTGTGTCAAGTAACTATAGAGGTTGGAAGGGGGAAAGACAGTTAATTCTCATTTGCTCTAGTGACCTTGATAGTTAAGTATTTCCTAATATGTACATATTTATTATTTAAAATAGTAATCTACATGCGGGGCTCCGAACGCATAGATTCCAATGTTTTTTTTTTTTCGTTTTTTTTTTAGCACGTGATTAAAGCCATAGGCTCTAATAGGCTTCAAAAAAGGGTGGGCTTGGGGCACAGAGCACTGCGCCCCAAACCCACCCAGTTGTATGACAATAGCAAATTAATATTCGCTTTTATCACACAGATTCTCCTCCCAGGCAATCAGGAAGTGAGTCCTGAGACCCGTTTCCCGATTGGCCAAAGGGAGAAGCAATCATATCAGCCTAGGAGGAGGAGGGAGGAGACACACGGCCGCCGTGATGCTGAGGAGGAGACACAGGAGGAGTTACTGCCCGTCACCCAGAGGGAAGCGCTGCCAGCGTCATAAATGGGGTAAGGGCGGGGTTGGTGACCGACCAAGCCGGGGGGCGGTGTGCGGGTGACCCGACCGACTGGGAGGGGGTGGCTGTGAATGCATTGTTTGACACCCCCCCCCCCCGCAAAAAATATACCACCAGCCGCCACTGATTTTGACCAATAAAAAACTACATTTTAATGCATTCTGTGCTGTTGTTCACACCAGCTGGCACCTTAAAAATCCGGTTGTTGGTATATTTCTAGTTTATACATCCATAGATAGTAGTAGTCACATTCATTCTGTAATGTTGGCAACATTTTGTCATCTTCTTCAGTTTTAAGGAGTGTCAGGCACCTAGCCCATCCTATTCCTCGGCAACCAATATCTGCCTCAATGCGTTCCATGGATTAGCATGACCAAGTTACCGGATTGGCTAGAAATGCTGGCGTACGTTCCTGAAACTCCCAAGAACTGAAGAAGATGATTGGTTAAGCTGCTCAAGCATTCAACATGCCACAATAAGTCCAATTGAATGTGACTAACAATTGCTAACTATCCTTTTCAAAAAATACTAAAGTATCAGAGCTACCACATTGTAATATATGAGCTAATAAAGAGTGAACTTACAGTATAATTGCTCTTTATCACCCACCTCCTCTACCATTTTAATACTTGACTTCCCTACTCTGCCAGTCTTGTTCATCAGGAGAGCTTGAACATCCCCATTATTCCAGGGGGATGAGCTGCCATAATACCTTTATGTGGGATGGGGGAAGTCCTTAACCATGGGTGATCAATTTCTATTCTGGGCCACAGCAGACAATCGCAGACTTAGCCCCGGTTCATACGGCCGTGACTTCAAAGCCGTGCGACTTTTGCGCAACTTTGTATCCGACATGCCAGTAAGACTTCATCACGGCTTGCATACGACTTCTTTAACAGAAGTCAATGGAAGTCGCATTGAAATCGGACCGAAAGTAGTGCAGGAACCTTTTTCTAAAGCCGAGCGACTTAAATCGCTCCTATTAGAACGGTTCCATTGCCGCTAATGGCTTTGAACTCTCAAGTCACATGACAAGTCGCGGCAGTGTCAACCAGGGCTCATAAGGAGGCAACAAGAGTAATTATTCCCACCAGAAGGGCATAAAAATATAATAATTTAAAGCATTTTGTTAACCAGTTGCCGACCGCCCGCTGTGGCTTGACGGCAGCAACTTGGCTCGATATCGCTGTCACCTGACGGCGGCTGCAAGATCACAGATCACGGGCGCGTCGCCGGAGGTGCATGCACGCACCCACTGTGTAGAGGGGGAGCAAGGGAGCGGGTAGGGCGGACTCAATGTCAGACAGAACGGGGTTAGTTAGTCTAAACAACTGATCTCCATTCTGACAGGGGGGAAGGAATGTGATCGCATGCTTCCTGTGTATGGGAGCAGCGATCACTCTTCTCCCCCACTCAACCCAGCCCCCATACAGTTAGTAACACCTCCCAGGGAACACATTTAACTCTTTGATCGCCCCCTAGTGTTAACCCCTTCCCTGCCACTGACATTTACACAGTAATCAGTGCATTTTCATAGCACTGATCGCTATATAAATGTCAATGTTCCCAAAAAAAGTGTCAAAAGTGTCCGACATGTCCGCTGCAATGTCGCAGCACCGCTAAAAATCACAGATCACCGCCATTACTGGTAAAAAAAATAAATAAATAAATAAAAACCCCATAAATTAATTCTCATTGTTCGTAAATGCGGCAACTTTTGCGCAAACCAATCAATATATGTCGATTGCGATTTAAAAAAAAAAAAAAAATATGAGGAAGTATATAAATCAACCAAAACCGATTAATAAATTAGTTTTTTTTATATATATATATTTTTTTTGGATATGCATTTTGGCAAAAAGTAAGAAATATTGTTTTTTTTTGCAAAATTGTCGCTCTTTGTTTGTTTTTAGCGGTGATCAGAAATGACGCAGAGGCGATCAAATACCACCAAAAGAAAGCTCTATTTGTGGGAAAAAAAGGACGTCAATTTTGTTTGGGTACAACGTCGCACGACCGCGCAATTGTCCGTTAAAGCGACGCAGTGCCGAATCGCAAAAAGTGCTCTGGTCCTAAAGGGGGAAATCCTTCCGGGGCTGAAGTGGTTAAATGGGGAAGCAATATTTTGCATACAATCATCTTGTTAAAGTTTCTACTCTGTATCCGTTTTAAACCAGACTTTTTTTGGCTCATGTGAAGCACGTTTACGTAGTTTACGTCTAGGTAGCCTACAATTGCGCATGTGTGCGCACACAATCTGATGTGTCACACATTTTTAAAATGTGTGACTTTCATTGAGAAAGCAAAACATAATGTACTTAGTTTAGATAAACTTAACCCCTTCATGCCTCAGCCTTTTTCTGACATTTGTTGCTTACAAGTTTAAATCCATATTTTTTGCTAAAAAAAACTACTAAGAACCCAAAACATTAAAAATATATTTTTTAGCAGAGACCCTAGAGAATAAATGGCAATCTTTGCAATATTTCATGTCGCATAGTATTTTTATGTAAGTTGCGCTTACATAAAATCTGAAGTGGCATGAGAGGCGGCTGTTTAGCCATGTTGTTTATTCCAAAGCGCGTTGCGCTATTTTTAAGTAAGGGCAACTTATTGTTTTAATAAATAAGTGTATTTTAACCTGCTACACTATGAGAGGCCCTTCTGTTTAACCTCCCCTAAGACCTCTGAAGAGGCCTTTATTGGCAAGTGAGTGGAGGAAGAGAGGCCCAATAGAGGAGGCTATCTAGTGGCAAGTGTCCCATCTCGGAGTGGAGGCTCCTCTTGAACTTCTGGGCTTTATTGTGCGCTGGTTCACTGGCTTGGAGGTGAGAGCATAGTGAGCACAGAGGTGACGGTGATGGCACAAGCTTATCCGGCTCTTTAAGCCAAGGAAGTGGCATTCTTATGTTGCACAGAAATACGGAGCGCTTTAGCACATGAACTTTCACTGCAGTGTTATTTACTATACAAAGTTTTATGAATACAGTTGTGCTCATAAGTTTACATACCCTGGCAGAATTCATGATTTCTTGGCCATTTTTCAGAGAATATGAATGAGAACACAAAAAAACTTTTCTTTCACTCATGGTTAGTGATTGGCTGAAGCCATTTATTATCAATCAACTGTTTTTACTCTTTTTAAATCATAATGACAACAGAAACTACCCAAATGACCCTGATCAAAGTTTACATACCCTGGAGATTTTGGCCTGATAACATGCACACAAGTTGACACAAAGGGGTTTGAATGGCTATTAAAGGTAACCATCCTCACCTGTGATCTGTTTGTTTGTAATTAGTGTGTGTGTATAAAAGGTCAATGAGTTTCTGGACTCCTGACAGACCCTTGCATCTTTCATCCAGTGCTGCACTGACATTTCTGGATTCTGAGTCATGGGGAAAGCAGAAGAATTGTCAAAGAATCTGCAGGAAAAGGTAGTTGAACTGTATAAAACAGGAAAGGGATATACAAAAATATCCAAGGAATTGAGAATGGCAATCAGCAGTGTTCAAACTGTAATAAAGAAGTGTAAATGAGGGGTTCTGTTGAAACCAAACAACGGTCAGGTAGACCAACTAAAATTTAATCCACAACTGCCAGGAAAATTGTTCGGGATGCAAAGAAAATCCCACAATTAACTTCAGGTGAAATACAGGACTCTCTGAAAACATGTGGTGTGGCTGTCTTAAGATGCACAATAAGGAGGCACTTGAAGAAAGATGGGCTGCATGGTCGAATCGCCAGAAGAAAGCCATTACTACGCAAATGTCACAAAGTATCCCGCTTACAATAAGCCAAACAGCACAGAGACAAGCCTCAAACCTTTTGGCACAGAGTCATTTGGAGTGATGAGACAAAAATTGAGCTTTTTGGCCACAACCATAAACGTTACATTTGGAGAGGAGTCAACAAGGCCTGTGAAACATGGAGGATCGCTGATGTTTTGGGGATGTGTGAGCTACAAAGGCACAGGAAATTTGGTCAAAATTGATGGCAAGATGAATGCAGTTATCAAAAAATACTGGAGGAACATTTCCATTCATCACAAGAAGCTGCGCATGGGACTTACTTGGACATTCCAACATGACAATGATCCAAAACAAAAGGCCAAGTCGACCTGTCATTGGCTACAGCAAAATAAAGTGAAGGTTCTGGAGTGGTCATATCAGTCTCCTGACCTCAATATCATTGAGCCTCTCTGGGGAGATCTCAAACGTGCAGTTCATGCAAGAAAGCCCAAGAATTTCCAGGAACTGGAGGCTTTTTGCCAAGAGGAATGGGCAGCTTTACCATCTGAGATAAAGAGCCTCACCCACAAATATCACAAAAGACTTCAGGCTGTCATTGATGTTAAAGGGGGCAATACATTATTACATTATGATTTAAAAAGAGTAAACACAGTTGATTGATAATAAATGGCTTCAGCCAAACACTAACCAAGAGTGAAAGAAAAGTTTTTGTGTTCTCATTCATATTCTCTGAAAAATGGCCAAGAAATCATAAATTCTGCCAGGATGTGTAAACTTATGAGCACACCTGTATATACTCTAACAAGGAAAGAGACATTGATTCAATGCACAAATAAGCACAGAGCACTTTAACATATATATTTTTAAAGGAATTGCTTATTTCATACACAGTGTTGTTATTGATTTATGATCACTATTCTCTGTATTGATTACTTTGAAGACACTTATATATGTTGGGTAATATGGAGGCACCAATAGAGATTGCGCAGTGCCAAGCCTGAACCAACCAGGCCTTAAAGCTGACTTTGGGTCACAGGAGAGCAAAAGTAAGTGCACCCCATGTGACCCAAAAGAGAAGTATGACAAAAAAAGCTATTCTTCTCTTTTAAAACTTTTGCATTAACAGGTTCAGAGTTTAATATCAATGTGTAGGTTGTCTGCCATTGTTATCTACGGACACTAAAGAGTAAATAGCAGCATAACTGTGTTATCCTACCAAAAATTCTGCTTTGAGCTTTGCTGGCATGTATTTACATGTATAAATTGTCCATTCCAATGACATTCAACAAACTGACTTTGATGTGTAAATTTGCCATGTATTTTATCCTGTAACACGCTCACTGAATCCAAAGTGTCCCATGTCCCCTAAGGTCTAAACTTGGCCCTGGCTGCAAGGGAGCATGGGGAAAGACAATTATTAGTAGCAGAGGAGGTAGACGATAGGGAGCCTGTTACTTTGACCGAATTGGGCACAGTGATAGGTCTATTTTAAAGTGGTTGTTAAGCCGCTATTTCATCTGTGCATCATCCCCTCTGTCAGATAAAAAGCTGCATCCTTGTGCCTGTGCTTTATTTAAAAAAAAAGCTGATTTCTACCTGTTTTAGCAGTGTCTTCCAGCGATCACATGACTCCAGGCTCTCTGCTCTCCCCGTCTGATATCTCCAGTGGGCGGGGCCGGGCTCCCCTGCTGACACCAGCCAGCAAGGCGGACAGGAGAAGAGCAGAGAGCCTGGAGTCATGTGATTGCTGTTAAAACAGGTAGAAATCAGCTTTTTTTTTATAAAGCACAGGCACTAGGATACGTCTTTTTATCTGACAGAGGGTATGGTATAAAGATCAGATAGTTTTGAAGCAGTGGGGAGAGGAGAAGATCAGCGATAGTGAGAGCTGACAGGAAGGTGGAGGAGGGGGAGGAGGACACAGGAGAGCTGCAGATAGCAGCAGATGATGGAGGCACATACATTGACAACGGTGTCAGGGCTCAGCAGCCCTGATATATTGTGGTCAAAGTACAGGGGGAAGGTAGACACTGGCAGGATCAGCCAAGTATTTCAGATGTTACAGGTGGCCAAGTGACATAGCACAAGCATTGCGCTGTATATAATGCTTTATAGGAGCAGGATCCATTTTTTTTGGGGGGGGGGGGGGGTTAACAAATGCTTTAACTAAATGTACCTAGAAAAAAAGTGCTTGATGAACCAATCAACGGAAATTCATTTGATATTGTTATCCATAATTCTGTATCTTAACCGCTTCCACACCTCGCGCAGTATATTTACTGCGGCGGTGTGGAGGCGTCCCGCGAATCGCCGTAAAAAAAGGCGCAGCTAGGGGAGGAGTGTGCCTGTGGCTCGGGCGGACATGCGATGAGCTGCTAGAACCAAAGAGCGGGGAACTGCCGATGTGAACACGGCGGTTCCCCGCTCTGTCAATGGGGACATAAAAGATCTACTGATCCTTGTCACTGGGATCAGTTAGATCTCTTATGCCCATGGTAGCCCAGCCCCCCCACAGTAAGAACACTCCCAGGGAACACAGTTGACCCCTAGATCTCCCCCTGC